>JBBBDQ010000132.1:1220000-1434233 GCA_037127315.1 Ascarosepion bandense | reverse complement strand
CCCGCTCCAGTAAGAAACCTGTCGTGGCGGACAGACAAAATCTCGCTGCTGACCTTGAGCGGGATCTACACTCTGTGGTGAACTGGGGCAAGAAGTGGCTTGTCAACTTCAATTCCTCGAAGACCAAGCTGTTGTCTGTCAACCATTACAGGCAACCTCTTCTGCCTCCCATAAGCATGGACCAGATGATTCTCCCGGAGAGTAATACACTACGCCTCCTCGGACTTACCCTGTCCTCAGACCTCAAATGGAAGCACTATATTGAATCCATAGCAAAATCTACTGCTAAGAAGATTGGGTCACTATGTCGATCCAGGATGTTTTTTCCACCTGAATCCATCCTGCATATATACAAGTCAACCATCCGTCCGTGCATGGAGTACTGCTGCCATTTATGGTCAGGTGCCCCTGCCGTTCTCCTCAGTGTTCTCGACAAGCTCCAAAGGAGAGTCTGTAATGTGATAGGTTCTGATCTGGCGACTCGTCTGCAGCCACTTTCCCATCGTCGAAATGTGGCCTCCCTCTGTCTCTTCTATAAATACCTTCATGGCTTCTGCTCGGATGAGCTTAAGTCACTGATGCCTCCTCAACAGGTGTTTACCCGTTCAACCAGACTGGCAACTGGGTCCCACCCATTCACAGTCAGGTTAGCCAAACGCAGACGACAATTCTACTCCAGCAGCTTCCTCTCTCGCACTTCCCGCCTGTGGAACTCACTCCCGTATTCTTGCTTTCCTGACGGCTACGACCTCCAGAAATTTAAAAGCAAAGTTAATACTCACCTACTAACCACTGGCCTCTAGCTCTCTCCCCTCCCCTGTATAACCTTCCCTTTCTCTCCGCCCATGTACCTGTCATTGCACCTGCTTTCTCAGTTTTCTATTGTTCCTTTCTAACTAGCTTGTACTCCTCACTCTTTTCTAATTAATCTTTCTACATTTATGTAACCCCCTGCACATCAGTGGCGTTTCTGCCTTGCTCGGGGTGAAATGATTAAAAAAAAAAAAAAAAAAAAAAAAAAAAAAACTGTATTTTATGTCTGTAAATAACTTGCATACATTAGAAAATGAATGAATAAATCAATCATGGAAATTTCATATGTTGACATATGATCTGGTTATTCAATGTAGCTGATCCAGAACCTACAACTGGATTGCACTGAAGGTTGATTGAGATGCTATATTTGAACCTGTGATTGAGTTGCTATAGTTGATTGAGATGCTATATTTGAACCTGTGATTGAGTTGCTATAGTTGATTGAGATGCTATATTTGAACCTGTGATTGAGTTGCTATAGTTGATTGAGATGCTATATTTGAACCTGTGATTGAGTTGCTATAGTTGATTGAGATGCTATATTTGAACCTGTGATTGAGTTGCTATAGTTGATTGAGATGCTATATTTGAACCTGTGATTGAGTTGCTATAGTTGATTGAGATGCTATATTTGAACCTGTGATTGAGTTGCTATAGTTGATTGAGATGCTATATTTGAACCTGTGATTGAGTTGCTATAGTTGATTGAGATGCTATATTTGAACCTGTGTAATTACTTACTCTCTTAAAATTCCACTTGTGTGTTGTCCCCCCTTCGTGAAGGGAAACTATTACCAACAGTTGGGATGGAGAATTTTATTAAAGTGTGTTCAATTACATACAGGTTTTAGGAGTCTACAGGACTTGGGCAAACATTAACAGATGACACAATTTCACTTATGAGAGCCTGTAGATACTTATTTAGCAGTTTTGTGTGGTGGAAAAGGGTGACTTGGAAAGCATCAAATATAGTATTTATTTTCAACCTTTCAGTAAATTTTCAAAAAGCTCCTTGTGTTGTCTTGTTATTGGTTAGCATAATCTTCACTATCAAATAAACAACACAGTTTTTATTTGTTTATATAAAATTTCAGTATTTAACAAAGTTTAACAAACATATCTACAAAAATCAGTATTTCAAGAAAACCTTTTTTTCTCTCTTGACATCATTATTATTCTGTACTTCTGACAGTAATTTTATAATTTTAGTAAATCTTGAAAATGTATTTATACGTTTTTTTCTTGAAAAATGGTAACAAAATATTAAACATTATTAATTAGATCATTTTTACAAGAATAATTTACAAATATATGAACGATCTGTAATGCAATATTTATTATTGATCATATTATAAAGAAAGAACTAAGAAAGCAAATATATTATTTATATTTATTTAAAATTTCTGGTTTTATAGTTCACAGATATTTTTTATAAATTTATGAATAAAAATAATTTGTTTTCATTATTATTTTTTTATGTTAAATAATTCAGTTTTTTCTTTATAGTATGGCAAATTAAAAATATTAGTTCACATATTTTATAATCTTGTAAAAATAAAGTTATTCTAGTAATTAAACAACAGTGTTTAACATTTTTTGTCAGCTCCCAAAAAATAAGTACAAATTCAATTTTATAATTTCAGCATATTTGATCATTATTTTTATAAGATTACCTTTGGGGTATTTTCAATAGCTGACTTCCACTTTTGCTAACTTATAAAATGTTTTAAGATAGCATGCAAATGACATCTCTTGGTATTTATTTTATTTATTTGAGCATACAATGCGGTCTTATACATGATTTTTAAGCTTATTTTTATGTACTAAGTTCTTATAGGACATAAGTGAATGTAGCTTGCAACCATTTGCCATGACTAGTTACCTCTTTTCAGCTATCTATTCACCAAAACACATTAAGTTTTTTTTAATCATTTCAAGAAAGAACAAGAGATGAATGGAATTTGAGGAGATAGAAGATGGCAATTGATGTTTCATTTGAACTTTTGGAGATTGTAGCTATCTGGGAAGCTAGTAGACAGAAGCGAGTTCTACAGATGGAAATTGTAAGAAAAGAAACTGTTAAAGTAGAAGAGGGGTTAGATTTAACTATTTCAACACTAAAAGGGTGGAACCTTGATGCCAATCTAATATTCATGTGGTCAGGGCACCAGAAAAAGAAGTTGTCAGAGCACCCATCCATCTCTCTAAATACTATCCATCTCTTATCTTTTCTTCAGCATTCCCTGTACCCCATTTTCTCTCACTGTAACTCCCTGTGCACCAGTGGCAATCTTGCCTTGCTTTGGGTGAAATAATTATTACGAAAAATAAAAAAAAACATTGCCATGAAAATATTTGCAGAAAAAACAGAGGGAAGCCACATCATGTCAGTGAAAAAACGACAAAGTCAGGATGCCAAGTGAAGATCAGTTACATTGCAGATCCTCTTTTACACTTTTTTTGAGAACCTCAAGGTGAATAGCAGGAGCACCCGATCAGATGTGGCAACAGCATTCAATACATGTATGAATGGTAGATTTATAAATGTGCAAGATGGATTTTGATGAAAAAACTTTCTGGCCCAACACAGTGACCCAACATTCTTAGCAGTAAATGCAGCAATAGATTCAATGTATTCATGTCCCTTCATGTTGGTTGAGAGAGTGAGGACAAGGAAGTGTAGTGTAGAAACTCATATCATTTATTCTGATGAAAGTTTCTTGATGGTGATTAAAGGAGAGCAGTTTTGTTTTGGGAACATTAAAATTTTCTAGCCATTTTCAAACCCATTCATTTACAGATTCTATTCTCAAGAGCAGCAGATTTACTTTAATTTGCCAGATTTTCTATTGAGATGAGAGTGAATTGTGGTGTCATCTGCAGAGATTTCTACTTGGGAAATGATTACATTATGTGAATTGCTCTTTCTCTTTGCTCTCTTACTTTTACTATGTCCTGTGCATGCTAAATTCTCAAGGCTGTCTTTCCTCATTATAAGTCCCAGAAATATGAGCAGTCTATTTCTTATTGGAGTTTCTTATATATAAATATTTCTTATAAATAAGAAAAAAACTGGTACACAACAGCAAATTGAAGTTATGCCCTGACGAGTGAGGATATTATAATGGTGCCTTCATGAATCTTTGCAGTCAGCATGACTCTGCTTGGTTAACTGACAAACTTCCCTACATTAACCCTAGTAATTTTCACTATGACAACTTCTTCCTCAGAAATGTTACTTTGTGGAACAAACTCCCGGGAAGATGCTTCCTTAGGAATTCTCTAATTAACTTCTGTAAGCACCTACTTATTACTGATACTTGATACCACTGCTCCATCACCTAGTGTTGCTATGGTCTTCTGTTCCATGGGGTGTCTGCAACTTCAAAAATTTTAGTAATTTAGCAGTCAGTAATTTAGTTCATTTAATTTCAGCATTAGAGGCAAATATTAGTATGTATATAAACTCTTGGATTTAAAAATAGGTAGAATACAGATCAGTTTTCTAAATAAACAATTGTCTTAGTGTGCAAATGTTCATTACCAAATAGACTGGTGTCAAAATTGGTTTAGCACCCATCCAATCAGTTGTGCCAAAACATACCTCACCTGTTTGTTATCTATTTGTCCTGAATTCAAATTACTTTATTGTGTGTATGTTTCAATTGCTGCTGGATATTGAGAGTTGAACCATATACTTAATAGTTTTTGTTTTGTTTTGTTTTGTTTTTTTGCCTGTGCTTTAACATCTGTGGTAAAATACTCTGTAACTAATGATGGTCTCACTGTAAAAGGAAATCGGAAAATTGGTATATAGTTTATCACTTTCAATCCCAATCAGTGACAGTTTTATGTTGCTTAAGTTTAATTGCCTGAGAGAAAGGAAAATGACTTTGGATAGAAGTAAAATTCATGAGTCATAATCTTTGGAAACAAATATTGAGTTTTTGTTTGCTCATTTCTGTGCTGAAGACATTCACCTTTCCACTAGATACATTAGGAGATTAAAAACCTTTTCAAACATTTTGGCTATTTGGAAAGTAGATGAGTGCTACACAAGGAATGAGAGTCGTCCTTTTCTTTTTCATCTATAATTATGAAGTGTTTACGCTGTCAGTGCAATATGCAAATATTGAGCCTATTTATGAGGTGAAAGAAAAACTATTGACAAGTGAAGAGATCAGCTATATTGATGAGGTCACAACTACTTAAAAATCAAGACATCACAAATACTAACCAATGACAAAGAAGATATGACAAATATCAACCATCTGCCTATATTTCTGAGATGAAGTATTATAACTATATATATTGTTTAGATTGTCATTCTCATCTTTATTATCACATTCACAAGATTTTAGCTGCTGTGCACTCTGACCTTCTTCAGGTGATATTATTTTAATTTCAAACCGGACCCAGAATAGCCAATCTGTATGATGGTATTTCTGAAGATTGGTTTCATGACATTTGTGTAGATGTATTTATTATGTTTATTTTCTGAAATGCATCATGTGATAATACTTTGCCCATTAACAAAGTCACTGAGAATCTGTTCCATTTCCTCCACCCAATTACTTATTTTCTGAAATGCACTGCGTATAACACTTTTGCCTTACTACTAAAGTCACTGGAGAATCTGTTCCATTTCCTCCACCCACCATTTATTTTTCGAAATGCACTGGCGTATAACATTCTTGTCGTCACTAAAGTCACTGAGAATCTGTTCCATTTCCTCCACCCACTATTCATTTTCTGAAATGCACTGGCGCATAACATTTTCTTGGTCGCTCACTAAAGTCACTGAGAATCTGAAGTTCCCGGCATTTCTCCACCCAATTACTTATTTCTTGAAATGCACTGGCGTATAAATATTTCTTGGTCGTCACCAAAGTCACTGAGAATCTGTTCCATTTCCTCCACCCACCATTTATTTTCTGAAATGCATCACATATAACATTTCTTGTCGCTCACTAAAGTCACTTGAGAATTGTTCCATTTCCACCATTTATTTTTCAAATGCACTGGCGTATAACATTTCTTGGTCGTCACTAAAGTCACTGAGAATCTGTTCCATTTCCTCCACCCACCATTTATTTTCTGAAATGCACTGGCGTATAACATTTTTGGTCGTCACTTCAAAGTCACTGAGAATCTGTTCCATTTCTCCACCACCATTTATTTCTGAAATGCACTGGCGTATAACATTTTCAAGCCACCACTAAAGTCACTGAGAATTGTTCCATTTCCTCCACCCACCATTTAGCCTTTCTGAAATGCACTGGCATATAACATTTCTTGGTCGCTCACTAAAGTCACTGAGAATCTGTTCCATTTTCCTCCACCCACCATTTATTTTCTGAAATGCACTGGCGTATATTAATACTTCTTGGTCGCTCACTAAAGTCACTGAGAATTGTTCTATTTCCTCCACCCACCATTTATTTTCTGAAATGCACTGGCGTATAACATTTCTTGGTCGCTCACTAAAGTCACTGAGAATCTTGTTCCATTTCCTCCACCCACTATTTATTTTCTGAAATGCACTGGCGTATAACATTTCTTGGTCGCTCACTAAAGTCACTTCGAGAATCTGTTCCATTTCTCCACCCACCATTTATTTTCTGAAATGTACTGGCGTATAACATTTCTTGGTCGTCACCAAAGTCACTGAGGAATCTGTTCCATTCTCCACCCACCATTTATTTTCTGAAATGCACTGGCATATAACATTTCTTGGTCGCTCACTAAAGTCACTGAGAATCTGTTCCATTTCCTCCACCCACCATTTATTTTCTGAAATGCACTGGCGTATAACATTTCTTGGTCGCTCACTAAAGTCACTGAGAATCTGTTCCATTTCCTCCACCCACCATTTATTTTCTGAAATGCAATTACGCATAACATTTCTTGGTCGCTCACTAAAGTCACTGAGAATCTGTTCCATTTCCTCCACCCACCATTTATTTTCTGAAATGTACTGGCGTATAACATTTCTTGAAGTCGCTCACTAAAGTCACTGAGAATCTGTTCCCATTTCTCCACTCCACCATTTATTTTCTGAAATGCACTGGCGTATAACATTTCTTGGTCGTCTTCTACTAAAGTCACTGAGAATCTGTTCCATTTCCTCCACCCACCATTTATTTTCTGAAATGCACTATGTACAACATTTCTTGGTCGCTCACTAAAGTCATCGAGGAATCTGTTCCATTTCCCCCACCTCACCATTTATTTTCTAAAGCCCCACTGGCGTATAACATTTTTTTGTCGCTCACTAAAGTCACTGAGAATCTGTTCCATTTCCTCCACTCATCATTTATTTTCTGAAAATGTACCTACGTATAACATTTCTTGGTCGCTCACTAAAGTCACTGAGAATCTGTTCCATTTCCTCCACCCACCATTTATTTTCTGAAATGCACTGGCGTATAACATTTCTTGGTCGCTCACTAAAGTCACTGAGAATCTGTTCCATTTTCCCACTCCACCATTTGTTTTCTGAAATGCATCAGCGTATAACATTTCTTGGTCGTCACCACAAAGTCACTGAGAATCTGTTCCATTTCTCCACTCCACCATTTATTTTCTGAAATGCACTGGCGTATAATACTTTGTCGTCACTAAAGTCACTGAGAATCTGTTCCATTTCCTCCACTCCACCATTTATTTTCTGAAATGCACTGGCATATAACATTTCTTGGTCGCTCACTAAAGTCACTGAGAATCTGTTCCATTTCCTCCACCCACCATTTATTTTCTGAAATGCACTGGCGTATAACATTTCTTGGTCGCTCACTAAAGTCACTGAGAATCTGTTCCATTTCCTCCACCCACCATTTATTTTCTGAAATGCACTGGCGTATAACATTTCTTGGTCGCTCACTAAAGTCACTGAGAATCTGTTCCATTTCCTCCACCCACCATTTATTTTCTGAAATGCACTGGCGTATAACATTTCTTGGTCGCTCACTAAAGTCACTGAGAATCTGTTCCATTTCCTCCACCCACCACTTGCAAATGTCATGATAGAGATTGGCAAAGGTCAAGTTCTTTTCCCACAATTTTTTGTTGCCTTGCTGTTCAGAAATGAATGCAAATGTCATCACCTTTATTTTGTTCCTTTGTGCATCAGTGTATAATGCATATGCCATAGATGTTTTCGAAATTGGCATAGCTGCTGTGAAGAATGCAGTCACTGCTAATTGATTTGCTGAACTTTAGAACCTGGAAGCTTTTATTCCCACTTGAGTCCAGGTAATTCTTTTGTTGGCTTTAGACAGGACAACATCTTAACTAGTCTCACCAATATGGAACATATTGGATGAGTCAATATGGATATTTGTAGCAGTGAGCAATAAAGAGGACTCTATCCTTGAATTGCATGAAAATGCTGATTAGAAAAAAGAAGTATATTTCTACTGGAGACTTGCTCACAAGTATATCAGAAGTCTTACTTTATAAATTCAAACTGATCATGAAAGTAACAGCTGGCTGAATGATAAAATTGTTGAAGTTATGTTGTAGCGGATAAGAAATTAATTAAAATCAACTCTCTTCTTCACTTTTACAAAAGTTCACAATGAAATCCTGAGTTTTCACAAATAGAAAAAGAATTGACCATGTGCTTAAAGAAATCTTTGAACCCAGATTTCACAAATAGATGTTAAAATGATTTTTGACCAATGGGAGCGACTTGCATGACTTGAGGACTTAGAGATCCAGTGCTAAATTCAAAAAGACTATATAAATGATCTCAGCATCAGTCAAAAGTTATAGATGGGAGCAGCAAAAGAGAGATACACATCTAAAATGTAATTTCAAACTTTAACCAACCAGGACATTGTCCTCTTTCTCCTTATCTATTTCAACAATTACTACTAGAAAATTTTGTATGAACTCTACTCTTAACCTGTTAATAATGTTTCTAATTGAACATTAACTTCTACAACTTATGTTATTCCTCCATTTAATAAATTTCTATTTTAATATTTAAAATGTATATTTTATTATTCCACTCTTCTACACTAATCTACACATTCCAACTATCAACCTTCTGATGATAAATTCTGCATAAATCCTGTAAGCTGTAAGGAGTTCAGTTATGTCTGACACAAGGCTGAATCAAAGTAACATTAATCATCTCCCTTCAATGTAATTGTTGCACTCTTATATAAAAGTGAAACATGCCACCATTTTAAGATAAGAATGCAGGAATACCAAAAGGCCATAACATGAGGAAAAATTGCAAAATTGAGCATGGCTGGCCACATAGATCACAAGATTAGTTTGAATTTATGCTGTGAAGCAGTCATGTGACTGTAAACATGGTAGCGTTTTGATGCAACAGTTATGGATTTGACTGAGGTAGAAGTAAACATCTAAGGTGAAATTATAAACTGCTGTAGTGAGCATTGAGGATAAAATCAGGTAACCAATTGCAGAGGATTTATCTTTGGATAAATTTACCCTTTATCTTATGAAGGGTAAATTTTTTTCAGCGATTTATCTGGAACAAAAATACTTCTACATGTAATACTTTTTTCTATTTTCTTTATTTCACTTTTGCCATTGAATTCATTTGTCTGAATCACAGATTGAACTCCAGAGATCACCAGATAAATTGAAACACCTATATTCATGAAGTTGTTATCTCAGGGGATAATCAGTTGGTGTCATTTTGGAGACTTAAATTACATGCCTGTCTCTTTTTTTTTTTTTTTTTGCCCATATGGTGGTTAGTCTATAATAGGCCTACTGAGTAAATTACTAGAGTCTAGAATGAGTACTGATTTTTTGAGTCCCTTGTTGTAACTATTATTTTTAGTAAGTAACATAAGGGTTAATGCCCTCTTTTTTTTCTTCATGTGATCAACCTTACTTGACTTCATGCTCTATTGCTTTTTATGTTTTTCCAGTGTTATCTTTAAAACATCATTGCTCTAACAACCAAGATGAGAGAAACAGTTCAAATATGCTGTATGATAATCTGGTGTAAATGTATCATTTTGTGAGTACTTCTCACAAAATGATACATTTACACCAGATTATCATACTGCATAACAAAACATATTTATCTGATTCACTCCTTAAATATTCAGTTGTTTACTACTTTCTGTTAGCTTCCTCTTTTTTTCTTATTTAATTGATTTTTATTTCAAGTAATTTTATTTTACAAGAGAGTTAGATATCAGAGATAAACAATTATTTTCACCAAGTAACTACAACTTTTACACAGGTCCATCATCAATGATCTTATATCTATGTTAAACTGAATAAAATTTTGAATGCAGCACATATCAAAGACTAACAATTCTTTCCATCTGAGAGCAGAATACCTGCATAAAAATAATGTGCAGATCACATACTGACCTCCAACCTATAGCACTCTTACTTAAATATCTTCACATACTAATCAGACAGAAGACAATGTATGAGGGAGAACCCAATATGGAAAATACAAATTATGAACACTAGAATCAAGCAATTGAAGAAACTTAACTATCTGGAAAATGTTATAACAGATAATAGAAAATGTGACACAAAAATCCAAAGTAGCATGGGAATAGTGAAAGATGCCTTCCAAAAACAAATTAATAAGGAACAGGAAAGTGTCATTAGAAACAAATAGAAGAGTGCTGAATTGCTGCTATATCAATCAACATATATAACTGTGAACACTGGACAATTTTCTCACAGATGGAGAGGAGACTTGAAGTAGCAAAGTTGTTCTCCTACAGAATGATCATCCGAATGCCCACATGTTTCATTTATGGTAATGTGGAAGTTTTAAGGAAAAGAGGGGAACAAAAAGGACACTTGTGCACATAATCAGAAAGAATTGAAATTTCTAGAACAAATTAAAAAATGAGGAGGGCTTAGAGAATTTAACACTCATAAGACTTATTGAAATCAGGAGTGAAAGAGAAAAAGCAACAAGAAAATAACCTATCCAATGTTCTTTCAACTTTTATATGTGCTACCCTCAGATTTATAACTTGATGAGACAATGGCTACTCGTAGTTCTTCAAGGTCGATTGTCATCATAAAAAGACTCATCTGGAAGTTCCAATTAAACAAGCAATTTTTTTAATCAATGAAGCATGGTTTTTTCTCAAACTAATTCCAGGCCTTAAATAATGTTGCTTTCATAGTGCAATCAGTTTGATCTCTTGGAGCATGATGACATGAAAATTACATGTATTAATCTCTGCTTTGACACATTGTTAAAAGAAACTATAAAAATATATGTAATGAAAAGATTCAAACGCCCAAAATAGAAGATGTAGAGCAGTAAAATGAAATGCTTAACTACACATGAACAGATAGAACAATGAAAAACAAAAAACAAAGAAGAAACACAGTTGAAATAATAGAGCACAAAACTGGTGGTTTAATTTTGTTCAATGTTAATATAATAATGTTTAGTCTACAACTAAATTAAATTAGCAGCAAGAGATAAAATGAGAGTTTAACATTGGAACATCAGAACAAATCCAAGGCTATTTTACTCATAGTTGGGATGGATGGATGTTGCTTTTGCAGAGTTCCTCTACTCTTTAGCAGCTCGTTTTATGCACTGCTGGGGTTCCACTTACCTTCCTCAGCAGACCTTGATCTGGTGGGGGATGCAATTTAGTTGAATAAATAAAACAGGGATAATAATAATATATTTGTAGCACAGAAGCAAGCAATAAATATTAATGCAATTAAGGTTAAAATAAACAAGTCACAAGAACGGTAAATTCCGAAGTTAATACAAAAAGAGTATAAATGATAACATGCGTGGATTGGTATAAGAATCCATTGGAAATATGCTGTAAAATTGGCTATAATGTGAAAGATATGAATATCAGCTAAAAGAATTGATATAAAATGGTACTCAGAAGTTACAGATTGTCATTGAAGCATAGAGATCTGAACTTATTATAACAGATAAGAAAAATGGCAATTATCAAATCAGTAATTTTGATTTTTCATACAATACAAAAGTGGATCTCAAAATAGTTGAGACGGCTGAAAAATACCAGGATCTTTTTAAGGAGTTAAAGAAACTAAATAACATGATTGTTGATTTTTATTTAATTTTATACTTTCAAGGCAAACATATATTTTTAAGATGATAAAAAGTATTGTTATTTTTTTTAAACATATTGCTGGCATTTTTACAATGAAAGAAAAAGTTTTTATTTTTATTTGTGAGGTTCACTATTTGCCGATAGGTGCTAACTGCAATCAAAAGTAATTAAAAAGTAATTCCATGGTCCTTAACACCTTCAATTTCCTGATCAGAGTTATTGCTGCCAGATGTAGATGTACCCTATGTGACTGTTGAATTAATTCACGTAGTAATGGATGGGCTTAGAACACTAGCTAGAAACTTGAAAGCTTGCTTAAGGAAAACTGGAATTGAGACAAAGATTGTAGAGCTCCAGAAAACTACCATGATTTTCTCTGCAAGAATTCTCGAAAGGTTCTTGAGTTATGAGAACTCTTTTTGATAGAGTACCTCAAAAAGAAAATTTTCATTGACTATATTTATTTACAACACCAGCTGAACAACAGAAACATTATAAATTATCATCATTTAATCCCTAAGACTCAATGTAAAATTTGTTACCAATTATAAAATAAAAATCCAGTATTGTAAGATATGCAGATAACACAATGTTGCTAGTAGATATATAAAAGAAACTTATAGAACTCTGAGAGAAAATAATAAAATGTAAATAATAGACCAAACCCCAATTGTAAGAAGATAGAGTGAATGGTTGTCTGCTAGAGGAAAATACCAAAACATGAACTACAACTTGGAGATGCTGAAATCAAGCAAGTAAGAAAATGTCTAGGAAGCATGTTAACAGTGGACAGAAAATGTTATTTTAAAATCTGAATTTGCATTGGAATAGCAAAAAGTTGGCTTTTAAAAGCTCGTCAAAGTATTAAGAAACAGAAAAAATTCTTTATAAACAAAGAAATGAATTCTGAATTTTAGGCAATATCCCTTACATATATGGCAGTGAATACTGAACAATCTCCTTGCAGATAAAGAAGAGACTAAAGGTAAATGTGGTTCTACAGGAAAATGTTAAGAATATCATAATCTAAATATGTGAGTAACAAGGAAGTTTTAAGGATAATGGAAACAAAAAAGAACATTTATATTTAGCATCAGAAACAGTTGAAACTTCTTGGACACACAATGAAGAAATAAGACTTAGAGAATTTGACATACCCAGGAGATAAGGAAAACAAGAAAGAAGGAAAGAAACAGTGAATAATCTACCTAACAAGTTTATGTAAATGAAGGGCAAAACAGGAAGTGAGAGGGATTCTCAAAAGACAAAGGTTGCTAAGAGCTGCCAAGGATGTGGAGTGATGATCGCTTACATCCTGAAAATGACAGGGCACATGAAAGAACTAAACTAATTTCTGCTTCTGACCCATTGATGCCCACCATCCCTAATATAGGATAGTGAATATTAATATCCTGAAAATTATTACACCATGTTTGTTACTGACTAGATTAGGCAGTAAAAGTTACACTGAAATGCAAACTCACTCACATTAGAAAAGTACAAATTAATATCCTGAATTATGTACGGGTAGACCAGTGCTGTCAAAAAAGAAATAAAATATATATTTAATTTTGATACACTTTATACACACAGTGTGATTATAAAATTATGCTTTGCTTTTCTGCAACCAAAGAAATGATCTGTGAGTTATAAATAATTAGGGCATGAATAAATTATTAAGGTATGTATTTGTCAATTTGAAAATACCACAAGACATGCAATTCTCCCATGTTTCTGTAGTGACACACAATAGAATCAACCCCACCAATATATATATATATATATATATATATATATATATATATATTATACTAGCAGTATAGCCCGGCATTGCTCAGGTGTAATGAAAGTTTTAAAACTAATCCATGGTTCTGGAGCTCAGACTCTTTGAACATTGGCACAAAAGACTAAAAAGTTTCCAGTTAAAGCGAAACTGTAGACTGAAAGAAAAATGAATGTATGTAAATCAAATTTTTATTTCCTGTATCGCTATATATATATATTATCAATTTTCTGCACTATTGTAAGAACTGCAACCTTGAAACTTTCGAATATCGTTTCTTATGTCTTTGTCTATGAGTGTATCAAATTTGATTAAAATCAGACCACTCCTTCTATAACCCGATTTTTTTTGATAATCGATTTTCGATATTTATCAGGGGTACCTTGACACAAAACCTAACTAAGAACACTTGCAGACGCTTATAGTACAACTGTGTAAATTTTCAAGAAAATCGGTTCAGCTGTTTCGGAGTCTATAGGTAACGAATACACACACACAGACAAAGTTCCATTTATAAATAAGTTTAGATATATATATATGTTGTAACCTAAAAGGTTGCTGCATGAGTAACAACCTAAAGAGAGGTTGAAAATAAATAGTAATATTTATATCAACATCAAATACAAAACTTGCAAAATACATTAAGTAAATAACTACTGTTACTAGAGAACTGCTAGTCAGTAAGTTAATTTCACTCTCTCAACAGTATTCTACATATTATATAAGGATTGAGACATACTCATTAATGTCCATAGGTACGTATGTAGCACCCTAACCTTTTGAGATTTTTTTTTGCAAAGAATCAATATTTTTTTTTAGAGTTGATGTCAGTCCTTTCTGCAAACTTTCCTTTTTTCTTACTACACTTTTTCCGGACTTCTATTTCAGGAGCTTTCAGGGTGATGGGTACCTAGAATGTATAAATAAGAACCTCCATATGTTCAACCTCATCTGGAGGATTGTTCTCTTCCACTGTATATCTACTTTTGATTTGATTAAAGTACATTTTGTACACCATTTTCGGTCCTTTGACCAGATATACCATCCTTCTGATTCTTTGGACGATAGTTCCAATTTCCTAATATGTTTTACTTGTTTGATACATCTGGTTAAAGACCTTTTGTCCAATTTTATCTAAATTATTTTTCAGCTTTTTGTACTGTATGATCATGTTTTTTTTTTAATGGCTATTAATTTGTCAAATACTGATCATGTTTTACGAGTAAGCATAATTTTCACTAGCGTCATGTCTGAAGCTACATTTTTATTCAGTTTAAGTCTGTATATATATGCAAACATTGTTGTAATGCTGCATCTGTGGATCCACCATTGGCTTTTTTAGAACTTGTTTGAAAGTATCCATGAAATGCTTTGCCTGGCCGTTACTTTTAGGATGGTAGAGAGCAATTGTTATGTGCCCTACCACAAACATTTTGCAAAATTCTTTGATTTTTTTTATGCAAATTACATACAGTTATCTGGAACAATCAAATCTTGAACTCTTAACAGTGCAAACAGTTCATGTAGAAACTGAATTGCTACTTGCATAGTTGGTTTCTTACATCTGAATATTTCTGGCCATCTGGAAAAACTGTCTACAATGATCAAATAATATGATCCATGAAGTGGACCAGCAAAGTCAATGTGAAGACGTGACCATGAGCAATCAGTTTCTGGACATGGGTTGAACCTCATTAGCAATGTTTTAGCACAGCATTTGCCAGACTTTACAAAAGTTTCAATATTTCTATCCATGCTTTATCAATATACATAACTTCTCATTCTTTTCATTCTGGATGTACCAGGGTGTCCTGTATCGAACTCTTTCAGCATTCAGCCTTCTCATGTTAAAAGTACCATGACTCTTCTGCTATACATGAGAACGTCATTACACATTGAATAAACCTCAGAGTCTGTTTTACTCCTGTATTTTAGCTTTTCCTTTATTTCTACAATGAACTTGTCATTTAACACTTTTAATTTCTTCCAAAGTCACCGGTAGATCTCGTGCCGTAACTTTTTTTTATCTCTACCTCTGATTGTAGAGACTTTGCTTCCCTCTGTTCCACTTGCCTTCAGTATGTCCTGTAAGTGTCAAATTGTACAATCCTCATTTGAATTTTAAACTGTCTTTTTCTGATTCTAAGCATAAACATCCATTTCATTCACATTTTCTTTAAAACTAATTACTCACATGTTCAGTCCATAGTATTCTTTGCATCATTCTGTAGAATTGTTGCCTCAGATCTCTTCATCATCTGTGAGGAGATTGTCCATATATGAGGGCTAATATTAAAATTTGAAAAGAAAAAAATATTTTATTAAAATATCTTTCAGAAATTTAGACTTGTTAAATCCACTAAATCTTATAGCTCTTTCTAATAGTGATGAGTTTCATTTTAATACTTTTGCTTTTATGGAATGTTAACAACTTGATTATATTATTATTCCTTCTTGTAGTTAGATATGTTACTCATTTTTGTTGTTGCTGTTGAAAGTGTTCAGTTGATATTGTTTTTATTACTTGGAAAAGCTATTTGTTTTGTGATTTTGTAGTACCAGTCTATAGGGTCTGGTAAAGGATTGTCTTCTATAAGACGAAAAGAATCATTCATTTGATGCCATTTTTAATCATTGACTTGAAAAAAAGTTGTATACAGATGATAGTTTAGACATCTCTGGGCAAGTTGGATATCATCCATGACATTCATAAGAAATGTATGTTTCAGACTAAATTGAATGTGCTGATTTCAAATCTGTACACAGAATTTCTCTGATTTTTTTTTGGCTCATAGCATATTTATGTTCAAGGTCAATATAATAATAGAATATTAGTATCCACTTCAGTTGATGGCATGGGAATAATTTGTGTTGGTTGTGCAGAACTTTTGCAGATCTGGTAGAGCTAAAATCTATATTATTTAATAAATCACATGCTAAGAGCATATCAATGAGTGAAGCGCTAGATGCCTCTAAAAATTTACTTCTTGATTTTTTGATTTTATTCCAATGGCTCTGGGAACCATAATCATAGTGAGATGATTCAGCAGGATGCATCTGAGATAGATTCAAGGCATCAAGGCCATTCCATTTCAAACATAATGTGTGACAACTGCTGTGGGAGATGAATTCAGTGCACAAATATTAACGTGTCTCAAACATTTCTGAAGATGTCAAAAATAAAATGAGTATTTTATATTTATTTTGTTATTTCCCATTGTCATCTAAATGACCTTTGAGCATAGAAGTTTTGCATACAATAAGCATTTTGTTTGTGCTTCATTTGGATTCAGAGAACACCTTGCATTCCATATTTTTGTCGGACGTGTGGAAGTTCAGATTTCCCCCTTAATGAATTCTGTTTTTTTTTTTTTGCAATGTTTTTATCATCATTAAAATGGCATGGATGAGATTAAGGAGAATGCAATAAGGCAACTGATGGTGATTTCAAAATAAGGCTTAGCAGACAGTCTTTAAAAGTGGAATTGATATTGGGATAAATGTGTGTGCTATGAAAGAGGCTAATTTAAAGTTGACTAAAGTGTCATTATGATATGTAGGTTATTTTGTTTATAATATTCACTAGTTTGATACTTTTTTAACAGATTTATAACATTGTTTTAAAATTTATCTTAAATCAATGTATTCTTTTTTACCTTGGTTACAAACTGCTGATTAAAGTAGAATGGAAATGAAAAGATTTCTTTTAAAATTTGAAACTTTGTCTCAATACAGCAAATGATAATGTAGATTTAAGCTATCTTCTTACAGGAAACAATTAGCAATCATTGATTGAACACTCAGTGTTACTGTTGGTTGAAATTTATAAAATTCTTTTCTTAAAACAGTTTATCATGAAATTAAACTTCTCAAATCCATTAAATGTTACAACTTTTTCTAAAGCTGATTGGAGTTTCCTTCCAACCCTTTTGTTTTTGTGGAAAGTTGACAACTCAATTAGATCATTATTTTCCCTTCTACAACTCATTGTTGTTGTTGTTGATATTGAAAGTATTCAAATAATGTGATTTTATTATTTAGTAAAGCTATTTGTTATTTTGTAGCACCAGGCAATACAGTCTGATGGAAGATTCATTTACTAAAAGTCATTTTTAATCATTGATGTGACAAAACAGTTCTATACAGATGATAATTTAGACATTTTTGGGTTCCATCTAAATTGAACTATATTGACTAATATACTGCTTACTTTAAATATAGATATTCTTCATAAGGAAACAATACACTACTATAATGAATGCAGATTGGCAAAGAAATTGGATCCAAAATATTCTGTTGCATTGACTTTTGTACAAATTCTTTGCAAAAGAGATAAATCCATCTCTTCTCCTACTAGCTCTGGGTTAAATAACAGGATAGATTAGATTTTTTAGGTCTGAATGATAATCAGTGAAAGATATGAAAAACTGAATTCTGAAGAGAAGTCAGTAAAAAACCACACCACTGTCATTTCCTAAAATGCATGACATGTCACTGATAATCAAGAAAAATCTATGAAAAGTCATGATTATCTCTATAAAAGAACATGGAATCTTTAAAAATAATATTTAACTACTATCTTAAAATCCTGTCAGGTTAGGTTGATCCTGAGTCCAGATTTTAACTGCTCAAGCCCAATTTAGTTTCGTACAAAATGTTTGTCTGTTTAACAGAAAAAAAAAAGACATCTTATTCTTGAATAGCTTGGTCAAATCAAGACTTTCATGTAGGCATCATACATGGCATGAAACTAATTTCGAAACATCAAAATTATCAGCTATATAAAACAGCTTTCACTATTAAAATGTCTTTGAGCAAATGAAAACTAGGTCATAGTGAGCACAATGCTTCTTCAAAACATATATGTATCTTCAATAGAAAATAATAATATAAACACCACATTGATAGCCCACTCTACAAAACTTTAGGAAAGAAACCCTCATCAATACTGGAAAGATTTAGTGGACCTGAAAAGCATATTTTTCTGAAAAACCATTTTAATAGAAATATTTTATAAATTTCAAGTTTAGTCAACAAATGCCAAATGTTTTCTTGCAAGGAAACAGCAAATATTACTTTACCAGTGTACTTCAGGTAATATTAGCAGTTCTTTACAATATCACCTTGTTGGTCCACCATCACAGTATGAGAATATTAGAGCAATGAAGTTATATTTCCTACTTTCCACTATCACCATAGCAAATTTGACCAGTTATGCTGAAGTTGACAAAAAAGCATTTTTCCTTCTTTGATCAGAATTAATCCATTTCTGTATTATTGTGAAACATCCTCATATTTCTTCATCTTGAATTCATGAGCCCTGTGATAGTGTTCTCAAAAGAATCTATTAAATTAATGTGAATTTATTTTCAATAAACTGAGCAGTTATCATGGTTTCAGCTGGAAAAACATCATCTTTTCCCCCATGTTAATGGCACTAGACTCCATTGTAGATTATAGTGCTACAGCCTCACTACATCTAGTGTTGTTGCTGTGGTTTTTATTTCTAAGTAGTTTTTATTAGATAGATCACAAACTTGATTAGTATGAATTCAGGTTTGTTCTTTGTGGTATAATGGATATCAACTTAAAATGAGAAATCAGAGAGCCAGTTTCAAATTCCAGTTGTACTTGTTGCGTCTACTTATGCAGAAATACCTCAGAGAAGATATTAATCCATCTCTTCTTCCTTCAGTTATTGGATTTATAACAGGACAGATTGGGTTCTATAGCCTTGGTTGGCAACTAGTTTACTGCAGAAAGAAATGGCAACATACTTGGAGAAGACTTTCTGCCTAGCCAGTCATGCCTCTTTTGAGATATGATTGTCCAAGCT
Organism: Ascarosepion bandense; assembly: GCA_037127315.1. Taxonomy (NCBI): domain Eukaryota; kingdom Metazoa; phylum Mollusca; class Cephalopoda; order Sepiida; family Sepiidae; genus Ascarosepion; species Ascarosepion bandense. The sequence continues at coordinate 1,414,723 of JBBBDQ010000132.1, read as the reverse complement.
TGTATCATGTATGGCAATTAACTGACTGACCTTTGCCTAGACTGGTTGCCCTGGATTGGTTTAGTCCATAGCTGGTGAGAGAAGAGGTGAATTCATATCTTGCCAAGGATATTTGTTTAAAAATAGTTACAACAAATTTGACTGGAATTTGAACTTGCAATGCCAATTCTAATTTCCATCCTGATAACTTCATTTTATGAATCAATGAGTTGTAATCTCTTATAAAAAAGTGCTTTCTTGAATGTTGCTCTCAGTTTATAAAATGTATTTTAAATTAGTGAATATATAATCCAAATTACCTTGCTTGTTTTACAATATTTATAATGGCTGGCCACTCTTATCTGAGTCTGCCTGTCTGCCAGGTCAAATGCCTGTTAAGGCCCATTTGTGTCTTTTCAAGAACCACAATGCTAAACTATCCATGTTACTGCAGCTATGCTGGGTGAATCTTACAGTTTCTGGTAGAAAGAGTGTGATCAACATTTTGAATAAGTCCAGTACACTCAAAACTTCAGTCGCAATGATTTATGACTTTGTGATAACACAACTATCAGTAAACAGTTATGTCTCCCCAATTTCACTCAGATGGCATGAATCAACTTATGGTATGGTTTTCCAGCATTTTCCACTGTGATAACAATAAAAAATGGCAATAATGGTATCCAAATATGGGTCTCATGTTTGAAAATTGAATGGTTTAACTACACACACACACACATATATATATATATATATATATAAATTAAAATAGGATCAATTCAATGATGTTGGGTGATCATTTCGATATGAAAATTCCCACAGGGGATAACACATCACCTCAGCAACAGAAAAATCCTTTCAGAAACCATTGAGTGCTGGTGTTAATAAAATAATGCTTGATGTAATATAACAGAGATATTAAGTATATATCAATAAATATACTTATTATCTGTCTCAGGTGTGGGATATATATATATATATACATACTACTGGCCATAATTATTAGGCCAGCCCAGTGTTTTAAAAAAATGATATATTTTATACAATTTTTTAGTATTTATTGCCAAGTGAATAATACTAAATAAAAAATAGAATGGTTCTTTTGATAATACTGCACAATAACATGTGAATCAAATGAATTTATAAATATTTAATAATTACCTATATTGGAGTTTCATCAATGAAAGAATGAAGAACATTTAGGGTGATTCAAACATGTTCATCTTTGCTTCCTTGCCTTGTAAAATTTTGCAAAGTAATAATAACAAAAGAACAATTATATTTCTATTTAGAATTATCCACTTGGCAATAGTACCACACAAAAGTTTATAAAACCTTACAAAAAATCTTTTTTAGGTATTTATAATACAATTACATTCGGACCTCAAGTGGAATGACTACGTCAAATCCATTGCTAATTCCACAGCTATAAAAGTCGGCTCTCTGTGCAGGGCTCGGAAATTCTTTCCACCTGAATCTATCCTGCAATTATATAAATCCACTATCCGCCCGTGTATTGAGTACTGCTGCCACATCTGGTCGGGTGCCCCTTCTATTCTCCTTGGGGTTCTTGACAAAATACAGTGAAGAATCTGTAATGTGATTGATACCGACTTGGCTGAGCACCTACAGTATCTCTCTCACTGGCGTGACGTGGCATCCCTGTGCCTCTTCTATAAATACTTTCATGGCTTCTGCTCTGACGAACTTAAATCACTGGTGCCCCCTAGATGTGAATTTGCACGAGATACTAGACTGGCAACTAGGTCCCACCCTTTTACAGTGAAACCGATGAAATGTAACTGCAATTTCTACTCCAATAGCTTCTTTTCTCGCACTTCCCGCCTGTGGAATTCCCTACCACATGCTTGCTTCCTTGACGGCTACAACCTCCAGGAGTTTAAATGTAAGGTCAATAGACACCTCCTAACACACTAACTCACACCCACTCTCTCCAACTCTCTCCCTATGTACATCCTAAGTTGTCTATCACCCTCCTTCTGGCATTTCCTATATCCAATCTCTCTATGTAACCCCCTGCACTATAGTGGCAATGGAATGCCTTGCTTGGGGTGACAAGATTAAAAAAAAAAAATTAAACCTTTACTGATTGTAGAATATATATTTAAGTATTCCGTCAAACAATCAATCAGATTTTTTTCAATCTTCAAAAAGTATCATTTGAAGAAAAACTGATATTTAGTAACTCAAAAGTTTAAAACACATTTTGATATTCACAAAAACTTTTTTTTATAAACATTTTATGAGATTGTTCCAAATTAGGATGAGGTTGTTTTTCAGAGCATTCCAGATTCATTTTATGATTACTTTCAGGAATGATTAAAGTATTGCGCCATTCTTTTTCTGTTAACCGTCCTTTAAACATTGATAAAATGGAGAGAAATAAAATAATTGATCAAGATCTCCATAAATATATTGTTGACCTTCATACAAATGAACTTGATTATAGGATGATATCTAGTCAGTTAAATGTGCCATTGAGTTCATTTGGTACAAAAGTTCATCATTGGAAACATGTCATTCTATTCATCCAAAAAAAATCTACAAGATTAATGGCAAAAAAAGTTGGCGACATGCTTCAATTTACACTTAAAGAATTTCAGGGAGGACTAGACGTAAGTGGATTAAAAGAGAGTACAGATACAATCAATCATTAATTTTGTCATTATGACATCTTTTTGAAGACTTTAAGGTAAAAAATTCTTAAGCAAAAACATATTCTTGCTAGACTGGATTTTGCAAACAAGTATTGTATCAAATCTGCAGTCTTTTGGAAAAATGTACTTTGATCAGACAAAATGAAAATTTAACTTTTTTGCAGAAATGCTGTGGCAAAGTATTTGTCTTTACTTTTGAGATGATGTAGTATTTACATTATTTACGTTGCTCAGAATATTGTTCTCATCTTTATTACTATGTTTATGATGTTTAGTGTGTTGTACATTCCAGCTTTCTTCAGGTGCTAGGAATTTTGAACTGAATTTTTTATTATGATCACTGGGGTATATCATTCTTATTCCACATATGATGATACTTCAGGATCACTGATAGAGAAGACTGGAAAAGGATCCATTACAAGCTGGGAAAATCCTTCATGCAAAAATTTGATGCTATCAAGGTCTGCCAAGTACAGAAATTCAGTCAGTTAAGTGCCATACGTGATACACTCTTTGGGCAATCATGTCTCGAAAGAAACATGACTGACTGGGCAGAAGATTATCCTGCAGTAGGTTGCCATTGCTTTCTGTGGCAGACTGGTTGCCGACCAAGGCTATAGAACCCAATCTGTTCTGTTATTTAAACCATAACTGGAAGGAAGAGACAGATTAATACCTTTCCCAAGGGTATTTGCACATAAGTGAATGCAGTGAATTCAGCTGGAATTTGAACTTGGCTCCTCGATTTCTCGTTCTGAGCTGATATCCAATGCACCACAATGCACATACAGAAATTAAATAGATTAAAAGATCTGAAGTTGACGCATGAGGTCCATCACCCACCTGTGAAGGCAGTTGTCAACATCAGTCAACAGCAGCTGAGTGCCTTTAAATAGTCACTGCTAAACAACAATCAGGCAGATACCATTCTTAGACATCATAGCCCAAATTGAGAAAATAGCCTTGAGCAACCCTCAGGCTTAGGTGAATGAGCTAAGATGGAAAGTGAGAGACAGACATTGGAGAAAGCCAAGCTACCCAAACTAAACATCACAAAAGATGAGGGGCTAGCAATCAGAACACTACAGAGGAATGAGAACATCATCATACTACCAGCTGACAAAAACAATGCAACTGTAGTGATGGACAAAATGGTATACACTGAGAAACTGGAAGACCTCATTAAAAGTGGAAGCTATAGCAAGGTAAAGAAAGACCGCACATTGAAAACAGCTGTTGCAGAACCTAATCAAGAACAAGGATCACTTTCAGCCTATGACATACAGGCAGTTATCTCAAAGCTACAGCAAGCTACCTCACATGTATTGTCTACTTAAGACTCACAAAGACGGTATTCAACTCAGGCTGATTGTTAGCTGCCAAGGCTCAGTGTGCCACTCTTTGAGTTTCTTCCTTGTAGATATAATTAACCCACTAATAGGAATGTCACTATCATATATCCAAAACTTAGCTCAATTCATGGAACTTATCAAAGATGCTCCCATCTAATACAACCAGATGGTGAACCTAGATGTGATGAGGAAGAGGTCCATGTGAACTCAATAAGATCATCCATACAGTTCACAATGGAAAAAGAGAACAACAGCAAATTAACATTCCTGGATGTACTATTATTTCAAACAGAAAAGGGATTCAAGACATCCGTATATTGCAAGCCAACATTCACCAAACAATACCTCAGCTTCAACTCCCACCAACTATACAATGTAAAGAAAGCGATTATCCGCAACATTGAGAAAAATTAATAAGAGGTAACCCAGAGACATGCAAACAAGAAATTGTATGTATAAGCAGTACCCTACAATGTAACATCTACCCAGTGTACATGACAATAGCTCCAAAAAACATGGAAGACATGGTGCATGAGAATAACAGCTGTCAGAAAACAGCCTCAGTCTGTCTACTCTATGTGAAGAGGTTATTAGAGAAAATACAAAAATCTGTGGTCTACGTATCGTCAGGATGTTCTTCAAATGTGATTCTACACTACACAGGTACATCTCCTGAGTAAGACCTTCAATAGAAGAGAGCATGAAGAAAGACTGTGTATATGCATGTAGCTGAGGAAAAAAATATAAAGGAGAAACAGGCCGCCCCTTTAAGGTAAGCTTGCAAGAACATTGCAGGGTTGTAACAGAAGAGGAGATAAAAAAATCAGGCGTAGCTGACCACATACGGAGGGAGAAAGGGGATCACCACCCCTTATGATATGAAGTTAAAATAATTTACAAAGAATGCCACTGGGAACTATTTAAACTTAAGGAATCAGCGCATATGCTAGGCTTCAAAAATCTTCTAAGCCAACCAAGCATAGAAATGAGTACAATTTGGGAACCAGTAGTATGGAGTGTTAGAGAAAATCATTAGTGGCAAAGATTGTAATATGAGCTCTGGTAAAATAATAGATAGAGAAAATCATTAGCATCAAAGATTGCAATATAAGCTCTGATAAAAAATAGTTACTGAGATATTAGGTTTATAAGTCCCAGAATTTCATGCACTAATGTTCACATGGACACATGGCCCAGTGGATAGAGACATTGTTTAGTTCTAGTGACTTGACCCAAAGAGTTGTGAGTTCAACTAAGGGAGTTAAGTTAACAGGGGATAACTACATGGCTACCAGAAATGGCATCATAGATGGAATGAGAATAATATACCTCAGTGATTGTAATGAAGGGTTCTGTTCAAAATACATAAAACCTGAAGAAGGTGGGCGTGTACAATTGCTGAAACGTAAACAAATAAAGATGAGTCCAAACAATGTAAATAGTTCTGTGGCAAAGGTCTGGAGAAAGAAGGTTCTGAATATTTGCTGAAGAATACTATCTCAACATTTAGGGATGGATCAGTCATGATCTGAGGTTGTTTTAGCGTTCAAGGTGTAAGGAGCATTGAAATAATAGAATGGAGGATGAATGAAGCATATTAGAGCGATATTTTAGAGATAAATTTATGTTATAGTACACATTCACTAGGCTTGAAACTAAGTTTGGTCTTTCAACAAAGCAGTGATCCTAAAATACTGCAAAGCTTACAAAATCATTGATAGGTTCAAATAGAATAGACATTCCAAAGTGGCCAAGTCAATCTCCAGATCTCAATCCAATTGAAAATTTATGGAGAGAGCTGAAACCGAGAACTCAAAGAAGGAACCTGCAAAACATGCATGAACTAAATGAATTTTTTCTTGGAAAAATATTAGCCAAGAAGCATGCAAGAAATTCATATGAGAATACTTTAAATGCCTACATAGTATAATTAGCGATAATTGTTACCCTATGAAATATTAAGAGATGATTTAATGAATGTATTGTAAACTTTTGTATGATTAAATATTATTTGTTTTTTCTTGGGATATTTTTATTGATTATTTTTTAAATCTGATTATTTGACTAAAGGCTTAAACATATGCATTATGTTTTGTTTATCTGTGTTAGAAATACCTAAAGGAACATTTATTTTTAATGACTTGTAAAATTTTTCATGACTCCGTATATATATATATATATATATATATATAATAGGGTGTATCAAACATATTTTCACTTTTTCAAAATTTTTACACTAAAGCTTATTTCATGTATGCATCTAAAGACTCCTCTATAATACTAATATTAGTATTTCCTTAAGTACAATACCAGTTACTATTCAGCTGTACTTTCTGTTTCAAATATTATAATTACAGATAGAAATATTGACAATCTGGTAATTTTATAGTAATATTTTAAACAGGGCCTTTAAAGCTTGTTGCAGAATTTGTGATATGAAACAATACTTAACCATAATGCCTGAAAATATTTTCATCATTTGAAGGATGTTGAAATGTCCTTTGAAATAATTTTAAAAATAAACTAATATCAGTTGCTGATTACAGTACCATAATACTCAAAATTGAAGAGTACTTGATCATCAAAGAGCATCAAATGTTTACTTCAAAAGTGGACACTTGATTGAAGTTTGATCTACAAAATAAATATATTGATGTAATGGGATACCATTTATCAGTACAACAGTAAATAAATCTCAATTGTGTTTTGGCTTCATGAAACAATTGTGAACTTTGAAACAGAACATTTGAGCATGAAGAGACACTTAAAATTTCTCAAGTGCATAAGGAGGAAAGAGAGGTTGAAAAATTTGATACTCACAGGATTGACTGAAGGCAAGAGGGACAGAAGAAAATAATGCATAACCTACCTAGTAATCTTGAGTAAATGCATGGATGGATAAGATTTGGAAGAGTTTAAAAAGACAAAATTTATTAAACACTACAACAAACAGGAGATTGTAGAGAGCCATGATTGTCAATATCCTGAAAAGACACAGAACATAGATGAAGAAAAAGGGCAATATGACAGAATTCTGTTCAATAAAAATAAAAGAATAATTATTTCAGCCACAATGGAATTCCAATGAGGAACTTTATATTTTGAGTTCATTTACTTTTGAAAAACTCTTTAAAGTTACATCCAAGGAAAAAAATTAGTCTTCAATATAGCAAGAATTGCAGTTGGATAAAAAAAAAGAATTTTATTTTATTTATTTATTTATTTTTTATGATCAAAGTCAGACAGAAAGACATGTTGCAAAGGATATTATTGGTAAAAAAATATTTTTTGGCATGAACCAAAAAAAATGAAGCATTATTTCTTCACACCAATGTCTTGTGAACATATTGCCCTCGTATTTTTTTTGTGAAAAGATCTAAATATAACATGGATTTTGTTGGTCTCTGTGTGTTTTTAAATGAGATATAATTGATCTACAGTCAGATAAATGTAACATGAGTCTTTTTGATAGATATGGCGTGGTATGTTCAATATAATTAATCATGAATTTGGTTTGATAGGAAACACAGTTCCTTAAGGGACATATGAATTAAAAAATAATATTGGTTCTCTGTAATTTGGTTTATGCAGGTGAGTTATTGTTGTTAATGAGATTAGCAGTTTTAAATTTTTTATAAATAGATAATTTAATTTTCTTGCTTTTGTCAACTGGAGTTGTATATTTCTTTATAATGTTGCGATTTATCCTGCTTATAGTTACCATGGATTACATTTTTATAAAATATGTTATTGTTATTGTTTTATCCATATGCTCATTGTTGCTGTAGGTTATTGTTTATGATTTATAGTACTCTTTTAGTATTTAGTGTGATAAAAGAAATCATTAGGATTGATTTGAAGTTTTGATTCATTTTAATTAATCCTACATGTGATATAATTAGTTTACAGTAATATCTCCTCAGTTCACAACTTTAAAAAAAAATATTCATGAGCATTGAAATTTAAGTGATTGCTTAAACTAGAAAATAAATTCCAAATGGGTTGGATAAATTTCATTGGATAGATACAGTAATATGAACTGTTCAAAGCAGAATTAAAATTGTTCAGTATATGATATTAATTAATATATATGATATTAATTATATGATATTATATGATATTATATGATATTAATTAATATATGATATTATATGATATATTATATGATAATGATTATATTATATGATTATAATGATTATATTATATGATATATTATATGATATCATATGATATTATATGATATTAATTAATCCTACATGTGATATAATTAGTTTACAGTAATATCTCCTCAGTTCACAACTTTAAAAAAAATATTCATGAGCATTGAAATTTAAATGATTGCTTTCAGCATATCTTGTACTTCAACTAGAAAATAAATTCCAAATGGGTTGGATAAATTTCATTGGATAGATACAGTAATATGAACTGTTCAAAGCAGAATTAAAATTGTTCAATATATGATATTCCAACATTGTTGGTGATACATGATAGTAAGTAATTTTAATTATATAAACTGTTAGTTAAAAATGAATTAAATTATCACATACTGTGTGTGAAGGAATATGAGAAGAAGGCATTATTAAGGGGAGAGAACAATAAAAGAATGGAATTAAAGGTGACAGATGATGATTGACATTGCATTTAAATTTTTAAGGTTAAAGTTGAAACAAGTTCTATAAGCAAAAAGTATGAGAGAAGTAACGCTTAGCACAGAATTTATAGCTATATCCAGCTGTAAAATGATGAGACCTAACTGCCAATCTAGTACTTAAAACCATAAAGTTCAAGTACCAAAGTGGAAAGCTCATCAGAACAATTACCATGAAAATATTTGTAAAAATGGTGCATGTTTTAGCTATAGAAATGACTGAAGCCAAGATGCCAGATCAGGTTTGATAAACATTGCAAATTCTTCTTTGTCTTGGATTTTGTCAATAATCTCTAAATACATAGCAGAAGCACTAGACCAGATGTGACAGAAATATTTAATGCAGAAACATATTATAAAGTATATTGTAAATTGTGGCAAGAAAAAGTGTGTAGCAGGACATGTTTAACCAAATTTTCTAACAGTAGACTAAGTAAGTAATTTAATACAATATCAGAAAATTTTCATCATGGATGTGCCGTGATTGTATCATTTTAGTAAAATATTTCTGTACATTAGGCTCATTTATCTCCAGCTACCTGAGTCAGTCTGTCTCTTATCTTTTGTACTATTTACTTGTGTTAGATCTTAGTAAGGACCATCTTTCTTTGATGGACTGGCACTATAAAATCACAAATAATAAACTTTACCAAATAACAAAAACCATATCACTTTCATTGAGAACTTTTAATAGCAGCAGCAACTAAATTGGTATTTTATTGCTAGTAACACTGACTTCTCAGTCAGTGAGTACCAGATATATCTTTATAAGATTTTACCATTAAGTGAGATTTTGTAATATTCTTTTGGCATGAATACCAGGTGCTGTAAGCTGGGATGTGTAAGTTGTGTAATAGATAATGGCTCAGAATTGTTAATTAGAGAGCTGAGTTCTAGTTCCAATTGGGTTTGTAATATTCACTTACATGCAAATAACCTTGAGAAAGGTATAAATCTACCTCTTCTTCCCAGTTATGAGTTAATTAGTAAAAGTTGGACCACTAAATCATTATTATCTCAAAAAAGTTATTGCAATATAAAAATTATTTTCCAGCATCAAATAATCTTCAATGGGTTGATAAGTTGTAAAAAACAAATGAATTACTCAGTCTTTTGACATGGCTCAATAAATTCTGATTGATTAATTCAAAGTAAGTATTTTGAATGGGATTCAAAATTTATTATGATTTAAATATGCCATTTTTTTATAGCATGGTTAAGCTAGTAATTTTCATATGAGAGATTTTATGAATATCTGACTGTATATATTAAGCGTTTTCTAAAGTTATATGATACAGTGTCTTATTGAAAACATATCTGGACTGAATTCTCTTTTTGTATGGACCCTATTCTTTCAAAATATGGAATAATGGCTCTCTACAACTTACTTTCTTTTGCTGTTCTGAGCAATATCTTCTCGTTTATTTACACTATTTATATTTGAACTATTGTCCTCATCTTTATTGTTTTTATCACAGGGATTGAACTTAGAACCACTATATCACCAAATTCAATCCTTGAGTCAGGCAGTGTCTACTTGTACTCAGTGGAAACAAGTGAGCAATAATAATTAAGCAGTAATAAATAACATAAGAGCTGGAGGATATTCCTAGACATAAGTGTTGGAAGGAGAACAGTCTACCTTTGAGATTAAATAAAGTGTTCAGTTTAGAATTCCTTGTAAATCTAAACTTATTTATAAATGGAACTTTGTCTCTGTGTGTGTGTGTGTCCATTACCTATAGACTCTGAAATAGCTGAACTAATTTTCTTGAAAATTTACACAGTTGTACTATAAGCGTCAGTGAGTGTTCTTAGCTAGGTTTTGTGCCGAGGTACCCCAATAAATATTGAAAATCGAAAAAATTGGGTTATAGAAAGAGTGGTCAGATTTTAATCAAATTTGATACACTCATAGACAAAGACATAAGAAACAATATTCAGAAGTTTCAAGGTTGCAGTTCTTACAATAGTGTAGAAAATTGATAATATATATTTAAAAGGCAAGATGTTTGTGTGTGTGTCTGTTTATCTGCCTGTATGTCTGTATTTTTTCAGCCCTTTTATTTTAGTTTTTGCTTCGAGTTTGGCTCTAAGTAGGTATAATTGTAGTTCTTAGTCTCAGCCATGATACCATTTATTCAGAGGACTTATTTAGCCTTCAAAATTCAGTTTACAATGAAAAACTTATTTGATATCGATACCAGGAAATCAAAATTTGACTTGCATCCATTCATTTTTCTTTCAGTCTACGGTTTCACTGTAACTGGAAACAACTATTGCTTTTTAGTCTTTCATGCCAACGTCCAAAGAGTCTGAGCTCCAGGACCATGGATTAGTTTTAATGCTTTCATTACACCCGAGCAACACTGGGCTATACTGCTAGTTATTCATATATGCACCTGAAGAAAGCCCAAGGGAACAACAGCCAAAACGGTGTGATACAATACAAAAATGAAGAGGACAATTGTCTGAATATAAATAGTTTAAATAATGACAATTTCTTAATCCAGAAACTCAGACAAAAGTTTTTTTCTCTAATAACTCCTCTTTCTCTTTGTGCTACTTGTTCTCCATTCATTGACATGGATTAATCATATAGCTTATATGTTATTTTTCTCTTCTTTTCTTTTATTTGATTGTTATACTCTCCAAGCTTTTATTCTTTCATTATGTGCAATAAAAATTTAGCTCTTTCCGCTTCTTCTCAGCAGTTTTCTTTTTATTTCTTATTCTTTCCAGTGACTATATTGCATCCAACTTTCTCTAGCATTTATGAGGGAAGAATCCAAAGATGTAAACTAAACACAAGGATAAAGTTGATGTATATGTGTTTGTTACTGAGAACACTATCATGTATATCAACGTTTTTATATTTGATATGTTGTATTTTACATCAACAGCTGCTTAATGAATAATCCCAGTTGATATCAGCTGGGAATATTCTCAAGAGAACATTTTTAATGGGCTGATGACCAAATTTAAATAATATATGAAATATTATTATTTAATGGAATAACAGCATACATTTATGTTAGGCTAACTTGGGAAGTTTCCAAACCACTTTGTATTATAGTGAGTTGTGACATCATTGTAATGGTGGCATGTATGCATTGTTATGACTATTATTGTTCAGGATAACTATTTTGAATATGTCTATAAAATTGGGTTAGACTTCTGTCTTAATGACGGGATGAGAAATTATCATTATTTGCAGTTAAACTATTGTCCACTTTCTTTATTCAATATTTTTGGCAATTCTGGACTTCTTCAGATATCTATTGATCTTGGTAACCTTCAGGGAATTTTGTGCAGTTCCCTTTATTTAATCTTCAGCAGAAGAATATTTTTCTGCTCTTCATGTTTTCATCTAAAAAAAGTTGTAGGAGACAATTGCTGAGACACTGCGATAATATCAACAAAGATGAGGTAATTAGTGCATAAGTAATGTAAATAGGTTTATACAAATAATTTGTATAAGAACAAACCAGAAACTATTGTTGAAAATAAAAGTAATATGCTTTTAATTTTGAGATTTTCATTGATTACTCAAAAGGAAACAGAACTTGGTTGTAGTTTTAAAAAAATCACGTAGAAGAGTTTTAAAGGATTTTGCAAAGAAGTTTAAATCCAAGGAAGGATTAAGATGATTTAGACAATAAAATTGTTGAAATTGAGAATACCGATAAATATTTTAAAGACCTTAGTTGACTTGTCGTCACTTGATTGTTATTGATGATGATCATGTATCTCTGATGTGATAGTACAGAGTATCTTGGTATTTATTAATTTTCTCTTAATGTTGCACCGCACATAATAAACAAGAAAGGAGAAAATTGTGTCGGACTAATATTCCACAATGTTTAAGACTGGACTTTCTTGTAAATAAGCATTCAAAATCATTGCTTGTAATTGGACTTAAACATGAAATACTGGTACCAGTCAAATATGAGGAGTTTTTAAAAATTCTTAGGCCTGATCCAATTCACAAATTCAGTACTTTTCATGACCAAACACCATAATAATGATTTTGTACAAAAATCCTTTTTGCACTCCTTCATATATAAATAAACTTTTAGATAAACCAAAGAACAAATGTTTTTGTAATAATCCTTCCACACATACACACACACACACACTTATCAGTAGGTTAAATAGCATGTTAGATTGAGCTCTTAAGCTTTGGTTAGCAACCAGTCTATGGGAAGAAAAACTCTGAATTAAAAAATCTGAAGAATATTTGGAGAATTTGTGACACAGTGTGTGACATTTCTCTGTTATCAGTTCTTTTGAAAAATTTAGCTGTTTCTGCAGAAGCCTTCACCATGATAATTTATATGTATGGGTAGTCTGGTGGTTTCCTTCTAGGAACTGAGTTTTAGGCCATCATGTGTTGTAAATGAAAAGAGAGTCCTGACTTATATGACACATGAGATTATATAGATATATAATCTCATGTGTGTAACACTTTAATCTGTCTATGAAAATGGTTACTGCATAAAGATGAGCAAGTTACCACCATTTTACTAATTAACTCTTTTAGTGTTGCAATGGATGTGTTACATGTGAAAAGCTACTAATGTTTAAGTAATATACCAGCAGTACAAGGAAAAAATTATCAAAGATCAAAATCTAGTTTATTTGTATAAATTTATATACCAAGCTAAATTGAAAAAGTCTACTTTTCAAGGTATGCTAATTCAACCAATAGCAGATTTATACATATTATTATAGAATTTTCAGTCTTCTGCCATCTTTTGCTGACTCATACATACATCTGCACACATACATATTTGATGATGGCACAAATTGATTTCAAATAATGTCATTTCTTGATTTATCTAGCCATTTCAACTATGAAATGATGAGACTGAGCTACCAATCTAGTTGAATTTGTAAAGTTGAGACACCAAAGAAGAAATATCATGAGAACAACTACCATGAAATATCTATGGAAAAGGCACAGCGAATCTTTATTATGGTAGTGGGAATGTGACTGAAGCTGAGTCAGGACCAGTAATGTTGCAGGTTCTTCTTTACATTTCATCAAGTATCTTTAAATAGCAAAAGCACCAGACCATATGTGTCAGCAATATTCAATGCATGAATGAATAGTAGACTTAGAAATGTGTCAGATAGATTCTGGTGAGTTAAATTATCTACCATAACACAGTGAACAATCTTTTCCTGCAGCAGACCTATCAACTGATTCAATATAATCCTTTCACTTTATATCAGTGGAAAATGTTAGCCTGAAAAGACACAATGAGTCACTCTTCTGATGGTTAGCATCAGCCATACTGGTAGAACGTAAAAAAGCAGTTTTGCTTTGAAGACATTAAAATTAACAGGCCACATCTTGCCCCATTTAACAATAGATTGGTGGTGCTTTGATGTTGGCAAGTGGTCAGATGAACATTTCTTCACCTAAAGAACAGCTTTTCAACACATTGATATTGCCAATATTGACACATTGTAAGCTCAGTAAGATGACAACTTAGACTGGAGTAAATGTACCCCAGGAATGTCAACATGGAACAATAGGAAAAAAGCTACAGACACATATGATGATCAGAAAGTCTATATAAATCGTTTTATTGTTTGGGTTTCCATGGGTGACATGAGAGAGTCTGTAAGGAATGAAGCTTATGGTTATATCTTATTAACACATAGGATTTTGTACAATCACTGAAGTTAAGCAATGTTGAGCCTGTTCTGTACACAGATGTCACAAGCTTGGACGCTTGGGTGGTATAAGGGATAAAACTTTGGCATTAAAAATTCAAATTCCAATTAGATTCAAGTTATATTCCCTTAGTGCAAATGACCTTGAGAAATGTATAGATCACTCTATTTTCCCACAGCTATGGGTTAATTAGTAGATCTTGTATCAGTAAATCATTGTTATCTCTAAATATTCTTAGAATTTAAAAATATTTTCTGGCTTTAAATAGCCTGCAAGAGGTTGATAATCCATAAAATGCAAATCAATCTGGAGTTTTTGATGATGCAAGCCTGGTCTGAATTAATACAGGTGATAGTCATTTTTACGTATGATGAGTGTATTTGCCTGTGACAAATGGGTGCAACTTCTAGAATGATAGTGTCGGAATACATGTTACAACTTTAGCTTGTGTTTATAATTTATGGAACAAACATTTAAAAGTACTAAGAATATGCCTGTCCATAACATTGTTCAATCTTTTTTGCTGCCATTTCAGAAAAAAAGAAGGCATTGTTTGGTTCCAGCAGGATCATGCCAGCTGACATGATGCCTATCCTATGCTGCAAAATAGTCGATTATTGCCTGGCCAGTATGTTTGGCAGGCCTGTGTCCAACTGAATATGTTTGAAACATAACAGGATAACTCTTGATTCATTCAATTAATTCATTACAACTCTTGTTGCATCAACAAGTGTAAATGAAATAGAAACTGTGCCATAGGATAGTATGATCATATAGCTGCAAGAAGATATATAATTCATGAAGTCTTCTGCCAATGTCACCATACTTATATGTCTTAAGAAAACTTAAATTTCCTGCTGTCAACATATATATATATGTTTTCAAGACACTTTAAAATGTATTTCCCTAATATTTGTTTTATTAACTAACTAAAGCATCGTGCTATTTTTGAACTAGCATAAACATACAGTAATGGGAAACACAGCCTGGGATGTGTTATACTTTTTATTATAAGATATTGGAGATGGTGTTTAGTTTTGTTTATACTGCAGTTTCCAGTAAATAGTAGTTTCCTATTTTTCTCCAAAATGGGCCAGTACAGTCTGACAACAATTCTTTGACAATGAAGCAGTGAAAATGTTAATGTAAAGTTTGAATACAACTCTTATTTTGGAACCTGTGCACATGTTGATATATATATATATATATATATATATAATTTTTTTTCAGATATATTATCTGTATTCTTAATCTTGAGTAAATTGAAACAAATATGCAAGCTCTTATGATTTAATTTTCTCTCAGCATGTAAGTATTGAAATTAGTTTTAGATTTGTTTTCATTTATAACATGGGAAAAGATAGAGTATTAATTGTTATCTTTACTTAATTTTATTTTCGTATGGTTTAATATCCAGGAAATATTGAAGGATGAAAAAAGTATGCCATCATTAATGAAGGCATGATTAAGTGAGTAATTTTCATATCTGAAATTTTGTGAATATGAGAATGTGTATATTAATTAAGTCTTTTGTAAAGTTATTTAGTACAGTAACTGCTACACAAAATTTAAAAACAAATCTGGCCCAAATTTAGAAACAAGCAATTAATATCACAGGTCGAATTTTGTATGCACTATATTCATGATTTTGTACTTTTCTCATCAATACTTTCTTTCTTAGGACCCCACTTTTTGTTTGTGCCAATTGTTCTTCATGCATTTTCATGAACATTACAAATAGGTCATATGTTTTTTCCTATATTACTTTTTCCTTTCAGTGTTAAATTATCAAAACCTTTTTTTCCATTATGTTCAATATAGATTTTGTCTATGAAGTAGAATAATGGTATAGGTTTTT
Organism: Ascarosepion bandense; assembly: GCA_037127315.1. Lineage (NCBI taxonomy): Eukaryota > Metazoa > Mollusca > Cephalopoda > Sepiida > Sepiidae > Ascarosepion > Ascarosepion bandense. The sequence goes on along the minus strand of JBBBDQ010000132.1, from coordinate 1,398,522 downwards.
ATTATAAGGCTAACCTAGGAACTTATCAAACTACTTTGTATTAGAATAGTTGTCATGATGGCATTTATGCATTGTCTTGACTATTAATGTTCAAATTCTGAATATGTCTATAAATTTGCATTAGACTACACAAATTTCTGGGATGGGAATTGTCCTCATTTATAGTTGGACTAAAGACATCATCTTTGTTATTAGCATAGCATTTTGTCCATTCTGCTTTCCAGTCTTCTTCAGGTGTCTGTTCATCTAGATAACCATCAAGTATTGTGACAAGACTTCTTCCATCTGAACCCTAACCTTTACGAGGACATACATCACAAAGCTTTCAACTAAACAAAAAGGATAAACTTGATACATTTATATTTGTTAAGAATAAAATCATATGTACGAACTTTTTAATTTCATTGTAGTTTGATTAATAGCATTTGTCTTTTACTAACAAATGTGTTTAGGAGTAAGAATAGAAACTGCTGCCTTTTGGTAAGAAATGGAATACATTTTCCTTTTCTTTGTCTTTTTCTAATATCTTCAAACACATTTTCTGAACTGATTTACATAAGTGTGGTCATAGATAAGCTTTTCGTCTTTCTAGTTTCCTTCACTATCTCTTATTAACAAAATAATAAAAGATCTTTTCATGAAAGAAACTTTCAGCTTCTCAATTACTATTTGAAGTTTACTGAAATATTGCTGGAAATGGTTATGAGTGCTTTGTGTTCTGAACATAAGAAAATAATTTTGCATGCAGTGTACCTTTATCCAGACACAGTAATCATAGCTGACATACAACTAAAGCACTATATATTTTCCAATAGGAATTTTCACAGGGTTGTAAAGACTTTTATTATTTAATTGGTTTGTATAGTAAAATGGGATAACAGTATCATATCAAAAGTATTTTCATTTTTTAAATGGTGGTGAAATTCTTAATAGCTTCTGTATGTTCCTTTTCTAAGTTTATTAAATTATTCAACTTTTTACACTGCTCTAATGTAGCAGCCTAGTGCCTTTTCTATAAATGTTTTCATGATAATTGTTCTGATGAGCTTTCCTCTTTGATACTTAAACACTATGAATTTAAGCATACTATTAGTGGCAAGGTCTTATCATTTTACAGTTGAAATGGCTAGATGCAACTGTAAGTTCTATGCCAAAAGTTTCTTCTATTATATTTTTCCCTTGTGAAACTCTCTTCCAGCCTCTTACTCCCTAGTCAAATTTGATCTTCAAAAATTTAAATGTAATGTCAATTGTTATCTTCTCTCTTCTTAATTACTGTTCTTTTACTCTTTTATTCTCTCTCCTTAAAAGAAATTGTTTCTCATATTTTCTAATACTCTGTATCCTCTTGTATCTTCGTGGATTTATTGCCTTGTTTGGGGTAAAAAGAAAATATTCTACATAAGTTATCTTTTTATAACCTTAATTAGACTCGTTAGTTTTTATGGGCTGGTGGTCAATTTCACTTATATCTTCATAATCACCCACTGTTTGTCATCTACTTCTTCAATTTCTTTCAAAGGATAACTCGTCTTCTTCTATGTGCTGTGTCCCTTAAAGATGTAAGTGATAATGGCTCTTTACAACTTCCTCTACTTTGTAGCTCTTAGTACATTTGTTTTTGCTATTTCTCTCAGTTCCTGTTCTGCCATCCATATAGACAAGTTTGCTCGGTAGGTTAATTGCTGCTTTAAAATGTTTAAACCAATCTGAAGATTTGGGGATATTATGCTTTTTCTTTCCAGTTCTCAAACTCTTCAAACCTTTTTTTCCTGAATCCCAGTTTAACATTTCAAATATTGCTACAATCTAAACAATTTCTGAAACAAGATGTATAGCTGAATAAAATTATTACAGCAGAATCATAGTCTTTAGATATGTAATCTTTGAATGAGTAATTATTGTTCCAGTCTCATTTTTTAATCCTTCTTGAAATCAGAATTCTATAACTACTTGCCTGTATCATTTTTGTGTGTGAACACAATTCTTACTCTGCTTTGATATTATTACGATGCATATTTTGTTTGTTTCAGACTACTTTTTGCTCTGTTCTTTCCCCACTCTTTTTATTGTTTATTGATAACTTTGTTAGTTCAGTTTATTTAGAATTTTATCGCTTACAGTTAACCTTGCCTAATTATTTAACAGTGAGCAGTAGTCACATTTGCGAAACGTCTTGTCCAAGAACTTCTCACAATTATCTAAGTTTTTCTTGATTCTATCATCAAACTTGAAGTAGCCTTTAATCCTAAATGTAGAGGCTGGGGATTATTCCATTAACTTGAAATCTTTGAAACCTTTTATTTACATGGTGGGCTTGAATCTGTTTTGAGAATGTGAAAGAGCATGGTCTTGTAGGAATTATAGTTTTATCTTAAAGCTTCTTGATTTTGATTTGTAAAAAGTTTCTATACAAAATCTTAAAACAATTCTCTGTATCTATCTTGATGTTATCATTAAATTTGTAGAGGCGCATTACTTTACTGTCAACAATACTTGCAGAAAGCATTACTTCCCTTGTTAAATTTTTGTTGCATGATATTTTTGAGAATCATGAAATTTTTGGCAATGAAGTGTATTTGTACTTGGTGACAGATATTTTGAAATTTGAGTTAAATTGTATTTTGTTTAAAAATGTCAGCCATGTGCGCATTTTTGAATTTGGATTTTTATTTTGTCTACAGTGGTCAAAAGATAAGTTTGTACTAGAAGACAGGTGTTAATAGTGTGGAAGTGACGTCAAGCTGACAGAAAATTTTGAGTAATAAATTTTAATTTTGATTTTGGGAGAGTCTGAGTTCACCTGTCAAAGTGGACAGATGTCCTAAAATCATTGAGGACGACAAAGAAGATGAAGAAGAAGATAATGAAATGTTTACTTGAAATATATTTGAGTCAAGAAATCGTGTTGAGTGGTCCCTGACAAAAAGGATTCATGATTTGAGTTGAAAATTTTAAGTGTCACCCCAAAAGTTTTGAGAAGTATCATCATCATAGCGGTTGCTGTGAAAACCACTGAATATATAAAGTTTAATGTTCATCACCAGCCTACATCGTCATGCAGCATTCATTGTTTGTTTTACTAACATCATTGATTCAGCACTATGGACCCAGAATTGAATTATAGAATTATCATTATCCTAGTGAGTTGTAGTGGGAGAGTCCTAAATCTACAGCAATATTGTTTCAGAAGAATTATATACCCAAGAAAGTGGTATATAGCACACTTCCTTCCTGTTGTTTTCTAAGTCAGGTTGGTTAACAATTTCTGTGAAGATCTCAATCTCACACCCAGTCATCAGGTTCATTCACTGTAGTTCTATATTCAGCACAAAAAATCATAATTTAGTAATCAGTTTTCATTTACTTTTTTATTTCATTTTTCATTGTGATATTTAATTAAAGGTGAGAGTTCATGCCTTTAACTAATGTTCTTATTATTTAGTATCTTTTTTCCCTGTGTAATATTTTATTGTGTCATTCCACTTTTTTTTTGCTAAATGTTACACAGACATGGACTAGTATCACAAACAGAAAATGAATAAGAAATGCACATGTATTTTTTACTGAATCCTCTTTTATTTCTTCCATCTCTTGATTCAATATTTTAATATATTACAATTTCCATGGCTTTCTATTTCCACCTTTCATTCAATCTTTCACTCACTGTTACTTGATATCAAACCACCAAGTCTATCTTTTTTATCTTCCTTTTTCTCCATCTTTCTTTATAAATGTATTTTTATTTTTTCCTTTCAATTTTTATCTAGATCTATTAGTTTTTTTCTGCACGCCCTCATTTTTTTTCTCTCTCTTATTCTCCAACACTTTTTGTAAATTGCTTTCAGATAGGATTCTCAGTCAGAAATTATATTTGATTCTTCCTCACAATGGGAAGGGTACTGAACATATACCACACTCTGCTCTTAGGGAGAAAAGTATAATTAAAATATAATTTATTTTTTATGAGGAAACATTTGGCAGCTGAGAAATTAATACTACTGTCAAAGGTTTAATATTTGAACAAAATAATATTCAAGCAAGTAAAAAAACCTTGATTAAAATGTTACATCTGAAATTAATTTTGTTGTAAAATGCTTCTAAATCAGTTTATCCTCTTCAAAATACCAGCTGAAAATATGCACCAGTGATCTTTATTATCTGCTTTCTTTTCAAATATACATCTTTTTCATATAAATAAACTTTATTAATTAAGAATATCAGCAAAAACAATCGCAGAATTCATTTGGCATTTTTTTCTGTGCATCTTTAATATTTTGTTCCCATGGGTAAAGTTAAAAACAAACACTTATTTTCCTTTTTATTGTTATTTGAATATTCACACTGGAGTTAGGTGATATAATTTGATTTGCACTTTGAGTATTGGTCATTCTCATCTCATCTCATCTCATCTCATCTGTCCCTATTGCACTGCTGCTCTGGTCTCTCAACTGCCAGAACTCTTTCTTGGAATTTCAACTCCTTCAGTCTGAAGAGTCTTTTAAACTGTTTCCTGTGTGAAGGCTTTCCTTTCATTCTCAGATCTCATACTGGCAGTGTCCAGAACTGGCAGTGATAGGTCTTGTGTAAGATTTTCACACTTTTCCATCATTTTCACTTCATATGGGTAGAATGACCGCACCCTATCACTGGAATAGTTTCTTTTATTTGTTCATTATAGTTAAATCTGGATTCTTCACTTGGATGAGGTGATCTCTTTCAATCTTAAAAGCCTAAAATATTTTTTATGGTTTCCTGTTTATGATACCATTTTTCTTTTAATAACAGTCCCAGTCCAATTATGCCTCTTTCTTTATAATAATTTTGGACCAGTTTACTCTGTTAAAAAATGATTAACTGCTTTTTCTCTTTTATATTCCGCATTCCATCAGGATCATGGCAATCATGGCTCTCCACTACTTCCTATCCTTTTTTGCTCTTGGTAATGTTTGTCTCTTTACTATCCCTACCACCTTGCCACCCATTTACACAAGCTCATTAGTCCCTCCTGCCTTCAATATGTATTATGTGTCTCAAATTCCCCAAGCCTTCTTTCCTCATTATGTGTCCTAAACATTTCTACTCTTTCAGATTATAAGAATAAGTGTTCTTTTTGTTTCTATTTTCTATAAAACTTCCTTATTGCTCAAATGTTCCTTCCATAGTATTCTCAGAATTCTTTTGTAGAATGACATTTAGTTTCTTCTGTATCTGAAAAGATTATCCACTTGTGGAAATTTTTCCAGCTTTTTCATTTTACAGTCAAATTATATCCTCAAAAATAAAAACGCAATGTCAATTCTTCTGTTTTCTTCATTCTATTATTTTATTGTTCTCTCTTCTTAATAATGCTCATCCTGGGCATGACGGTAAACTGCATCCAGCAGCAGGGCCTCTAATTAGAAAGTTGTGAGGAGCATGGAATCACCTCTTAATTGCTGTTGTTCTCAGGTCCACTCTGACCTGGAGTGGTAGCACCTGTTAGGGTCCCAGCTATGGGCAAATAGACCCTCAGACTGGGGTCAAAACACTATGCGAGTATAAAAATAGACTTTTATAGAAATATATACATAGAAATAGACTTTTATAGAAAAATATACATTTTTGAAGGAAAAAGATGACCAACAATACATTTTTGAAGAAAAATTATTGCCATAATACATTTTTGAAGGAAAAAAAATTATTCTCAGCAAAACAATTTTGAATACAAAACTAGAAGACATCTTCAGTTTTCTAAAATAAAAAAGAATAAAAAACAAAAAATTTTCATTAAAATCAGACTAAATTAACCTTCTCACTATAACTGACCATTCCCAAACAAAATATTACAATTCCTGAAAGTATATGAAAGTATATTCCTCAAACTATATGAAAAAATCTAAATCTCTACTTTATTTAAAAACAAAAACTCTAACTTTTTAAACCTCACTATTGTTCAATGTAAACTTAAAACCCTAAAAAAAAAAAAACTATTCCTACAATTCAGTGCACCAATATTTTTAGGTTTTGGCATTAAATGATCTACAGTGGTTGATATGCCATTAAACAGATCAATCAATCAATCAATCAATCAATCAATCTTAATAAAGTTTTCTTTTTTCCATATTCTCTCTCAATCAGTAACATTTGCATCTTAGTGGCTCTATTGCCTTGCTTGGATGAAATGATTAGAGGTTTTTAGCTTTGATATAATTTGTTCTTATGCTTTTGTGCTGTATTGCTGTTACTTTGGTTTCTTATCCTCTTTGCAATTATTGACAAGACATTTCCTCCACAGTTTTCTCTTGAGTTGATTCTTTTTCAATTTTTAATTTCTTGCTGTTTTTTTATTGCCAGTCTCTTTATAAGATCCCTTTTTTCTTTTTTTTCAGTTTTATTATTTTCTATTTTTTTAATGTGTGTTTTCAATTATTTTGTTGCAGAACTAATACCTTTTTCTTGTTCTTCTTAAAAAGATAAACTAGAGAATAAGGTTAATCATTGATCCATTATGTCCATAATCAGCCATTGAAATTTAAACTTGCAAGGTTTTGAAAGTTGAAGGAGGTCACAATCATACTATTTCTTCATTGGTGTGCTTAGTATGGTGGTAATGAACAGAATAGAACCATGAATAAAGAAAATGGACATTGATTGCTCAGTAGAACTGTTACAGAAAGGAATCCTTTCAGGAATGGTAAAAATAATCTGAAAATGATAAACTCTTAAAGTCAAAGGCATAATATCTAAGATTACTGGCTGTGGTCTGCTATCAGTGTATTAAATACCAGATATTAAGATCTTATCTGAGAAAATAGTGAAATAATAATAATAATAATAAAATTTTGTAAAACTATCCAAGTATAAAAACCAGAAAGTCAAAATAGAAAAAAAAATGGGAATTAATAACAGTACCAATGATGCATGCTTGGAATGATAAAAAATGGAACAAAACAACATATTGAATGAATTCCTTAAAACCCAGCCTAAGAGATGTACAAAAAATTGTCTTGATAAGTACAGCCCACACTCTAAGAAGAACTTTGTCCATGTAACACTAGTGATGTTATGAAAGATAGAAAAACAAATGAAATGTAGCCATAACAACATACCACTACCTGCTTTAGGTCTTTCTGCAGACTTGGTAAGTAGTGTGACTGTTGCAGTAACTGAAATATAATGAAAATAATTATAATAATAATCATATATTTGCAAATTATTTCTTAGAGAAAGAATGTTTAATTATTATTGTTTAACTGAAATGGTGCACCCTACAAAATTTGAATAGCCAAATTTCAAATTTGCTTCTCCAGTTATCTTCTAGGTATCTGAATAGATACAGTGAATATAGTAGTAATACAGTAGTAATTATAATAATACTAATAAATGATTTAAAGTTTATTTATGTTCTTTAAGAATTTGTCTACGAAAATAGACATTTTTATTAAAATAAGACAAAATAAGCAAAAAGAAAGAATATAAATTAGCATCATAAATAGCAATTCAAAACAGGCAAAAAAAAATATTGTGAGAGATAAAAATACCAAAAATGCTGGTCAGTTATCATTGTTTGCCTGTCAGCTTTTTATATTTTTTTCCTTCCTTGCCTATTTTTCTCTTTGCTGTTTCTAATTACCATTTATGATGATTGTCTTTTCTTCCTTTTCTGTTCCTTTTTTTATTTTAATAAATATGTCTACTTCTAACTCAATTTTGTACCCAGAAGATTGTTAGTAATTTTTGAAAATGTCTCTGATACAGTCAGGCAATAATTTGTAAATTATAAATACATTTATAATAATTTTAATGTAGAAATGCATTGAATATTATTTACTACAAAAATATATGGGAAAAAAGTTTTGTCAGTACTTAAATTCATGCAGTTGTTACTGATATAAACAATTTGTTAATTCATTGAAATTTATTTTTATGATATAAAATAATATATAATAAATAATATAATATAATAAATAGCTATATGTAACTATAAGTTCTATGCCAACAGATTCTTCTGTCACACTTTCAGCTTGTGGAACTCTCTTTTTGCTTTCCAGTCAACTTTGCTTTTCAAATTTTGAAGATCAATCTCATTCGTTACCTTCTATTTCCTTAATTTTTGTTCTTTTATTGTCTTCTCTCCCTATTAGTAGTTTTTTCTCATATTCTGTACCACTGAGTAACCCTTGTGTCCTAGTGTCTTTAACACCCAGCTTGGAATGTAATGGTTATAAAAGAAATAGTATCATACCTGTCAATCTGTTTATGTATACTTCATCAGCTTCTATCAAGAAAGACAGCATTGCTGTGTTAAGAGAATAGTGTTCCACCCTTTTATTTCTGTCACAGATTAGAGTCAAATATCTTTGCTGTGTGTGATAGTATTATGCATGGAAAAAATGAATATTTAATGTTGATGTTCTTCCATTTGATTTCAAACTTGACCACTTTCTTAAATTAATGATTGCTTGGACTTTTCATGGGCACTTAGCTTCTTGGACCTACATTCATTTTGGTAGCAAATAGGTAAATGCAACACACAGTTTCAGTATTATCTCTGCCCTAGAATATTTCTGCCTTAGGAATGAAGATGACCAATTAATTGGGAATTATGTTTGGTTGATTGATTTGATTTTTACAGCTTATTTATCCTTAGTGGGTTATTAACTCAAGGAGAAAAAAACTAACATAACAAAAATGTTCATGTTCAACACTACTTTGAAGCTTTTATCAGTATTGGGATGAGCAATAACAGCTAGTGGATGTTAGAAAACTATTTTCTTGAAAAAATCTTTTAATAGAATGATTTTATGAATTTCAAATGAAAGCTTCTTGGTCAATGAATGCCAAATGTTTGCAAATAAGGAAATGGCTAATATTATGCATTAGGGATGAAGTGAAGAAATACACAACTTTGATACCAACTTGATATTGAGTGAAGAAAAAGCAACTCAAGTGACACAGGTTACTCTCTCAATAAATGCTGAATGTTTGCTCATAAGAAAACAGCTAATATTACCATTACCATTAAAAATGTTTCTTTATTGAGTATTATAATAAATATCAATATCAAAAAGGAAATTAGCAAACAAGGTTTTAATACCTGTCTACCACTTTGCATAAATGCACTTTGGTAACATATAAAGCCGTTTTCTCTTTTGTCTCTGTCTTCAAGGAAGGGAGGAATGCTTGTGTACAGGAGGAAGAGGGAACCAACAAAGAAAGGAATGCTGAGGAACAGAGGGTGGAGAGAATTAAGGAAGGAAGAAATGCTTGTGAACAGAGAGACGAAGAGATCCAAGGAGAAGAGAGGACAAAGGAAGAAAGAAATGCTTTAGAGAAAGGAAAGATCTAATGAGGGAAGGGATGATTATGAACAGAGAGAGTAGGAGACCAATGAAGGAAGGAATGCTTGTGGATAGAGAGAGGATAAATCCAAGGAAGGAAAGTATGTTTCGGAACAGAGAGATGTGAGGACCAAGGAGAAACAAATGCTTATAAACAGAGAGTATGGAGGAACACCAAAGGAAGGAAGGAATGCTTATGAACAGAGAGAATAGATGATCAAGGTAAGAAAGAATGGTTATGATCAGAGAGAGGAGAGATCTAAGGAAGAGAACAGAGAGATGTGTGAACCTAAGTGAGAAGGAATGATTGTGAACAGAGAGTAGCGAGTAGCCAGGAGGAAAAGAACGCTTGTGAACAGAGTGAGATGAACCACTGAAGGAAGGAAGAAAGAAAGGAATGCTTGCAAACAGAGAGATGATCAAGGAAAGAAAGAATGGTTGTGATCAGAGAGAGGAGAGATTCAAGGAAGGAATGCTTGTGAACAGAGAGATGATCAAGGAAAGAAAGAATGGTTGTGATCAGAGAGAGGAGAGATTCAAGGAAGGAATGCTTGTGAACAGAGAGATGATCAAGGAAAGAAAGAATGGTTGTGATCAGAGAGAGGAGAGATTCAAGGAAGGAATGCTTGTGAACAGAGAGATGATCAAGGAAAGAAAGAATGGTTGTGATCAGAGAGAGGAGAGATTCAAGGAAGGAATGCTTGTGAACAGAGAGATGATCAAGGAAAGAAAGAATGGTTGTGATCAGAGAGAGGAGAGATTCAAGGAAGGAATGCTTGCGAACAGAGAGATGATCAAGGAAAGAAAGAATGGTTGTGATCAGAGAGAGGAGAGATTCAAGGAAGGAATGCTTGTGAACAGAGAGATGATCAAGGAAAGAAAGAATGGTTGTGATCAGAGAGAGGAGAGATTCAAGGAAGGAATGCTTGTGAACAGAGAGAAGAGATGATTAAGGAAGAAATGAATGGTTGTATGCAGAGAGAGGAGAAATCTAAGGAAGGAATGAATGCTTGTGAACAGATTAGAGAGAACCAACAAAAGAAGGAAGGAATTAACATATATGTTTAAAGGACTGATCTTCATTTAAGGGTTAAGGATGAAAAAATACAGAAGTATGTGATAGAATCTTAATGAAACTGGAACAGAATAAAAAAACTAACACTAAAAGAAACATAGAATGACTTAAGTGTTCTAAATCTGAGACATGATTCAGAGGAAACTCAAAATAGAATAGGCATATATATAAATCAAAGAGAAATTTGGAAAAAGAAAAATTAATTCATGTTTCAGATGTGGAAGGTTATATCTTGAAGATGACTATCCTTTAAGAATTTAAAGTGCTACAAGTTTGGAAATTAAAGACATAAAATACCATCCTGTAAAACTAAAGGAAAGAGAAGTTTTTACAAAAGAAATAGTGTGGAGATGAAAAAAACAAATTCGTGTATGTGAAAATTAATAATGTGGATATAAAAATACAACTAAAGACTGGTGGTGATATCACAATAATCAACAAAGCCACATGGAAAGCAAACAGAAAGCTGATATTAATAAGAACTTTGAAAAATGCATGTGAGAAATTATTTGCTATTAGGGAAATAACTTGCAATGTTTCATTTTGTAACACAAGTGTAAAAGCTAAGGATTATGTGCAAAAAATACTACAAACTTATTTGGTATGGACTGGAGGGAATTATTTGAGTTATGGGATTTACCTATAAATATTTATTGCAAAAATATAAATGAATAAGTGACCAATCTTAAAAAAATACAAAGTGAAAATTTAAAGGAAGAATGAAAAAATTGTTTTCCAGATGTTCTTTTACATGAGTTGGGTTGATGGTTCAAAATCAAAGCAAAATTTCAAGTGAAAAAGGGTTAACACCAGTTTTTAAACCAAAATGTTGCATTCCATTCACAGACCTACATTAAGTCAATGAAGAATCGGACAAACTTGAAAAAAATGGGTGTAAATGAAAAATTGACCATTCAAAATGCGACAGCACCAACAGTAACAGTGTATACAAAGAAAAAAAATAATGCAATTCATGTTTGTGCTGATTTTTTAATTCAATTAAATAAATGTTTAGAATCAAGTAACTACTCTTTCCCAAGTCCAGAGAAAGTTTTTGCAGAATTAAATGGAGAAGTTTTTTAAACTGGATTATTTTGAGGTGTACTTGCAAATATAGGTTGAAGAAGATTGTAAAAAAGAAAAAAAGACAGGAAGATGAAAAGAAGAAAGAAGAAAAAATATGGTGAAAGTAAAATAAATGGGAATACAAGAGATGTTGTAATCAGTTAAAAAATGATTTACTGAAGAAAGACCTGCAAGAAAGGAAGAACCTATGCAAGATTTGTATGATACCTTTAATGTACCAATACCCCAAGAATTTGTTGAACATACAATTATGAGTACCAGAAAAAATGTACAGAAAATTAGTGGTTGATCCAAAATGAAAGAAATACAACCTTCAGTATGTGGCAAACTTGCCAGAATGGGAAGGAGGTGAATATTAAGAAATAATATATTTAAGAAAATATTGTGGCATAAATAAGACACTATTGGTAACACAAATGAACAAGGAAACCACCTTAAATAAAAAACTCAAAGAGTGTTCAAGGACAACGTTCCAAGAGAGTTTTGATAGTGTTCAGTAGAGTACCATTGGAGCCAGGCAAGATATCATATTATAACCGTTAGTAGTGTGTTATAACAGTTGTTGATTATTCATTTGTGTTTAATGGTTTGAATAATTAATGATTTGATATTAGATCAGTTTTCCAAAAGAGAGGAAAAAAGCCAAAAATGAACAATTTGTTCTGTTTGCTTGATTCATTATATTCCTTTGTTTCTTTCCTTCCTTGCTTTCTTTGTTATGTATCAAAACACTGTGCCAACTCAATCAACAAGATCATTTTTTCTATAAACAACAAAGAAATAACAATAGCAGTAACAACAATGAGAGCAATGCACAGGAAAACCATTCAAAAATTAAATTAAAATAATATGAACTTTTTAAAAAAAATCAAACAATTCAATTATTTAATTTTTATTTATTTATTTATTTTTTTTGCTATTTGTTTTCTTTAATATCTTCATCTCTGTTTGCTGTTGTCTCTAACATGTTTTTCTGTTGAGAATTTACCATAATAGATCAGGGAAGGAGAGATGAGATGGGGGAAATAAGAAATTTGATTAAGGAGGAAATGAGGTAAGACAGATGGTGGCCAAAAAAAGAGAATGAAAAGTAGAATTGGTAGGAAGAAAGGAAAAAAGGAAAGAACTACTGCTTGGGAAGAAAAAGAGATACAATAAAAAAACTGATTGACTGGGAAGAACATTCAGAAAAAACAAAGAAGTAAATGTATGTTGGTGAAAAGTGAGATAAAATGACACAGGAAGAGGAGGAATGCTTCTGAACAAAGAGAGGAAAGGACGTTGTAAGGAAGGAAAGAAAGAAGGAATGTTTGTAAATTGAGAGGAAAGTTATAAGAAAGGAATGAATTATAGAAATGAGAGTGAGAGAGGAAGAAAGAAAGAAAATAATTTGATATAAGAGGTAGAGGAAAGAAAAAAGAAAAAAAATTGGGAAAAGAGCTAATTCTTAGAAAGAGGGAGAAAAAGTTTGGATAATAGAATGAGTGAGAAAGAAGAATTTGGATTGATAGGAAAGGGTGAAAGAGTTTGAAAGAATGGGAGGAAGGAAAAAAGAGTTGAATGTCTGCAAAGATGAATGAAAAAAAGGAGGATATGGAAGTAACAAAAAGAGGAAAGCAGTGAATAAATAAGAACGATGACAAGAAAATCGAATGATGAAGAAGAAATCAAGAAGTTAAAGAAAAGAGAAATCATGTAGAATGAATGCAAGAGAAGGAAAAATAGTTTTCAGATAGAGTTAAAAAAATATGGGCAGATAGAAAGGTGTTAGAAAGAAGAAAAAAAGAGAAATATTTGAGTAAAGAGAAAAGTAAAGAGATAAAATATAATTATTCAGTAAAAAATATCGAAGAAAACTTAAAGAATAAAGAAAGAGAAAGCAAAAAATAACAGAAATTAAACTATGAAAAGAAGAGTAAGATAAATGATACAAAAAAGACAACAGTGAAAAATAACAAGCAATTATGACTTGAAAGAAACAACATGCTGATCTACTGTAGTATTTTTAATATTTACTGCATAGACCACTAATGCAATATAGATTTTTCTTATTCCACTGGCCATATCTTGTCATGTTCAGTTTCTGCTCACCATGTTTTCATTTAGTTCAAGTACACACTATCTAGTCCAGGGATTGAACTTAAAATTACGATGTCACCAAATTCATGAACCAGTGCTTTAATTTTCTTTTCTATTCTTCCATGGGACAACCCTTAGAGTAGAGCTTGGAGCCTAAAACCTCATCTGCCTGCTGAAGAGACTGTTTCTACTGCTGCTTCTCATGCTTGGTGACACTCAGCAAGATTCTCTTTTTTTGTACTGCAGCTACTGTTGAAGCCTTTACTGTCATTTCTTTTTCTTTCAACAAGGCTTCGTCAAGGTCACCCAGATCAAAAAACAACCGATGAAGGCTGGAGGGCACAATAACCAAAATGCCGTGATAATAATCTAAATCTAAACTTATTTATAAATGGAACTTTGTGTGTGTGTGTGTGTGTCCATTACCTATAGACTCCAAAACAGCTGAACCGATTTTCTTGAAAATTTATACAGTTGAACTATAAGCGTCTGCAAGTGTTCTTAGCTAGTTTTTGTTGAGGTACCCCTGATAAATATCAAAAATCAATAATCGAAAAAAATCAGGTTATAGAAGGAGTGGTCAGATTTTAATCAAATTTCATACACTCATAGACAAAGACTTAAGAAATGATATTCAGAAGTTTCAAGGTTGCAGTTCTTACAATAGTGCAGAAAATTGATAATATATATATATAAAAAGCAAGATGTTTGTGTGTGTGTGTCTGTTTATCTGCCTGTATGTCTGTATTTTTTTTTAGCTCTTTTATTTTAGTTTTTGCTTCGGGTTTGGCTCTAAGTAGGTATAATTGTAGTTCTTAGTCTCAGCCATGATACCATTTACTTAGAGGACTTATTTTGCCTTCAAAATTCAGTTTATGATGAAAAAACTTATTTGATATCGATACCAGGAAATCAAAATTTGACTTACATCCATTCATTTTTCTTTCAGTCTATGGTTTTGCTTTACCTGGAAACAGCTATTGCTTTTTAGTCTTTTATGCCAACGTCTAAAGAGTCTGAGCTCCAGGGCCATGGATTAGTTTTAAAGCTTTCATTACACCCAAGCAACGCCGGGCTATACTGCTAGTAATAAATATATGGAGAATCGTCAACATTTAATTAGTGTAAATAATGATAGCCTATCATCCCTGAAATTCAAACAGAAATTCTAAGACAAGATATTCTTACTATTATGCATTGATTTGTTTAGATTACTTTCTTTATATTAGTTTCAGTTTTTGATGTCTAGTCACTTAACCCTCCATCCATCTCTCTATTAGAATTTCTGAGGCTTTTTGTTACTGTTATACAGTTTTGTTTTTGAACCTATTTTGTGGGTTTTGTTGTTACCCCTGACCTTTCTGAGGAGACTAGCACATGTACTCATCTTCTAGAAATATTGAAGAGAATCTTTTTTTAAACAAAGTGTGTGTACATATTGTTTTCTTTGCCATATTTGTTACAGTATCTGTTGTTGAGAATTTCAGAAAGCATTTGTCACTTTACAGTGTTGGGGTGCCACTTTCACAGAGTCCAATCATCCTCACTTCATTTGTAAGAAGAATATTTCATTCAAACAGCTTTATTCCAAGAATAAACTCTTGCAAGGACATTTCTCTGAATGCCACAATCTTGACCCCTTCAAGCTAAGCTTCATATATTATCTATCCTTCTCATCCTCATAATCTACACTTCCTACCACATTCTCTTCTATTTATATCACATAGTTCATTCATTATAATTATTTTTTCAGCAACCCGCTACCTTGATTGGTTTTCTGGCCTTGTATTGGCTGAAATTTGGGATTAAAAATACTGAAGAAAAACCTGAGAAAGCTGGTTAAAATAAATTTCTGTACAAAGTTATTGTTCCACCTTTATCTTTTTGACCTTTGCCTAATAATTTTTCATTCTTTCTTTTATATATTTATCCCATTTCTATATCTGCTTCTTCATCTATGTATATCTGCAAGTCTATGACATTTTTTTTTCACAAAACCAGTATTAATTTTACACTACCTTCTGGGGGAAAAAATTTAGTTAGAAACAAAGAAAAGAATCAATTCTATGAGATGGTTGTGAATGCTGGACAAATTCTCCACCAAGAAGACTTTAAGTATCTGAGAATACCACAAATGAAACATATTAGCAACAAGAATACTTTGAGGAAAATTAAATCAAAAAGGACACTGATACTTGAAATCATAGAAAAGACAATTGAAATTTCTGGGATACATAAGGAAAGATGTCTTTGAAAATTTGATGCTTACAGAACATATTGAAGGCAGAAGGAAATAGCAAGCAATCTAACTAATGAACTTACATAAGTGCATATCAGATTGGGCCTAGGAGAGATGGTAAGGTAACAAACAGCGTCGAGGTACAATGAATGAAAAGCTGTGGAGAGTGATGTTCACCCCATTTTATGAAGTAATTCAAAACAGAGAACAGAAGAATCGATGTCCTTAAATCGTTACTGAATATACACTGAGAATTTCACAACAAAATCCAAATAATTCTATATGAGACAGAGTTTATTTGTTCTTTTTTTCTTCTTGTCACTTTCCTTTATTTTTCATCTTTTCTTTTTTCCCTCCTTCTCCTCCCTTTCTTTTTTATATTTCTTACTCATTAATTTTCTTTTCTTTTTCTCCTTTTTCTTTTTCTCATTCTTCCTTTTTACACATTTTTTCTTTCTTGCTTTGCAATACTCTTTTTTCTCACCGTTTTTTTAACCTTTTTCATCATTTTTCAATTTTCTTCTTTCTTTTCTATTTTTCACTTTTTCTTCTTCCTTTTCTGTCCCTTCTTTCCTCACTCCCTTATATTTAGTTTTTTCTGTTACTACCACTCTTCCCTCTTTATTCTTTCATTTATTGTTTCTTTCCTTCTTTTTTATTTTCCCCAGCAGAAATAAGAAGTAGTGACTAATTAGAAATTTTGCTATTTCTTCAATTAAGAAAATTTATTGACTCTGCATTTTTTATTATGTTTTAAAAATGTGAAATGCTTTCTTTAAAATCTTAAAGTCGTAAATTTTATTCTATAATATTTTCTGACCAGATGATATCTTCTATTTAATTGGGTCATTCAGGCATTCTCAATGACCTGCTGACAATTTTGTTTTGTTTATCATAAAAAATAATTTTCTTTATTTCTGATATAACCAGTCAATTAGATTTTTATTACAAGTAGTTTAGAATATTTTGTTGAATGCCTGCAACTGCTTTGACTAATAATAATGTCACTTCCACAGAGTTGAATCACCTTAATTTTCTTTGTATTTTAAATGTAGTACTTTAACAAAAAGAGGTAGAAGAGGTAGAAGACTAATAAGCCAGTAGAAGGATCAGATAGTTTGCATGAGTTCTTGAAGACTGGAACCACAAAAGAGGATTTGCAACAAGCAGGAAAACAAGACTCTGAAAATTTCAAAATATACCTCAAAAAGTATCACATTTTAGCTGATTTCGCATAGTTTTTCAACGTATTTGTTAAAGTTTTTAAACTTCTGTAAAGTATCGAAACCTCAAAAAATTTTTTTAAAATCTAAGCGTTTCCTATTGTTACCTAATGTTTTCATCATGTTATAATAATTTTTATTAATTTATCTTTCAGATAAATTAATTTTCTGAAAGTTTGAAATTTTCAAATTTTACGTAATAAATCTATTGCATTTTGGATATATTCAAACTCCCAGAAAATATTGAAGACCCTAAAATTTTTTAATAGCAAGTGGTTTCAACATGTTTCACTTATTTTCATTAATTTATCCTAAGGATGAATTAATTTTCTGAGACTCTGAAAATTTCAAAATATACCTCAAAAAGTATCACTTTTTAGCTGATTTCGTATAGTTTATCAACAAATTTTTAAACTTCTGTAAAGTATCGAAAAATAAGGAGCAGCAAGACATTTATTATAGTTCTACTCTAACAGCTTTTACACAAGGACTACTACTTTGTAGAGCAGACTCCCACATTGATGCTTCCTTGAACATTACAATTGCAATCGTTTTAAATTAAGGATAAATCATTATCTATGCTCCTTATTCTTATAATCTTTACTTTATACCACTTCCTTTTTTTATTCATGTGATTAGAAAAGAAAAAACTTTCTTCTGTGATGTGATTTCTAAATCAATCACAAAGAGATAAAATAAAAAAAAGATTTTAAAAATTACAAGAGAAAAAAAAATGAAATGAAAAGAAACAGGCATTCACACTGATTTTTTCAGAACTTGAGCTGTCACCATGGTTCTGACAAAAAAGTAAAATGATAAGTAATACACAATGCCATTATAATTCCTTTCCTTGCTTCCTCTTCTCAACTCCACTTCTGTCTCCATCTTCGCCACCCATATTATGTATACTAATATGTCAACAAGAGCTTCTTTTCTCATACCGTTTTATTCCTTCAATCATTCTTTCATAATGCAACACTCTCATCTAATAATTCCTCCCTCAAACTGTCTTCCATTTAATCTTCTTCAGTGGCCAGTTGGCAGGAAAGAAGCTGAATTTACATAACACATTTTGCCCTTTTCTTTTTCTTCCCCTCTTCTATCACACCACAATTTCTATTGCATCTCATTCATCATAAACATTTCTACAGTAACCCAACTACTTTGAGTTGTTCTCATACCTTGTATTTGGTGAAATTCAGTAAACAAAAATATAGTTCATAAGACAAAACAAGTTTTTTCTTCAAGATTGTTTTTCTTTGAAAAGAATTATTTGTAGCATCAATTCTATAGTAAAGAGATAAAATCAAAATATAAAAGAATGAATAAATTTGTTATAAATGGAATTTTAACCAAGTCCAAAATTTATACTAGGAGGATTAATTAACAGTTTGTAGAACATGTCTGTATGATCATCTCTGGTTATTCATTTTTTTATTTGGTTCTTGACAAACGTTACTCTATAAATATTCTGATTAAAGTTTTATTGTAGCAAACACTTTCCTATGACTGTTTATTTTCACAATTTTGTTAATATGAATACTCTATCTATGGGTTAGATAGCAATGCAGACAGTGTTCTTTAGCCTTTTTTGGCAACTAGTTTATGAGAAGAACATGTCTGAATACAAACTCATTGAAAATGAAATTAGAAACAATCTATTCTTTTTCTCAAAAAACAGTCATGACAACTCACAATTTATACACATTAAATATATAGAAGCTGTGAAAAGTTATGATCATCAGTATCCTGAAATGATATCATTGTTAAGGAGGAAAATCATAAACCTTCAAAAAATGTCATCCTAATTAATGATGATTTCTTAGGTTGTTATAATGTAAGACATTATGTAATTATGTTATGAACTTGAACTTTACAGGTAAAAATGGAATAAAGTATTAATGACCTGTACAGCAAATGATAAAAACACTTTAGCTGATATATTTCTTAGATACTTTTATCTTTCTTATTTTGGACTAAAATACATTTTTATGCTTACCTGGTCTTTAGTATTTATGAAATGTAACTTCTAAAATAACCATAAACACCATAACAAATTATTTTAATGTATTAATTTTATTGTTAACTTGAGAAGACAAGTAAAAACTGCTCACTTCCTTTTTCCTGAGAAATGCTGAATGTTTTCATACAAAGAAATGGCTAATATTACCATTAACATCTCTGTTCTGAAGGAATGTCTCACTGATAGAAGAGGAATACAAATGCACAGGCTGCTTGCTCAGCTGAAATTTATTTCATCTTTCTTTGAAGCATTTGCTTTTATCAGCTAGTCAGTTGCACAAAGAAAATGAGACCAAAGTTTATATCTTTTTCCATATACAATATAGTGTTGAAAACTGTTTAGCCTAAATGATTCAACAACTTTACTATTTTAATATGTAGCTAGACAGTGACATTGTCATAACATCTTATGTGGTTAAGTACGTGGCTAAAAAGGGTGTTTGGCAATCACTATTTTTGTTCCATTGTAGGCAGAGCGACTTGTGACAGTATGTCAGAACAGTAGAACTACCTTGTAATACCATATATATATATATATATATATATATATATATCTATATATCCAGATAATGAGAACCCAAGGATATGTGATTTTGCATTCCCTGGCATTTATTTTTTTCATTTGTTTTTAAAAATACTTTGTGTGGATCCTAAATATAATTTTCTTTGTCTATCTGTATCATGTAATTTTGCTTTGTAAATAACTTCTTCTGATTTACAAAGTCCATCAAGTGGGCATTTACTTTTGTCTCTACAGTTACATTCTTTATTTGCAATACTATGTTGTATATTATTTTTTAAGCTTCTGACATTTTGTTTTTTATGTATTCTCTATAGAGTAATTTAATTGTATTTTTATTAAATATCTTATGTAATTCTGAGTTTTTGGCATGTGTTTATTAATTTAAAAAATATTTGCCCTATTTTTGTTACATAAAAAACAAAATGTCAAAAATAAAAAAGATAACATGAACATAATATTGCTAATAAAGAATGTAACTGTAGAGACAAAAATTAAATGCTCACTTGATGGACAACAGATAGACAAAGAAAAACATATTTAGAATCCACAAAAGGTATTTTTCAAAACAGATGGAATAATCAAAGGTCTACATTCAAGCTGGAAAAACTTAAAAATTGCACCAAACTGGCTAGCCTGTGTAGAAATTAAGAAAAAAATGGCAAAAACCCTGATATAAATTAACGTATAATAAGAAAAAGCCAAACAACCATGGTGATGGCTACAGATTGTGCCAAGAAGAAAAGCTAGCCATTATATTAACTCCAGAACAAAAATAAATCACTAAATAAAAGATCAGAAATAATATCATACAAACCTAGATGAAAGTGTTTAAGATCCTTAATTAACTACCCTCTAACTTCCAGTCGCACATTCACAAAAAATCCTATTGTATGTTTGAAAACCTAGAAAAATGTGTTATTATGAATTACCTGAAGATTCAAAAATTTGAAACCAAGGTTGTGTAAATAATTGATATATATATATTTATGTGTGTGTATTGTTTAAAATTTGTTATATTCATTTGGGAAGAGTGCTTAGTATTGGGGATAGAGTATTTATAGATTTTGTTTTATACTATTGTTCACCCAATGCATGTCCCAAGAGCCATTCAATATACAAAATTGTTGTATTGATGTAAGAAATTCAGATTATGCAATTATAGAAGATAGATAATGATTGACCCTAGACTTGATGTGGTTAAGATCACAGTGATCAGGGGAACCTCATCTGATAAAAGTTAGTAAAAAGATTTTCTACATCCAGTGTAGCTAAAGTATTATCTTTGGGATTAATTGCTTTTAATATATGGAGGAATACATTTACTGATGCAGTGCTGTAATTGTAATTTTTACCAACATTCCAGTTGAAGAAACAATAAACATAATTTGTGACTATGTCTGCAAACACCTATCAATCTCTCCTCTAAAAAAAATTCAACAAGCAACTTTTCAGAAACTACTCATTATCTGCACCATGAAAACTCCATTTTATAATCATAATAGTAACATTTACATTTAAACTAATGGTGTTAGCATGGGAAACTCACTAGATCCTATTTTTTCTAACTTTTACATGACCTATATTAAAAACAATATATATATATATATATATATATATATATATATAAGCATGCGGTGTAGATATAGAAGGATCCAAAGGAGTATCCTGTACATACAGTGGTAGGATAACTCTCTAAGAGAGCTCTAAATATACATGTATATAAATACATATAGAGCAAATATAAGAAAAATTAAGGCAGACATGTTATTTCATGGTAAATCAGAAGTATAGGCCTATTTCAGGTGAAACACCATCAGCTTTTGTCTTTATTGTACAATAAAGGTAGAAGCTGATGATGACTCCACAATTCATATACCATGTTGTGCTATAGACATAGAATAATATATTTTTTAATATATTTATATACGTATATAACATTAGGTATTGCTGAAAAGTTTTTGCCCAAATTAAGAAGGATTTTGAAAAAAATCTGATGTTTGATCATTTTGTCAAATTTTGGTAAATGTATTAAACCAAAAACTTTTCAGTACTTTCTTGTATATGAATGATTTTCTTGTTACCGTGACAGAAGGTTTGAGCCTACTGGCTTTTTTCAACTACCATTCATGCCAGACTCTGTAACAGTTCAGCATAGTTGTACTATGAACCATGGCTTGACTCCATAGGTGTTGAAGAAGCACAAAATGTGCCTGAGAAAATAACAGGCATCATATCCATAAAATTTCTAGGATATCAAAGGATTTTTATCAGACATCATTTTTTACAACTGCAAATGTTATTTTTTTAGGATACCCATATTTGAGTAGATGCTCAGGTTTGTATTTTTTAAACAGTGAGAAATATGTATATTGACATATAAAAAAAATAGTGAGTCTACTCAAATATTAGTATCCATAAAAATAATGTTTAGAATAGTATGAAATATATGTGTGTGAATGCACACACACACACACACACACACACACACACACACACACACATCCTTGATTGTTATAACTTAATTAGATCTAATGCAAGACATACTAATCTAGAGGTCAATGACAAAACCATGACAAACTTTGCTTTATTTTCAGCTCTTTGATAACCTGGCAGTTTTTTCATCAAGAGATTCTGGCATTTGGCTTCAAAAACGCAATTGAAAGCAAATCATTTTTGTTTATTGTTTTTTATTAATTTTTTTATTTTAAAACTGCTGGCAAATTTTAGCTGTAATTAGAATAAAATTCAGAAAACCAAAAAATGCAAGATTAAAAGAAAATATCTAAAATTTTGCTTTACCTTGAACCAAGTCAAAGATCAAAGTATGAATCATGCATAATGTATTTCTTAAATAAAGAATTTGATCTCTTAGTCTAACATCCCTGAAAAATGTTTTTTCTGAAATCTAGTGATGCTGTTTCTCCTTGTTCTCTTGGGAGCAATACATTTTATTTATTCACTTTCTTATTTTAATTATTACTGTTGCTGTTGTTATAAATTGATATCTCAAGGTCTTGTGATTTAAATTTTTGACCCGTAACTGTTAAGGGCTCACTGCAATGTTTTTATTCTAGTGACAGTCATCAAGTACTTGCTTAGATGTGTATACATTTCACAACAGAATATGTAAGTGCCATTTTTACTATTTATTGATAATTCATCCACTATTCGTAACATGACAGACATGTTTTGTTTTTTAAAAAATATAGGGAAAATATTGTCAATGTCATTAGATAGCTTTTGAAAATTTTTTCACTAGAATTTAAGAAGGCTGTTGTATATAATTAATTGTTGCTTTCATATCTACAGATGTTTGAAATTTGTAAAAGTATTCATTTTGAATGAGAAAAATAATTTCATTTGTAATTTAAGTAACATTTTTCTCTATTACTGTACTTTCTTGATAAACATAGGAAAGAGAAGGCTTCACATGCAGTCCTTACGTAGGTGTGTGTGGGTATATGCATACAAACATGTGCATGGTGATGTATGTGTAGATATGTACATGCATGTAGAAGTGGTTCTACAAGGTAATGCTGAAAAAGTAGGGAGAGATACAACATATTACTAAGACCTTCAATATGTTGTTCTGTTTTCTAACAGAAGGTATTCCCAGAACTGCATGTGTGTAGTTTCATATGCTATAAGGAAGTACTATAAACAAGCTTGAAATTCAGTGTATGTATTTCACTAAAGAGTAAATAGCATTGTTTTTCATAGCATTAAATATGTCAGATTTTGTGCCAAAGAAAGTGTATTTGTGAAGAATTTTATTGCACTACTTTATTCAAAAGAAATCTGTAGCTGAAGCACACAGAATTCTTGTTGAGACTTATAGCAGCCATGCTCTGTTGGAAACAACATGCAGAGATTGGTTTAGATGTTTCAAAAATAATAATTTTGATGTTGATGATATAGAATGCTCTGGCACACCAAAAAAGTTTGAAGACAATGAATTGGAGGCATTACTTCATGAAAACTCATTTCAGGCCCAAGATAAATTTGCAGAATAATTAAGAGTTGATCACACAGCAGTTTCATAATGTTTGAAATCATTAGGAATGATTTAAAAGCAAGGATATTGGTGCAGTATGCTTTGAAGCCAAAATACAGTGAATGGCATCTTGTCACATGTGAACAGCTGTTTCAACAGCAGAAATGGAAAGGTTTTTTTGCATCATACCATGACCCACAAATGAAAAGTGGATACACTACAATAACCCTAAGCATAAAAGATTGTGGGGTATGCCTGGCCATGCATCAACATCCTCAACAAAGCCAAATACCTATGGTTCAAAGCTTCTGCTCTACATTTAGTGAGATCAGCTGAGTGTAGCTTATTATGAGTTTCTCAAACCAACTGAAACCATCACAAGTGATCCCTATTGACTATAAATGATGCATTTGAGCTGAGCATTGAAGAAAAATAGCTGCTATATGAGCAAAAACATGTCAAAGTGGTTTTGCCACATAAAAACACTGGGCCATAAGTTACACATTTCTTATGAAAATGCCAAAAATGGGTTGTCTCATGGTTAGCCTCAAAAGATGTCATTTTCTAACATGGAATTCAAATGCTGCCAGAAAGATGGAAAAAAGTAGTGGCTAGTGATGGACAACACTTTTAGTTAATATACTGCTGACTAATCTTTTTAAATAAAACATTACTTTTCATGAAAAATTAACAAAAGCTTATTGAAGGTCCTAATAAATTTAAGAAAATAAAATCATCAATAATTATCAAATTCTATTTAAGAACAATCAGAATTTGTACTGCTCAGTATTTACAAGATGAGGAGAAATATAATGAAAATACTTTTAAGCTTCTCTATTTCCCTAATTATTTCATATTTAATTAAAAATAGATTTATAAAAGTAAGGGAAGGAATGATATGGATAATCTTTATAAAACTAATCACATTAAACTACAATCAACTCTGTCACAACTACAAGGGAAAAAAATTATCTAAAATTAGTATGAAAATTATTACAACTGCTTCTAAAACTGTTAGATATGAACATACAAAACTAACCTATATAGATAGAGTTGCTACTAATATTATTAAAATATGAAACTAAATCCCTGAAAATATGTTGCAAGCTTTTGACATTGAGAAATAAACCAGTAAGATTTAAACTATGAAGTTTTTGAATCATTTCTTATTCAAGCTTCTTTTGCTTTGTTCTTTTGCCAAATCCTACCTAATATATAACAATTGGCAATAATGATTATAAATTTCATGCACAGAGAACAATTACGCTAATGGAATAGTCTATACATGAATCATGTAGTGTGAAAAAAAATAATTAGATACATCAGAATTATGGAAACCTACAACAAAACTGCAGAAGACTTCCATGCCTACATTGAAAGGTTGGAACAGTATTTGGAACTGAATGGAAAAGATGGCAAAAAGAAAGTATCAGCTCTACTGAGTTTTATTGAAGGAAAAATGTACAGACTGTTTAGAAGTTTAACAGTAAGAAACCTAAGTCAAAGTCAATCGATGAGCTTGTTTGGCTTCTAAAAAACCACATTTCTCCAAAACCTATCATTATTGTTAAAAGATTTCGGTTTTATAAGTGAGACCTGCCGGAAGGCAAGAGTGTGAACAAATATGTATCAGAGCTGAAGAAACTATCACAAACATGTAAATTTGGTGACAACCTCAACATTATGCTTACAGACAGACTGGTTTGTTGATTAAAAATCATAGCAAATTCAGAAAAGGTTATCTAAGAATAATTTAACTTATGTTAAGGCTGTGAAATGGCAGAAAAAGTTGCTTGCGTGTTTAGGCAAAGGCCAAAAGTTCCCTACCAATTTGAGGTGAAGAAGCACATGGGTAAGACAGTCAAAGAAATGGGCACAGACACTCTATTCTTCCTTTGTGGAGAATGACATCAACCAACATGTTGATTTAAAGAAGACACAGTTTTGCTTAAAAAAGGCCACCTAGGGAGAAATGCAGGAGCAAGGCAAGTCCTTAAATGCTCATAAAAATGAACCTCCATATAAATGCAGTAAAGACAGTGAGGAATTAGAGTATAGCATATCTTGACAAGGCAATAGCCATAAAAAGGATTTTCTAGTCACACACATTAATGTTGTGTGAGAAAAACAGATGGGAGAGTAATATGGATCCCACCTACCATTGCTGGCTGATTCTTGAAAATGGAGTCAGATACAGGGTCAGCAGTATCAATAGTACTGGTGAGAATTTATGAGAAAAACTTCTTTCATTTGGCACTCAGGGAAAAAGACATTCTAATGTGCATTTATAGTGTTGAGTGGTAAGGGGTAAAATTCAGGTCTTGGAGAAATATCAGGAGACACAAATCAACAACTTATATTTGTTTGTTGTCATTTCAGAGGGTTCAGCACTCTTTGGCTGAGGCTGGCTCTTCTATATTAAACTAAACTGGCAAGAAATACCAGTAATACATTCAATGCCACTAATGGTGACAATGCAAGTAAAATTAAAACACCTCCTCGTAAAGTAAAGTGAAGTTTTTGCTGATGAATTAAGGCTCATAGAAGGAGTAAAAGCTAAGATAATTTTGAAAGATGATATCAAACCTGTATTCATAAAGGCCAGGTCAATACCACATTCATTGCTTCCTCGCCTGTACCAGTAATAAAAAAACTTCAGGATCAGTCTGGATTTGCAGAGACTATAAAGCCTCTATGAACCCTTGTTTGAGAGCAGATTGATGCCCCTGGCTAAAAACTGAACATATATTTACAAAATTGGCAGACAGTAAATAGTTTACAAAGATTGACTTGTGTCAGGAATACCTGCAAATGAAAATGAAAGAAGCATCTAAGTGGTATTTAATCCCAAACACACATGGAACCTATACCAGCAAAATCATTTACCATCAAGCCCAGCAATATGGTAGCATACAATAGAGCAGATACTAACAGACATACTCAAAAACAGAGTGCATAATCCGTGACATGATCATCGCAGGAACAGATGATGAAGAACACTTACACTGTGTAGAATCAGTACTGAAGCAACTCAAAGAATATAACCTGAATGCCAACTTAGATAAATGTGAATTCTTCTTAGAGAGGATTACACATGGTGGACATGAGATCTTCAGTCTTAGTTTGCAAAAGTCTCCTGAAAAAGAATAGGCCATTCAAGAAATACAACAGCCTTACAACATACAACAGCTATAGTCCTTCCTGGGAATGGCAAATTACTAACAATAGTTTTTGCCCAATTTGTCCACTAAACTGCAACTCCTACATTGATTGTTGCAGAAGGACCACAAATGGGACTGATTACCACAATGGGAAAAAGCATTCCTACATGCTAAGGAATTGATTACATTAAAAAGGATACTGATGCATTATGACCCTAGGAAATCACTTCAAATGGCAAGTGATGCATCTCCCTATAGGGTGTGAGCTGTGAGCATGTAAGATGGTATTGAATGGCCCATAATTTTCACATCCAGATCACTCACTAAACCAGAGTATAATTACTAATATTAACAAAGAGGCTTTGGCCATTTTATCATCATTGACCATGAACTCTTAATCTCTATCTCGCACCCACAAAAATAAATACCTGTAATGACAGCAGCACATCTACAGAGATATGCAGTTTCCCTCTCAAGGTACAATTATGATATTATGTACCAAGACACAAAGCTACATTCCAATATGGATGGATTATTTAGGTTGTTGAAAACTACCAACTTCTTTCACATTTCACAACTGGAACAGCTACCTGTTATATGTTGCAAAATCAGGATAGCAACAAGATGTGATCTAACCATTTTACTTGACCTGGAGAAAGTGTAAAAGGGATGGATGGATGGATGAGAATAAAGAATATCAACCTTACTTCACAAAAATGTTTTGAAATATGAACCTCACAAAAAAAACTAATAATCCCCTCAACCCTATGGGAATGGGTGCTGAAGATGCTGCATGAGGAACATGTGGGAATAGTGAAAATAAAGGCACTGGCTTGAAGCTATTTGTGGTGGCCCTTGATCAAATTAAAATATGCTCCAGCATGCCTATTTACATCCTTGGAAGTTCTCCATGGCAGCATGTCCATGTAAATTTCACCATTTCAAGGACTCTTATTTTTCATCATGGTAGACACCCATTCAAAATGGTCTGAGACATCTATTATAAAGAGTACTATGGCCATACATATAATAAAGCTGATGCATGAAATATCTGCTCACTATGAAATACCAATGCAACTGGTCTCAGGCAATGGTCTCCAGTTTACATTGGAAGAGTTTGCTATATTCATATGGGAGAATGGAATCAGACACACCCATTCAGCCCCATTTTATGTGAGCATGAACAGGTTGGCTGAGAGGCTTGTACAAACATTAAAACAGTTTCGAGGCAGTGTACTGCTAGAGAAAAAGTTGGCAAACTATCTACTGATATGCATAAATACAGTCAATGCAACCACTGGCAAAAGTTCAGTACTGATGTTCATGAAGAGAGCACTACAGTGAAGGCTCAATATAACAAAACCAAATGGTTGGGGTCAAATTTTACCAGTGGTGGGTAACAATGGCAAGCAATGGGACTTATCAATCAGACAGTGTGTCATTGTGAAGGACTATAGGGAGGTGTCTAAATAGAAAGAGGGCACAGTATTTATGCGGCTGGGTTTGTTGAGCTATTTGCTGAGAATATGGTGTGAGAGCACCACATATAAAAGATCCTGAGGTCCTCTGGCCATCAACAAGGGGAACTGAACCTCTCACCAAACACAACTGTAGTAGAGCTGACAAAAGCAACTGAAGTAGCAGGATGACTATCATTTGACAATCAGCCAACAAGATCAGAGTTGCTGCTTCATATTAGCCAAGCAAACTAGTAAAGATGTAACTGGAAACAAGAAGCCAAGAACTTTGACACAACTGAAGCAGGAACACCACCACCTAAAAGAAGCTATTTGCTGAGAAAGTGATGACCCCCTAAAAGACTTGACTTATAACATATTATACAAAATAAAGAAAAATATTAAATCATGTAACAGCATGGAAACTTCATAAAAAATAAAGTTAGTTTTGATTAGCAGGGATGAATTATTATATACCAACATACAAAACTAACTTATATTGACAATTAACATACAAAAGTAACCCCCTGAAAATGCGCTGCTAGCTTTTGACCTTGAGATAGGAAGCAGTTGGATTTAGACCACAATTTTGTGTATTGTTTGCTTTTGATTTTATCTACTACAGAGTCAGTTAGGTACCATCTGTGAGAAAAATAGCACCATGATGCAATTCACTCTACCAAAAATTTGGAAATGACATACTGTATTGCTTGGCATTCTTGCCAGAAGTTCTAATACAAACATTTCAGTGTGTTTGGGTGTCAATCTGAAGACAGTGCAGAATTCAGAAAGAGTTAAATGATATAGCCAGTCAACATCATGGTGTCTGGAGTGATCACTAATGATAGCAACATTATAACTCTATTCATCTTCACTTTCTTTTTAAGGAGGTAGTGCTGCCCTGGATCAAGAGGGTAGATGCTAGAAGAGCCTATGTCTGGCAACAGAGCTTTGCACCATGCTACACAAGCAGGAAATCCCAGTTATGGTTCTCAGACAATTTCTGCAACCACATCATCTGGCCAGCTAACACAGCAAAGCAAGAGACAAGCAAAACTCTTTTTAATACTAAAGATGAACTGAAGGCAAGGATTATGGCAGTATTCACCAACTTAAACAAGGAGATTGTCTTGAAGAGATGCAAGAGATTCTGAAATCATCTAGAGGTCATATTTGAAGCCAATGGTGATTTTCTTGAATAAATTTACTCTTTAGTATTTTAAGATATTTTTGTGTAATTTTAGTAAATATATTTGTTAAAATGAGATGTCAGTATTATTTTATTTTTGCATAATTTAGACAACAATTCATTCATTGGGGTGATAGATGAATTGTATATATCAAAACAAAATAATAGACTTATTTAATGCAAAATAAAATAATAATAAACTAAAACCTGAAGTAGGAATTAACCCTTTAATGTGTAATAATTACTATAACATTATATAGGAGAAAAACTGAGGAATTTAAGTAAGATTATATAAACATAAAAGAGATCTTTTGCAAAACAACACACTCAATGTATTTAGTCATTCATCATAATGAATCTGACCATAGTTTCCATTGAAAAAGGCTTTAATTAAAGGAGAAGATAATTTACTGAGATAAAAATGTATAGAAAGTACACAGATTTCTCAATCTCTCATGGTAAATTTGTGTCCATTTTCTTACAACATTTCACATTTCTTAATGTATCTTCTGTTGACACATTGTGGGATATTTAGAAACAACAGTGATCAAAAGAAAAGTGTTGGGAAATTAAATGAGATTGGCTGCACTGTTGTTCAAACATGTCAGATGCCAGAAATTTTATCATTTGAGTCCCTACATCTTCAGTATTTCCTTAGTGCATAATTATAACCAATATTTAAATTAATATTTCCCAC
Organism: Ascarosepion bandense; assembly: GCA_037127315.1. NCBI lineage: Eukaryota > Metazoa > Mollusca > Cephalopoda > Sepiida > Sepiidae > Ascarosepion > Ascarosepion bandense. The sequence goes on along the minus strand of JBBBDQ010000132.1, from coordinate 1,368,454 downwards.
CTCCACCTACATATATAATTTCATTACTAAGAACAAAATCTGATAAATTCCTTTGAGACTAAATGAATGAATTTTATTTAATATATTGTTCTGATATTTAAAAATTTGTATATTATGTTCTACCACACATTAAATTACAGGTAGGGTAAGGGCTATTTGTGTCAAAAATGGAATTAGCGGACAAAGTTCAAATTCCAGCTGAGCCGGTTTCTTTCACTTTCTGCTAATATCTTTAGAAAGGGCTTGAATCCACCTTCTGCTAGCAATTGGTTTAATAGCAGGATAAATTTGACTCTCTTGCCTTGAATTGTAGTCAGTCTAGGAGAATGAAAACTCTTAAATTAAACTGGAGAAATGCTGTTAAGAAATTTTCGGGACATGCTGCACACTACTTTTCTGTTATAAGTGCCTCTAAAAAGGGTAGTAGGGTCGAAATGAGTTTAGGCCACCATAATAAAACCATCTTTGCAGGTAGTTTTCACAGTTTAGTTTTAAAAACTGAACTGTTTGACCCTCATATGTCAAAATCGGTGATAGAGTATATTACACATGCACACAAATATGAATAAATAAGTCTGTAACCTAGCACATACTTCTGAGCTGAACTTCTGAAATTGTTACTGATAAATACTTCATGCAATGATTAATACTTACTACTGAATTGCATTGGCAATGGAAGAGGTTTTATTGAAAATTTTTTTCTGTTTAAATTCATAGGATGAGTAGTTATTATTTACATTATTTACATTTATATCCTCATCTTTGTTGTTATTAATACATTAAGGCTTTTGAGTAACTTGAATTGACAGGCACCTAAAGAAGACCAGATAGCACTGTAGCCAAAAACATGGATAATGGCAACAAAGATAAGGACATTAGTCTGATTATCAATAATGTAAATAAATATTTTCTGCATGAAGTAAATGTTTTTTTCTATCATTAGACTGTTGATCTACTCTACTTATATATTCAGCTACGTATAACAATATTTGATCTAAACTTATTTATAAATGGAACTTTGTCTGTGTGTCTGTGCATGTGTGGGTCTGTTACCTATAGACTCCGAAACGGCTGAAACGATTTTCTTGAAAATTTACACAGTTGTACTATAAGCGTCTGCGAGTGTTCTTAGCTAGGTTTTGTGTCGAGGTACTCCCAATAAATATCGAAAATGGATAATCGAAAAAATCAGGTTATAGAAGGAGTGGTCTGATTTTAATCAAATTTGATACACTCATAGACAAAGACATAAGAAATGATATTCAGAAGTTTCAAAGTTGCAGTTCTTACAATAGTGCAGAAAATTTGATATCAATACTTACATCCATTCATTTTTCTTTCAGTCTACGGTTTTGCTTTAACTGGAAACAACTATTGCTTTTTAGTCTTTTGTGCCAACGTTCAAAGAGTCTGAGCTCCAGGACCATGGATTAATTTTAAAGCTTTCATTACACCTGACCAATGCCGGGCTATACTGCTAGTATAATATTAATTTAAAGATCATAGGATAAATCAATGTAAACATAAAAATCTTGTTCTATCTGTAAGTAATCCTTGCTTCAATTCTTGATGTCTATACTATTTTCTCCATAGTATATTTTCATAGTCAAACAATTTGCATTTCTTTTGTAAAACCACTTACAATGCATTTTCCTCATAGAACTATTTGCAAAACATTTCTCTTATGAAATGATTTATAATTTGTTTCTCGCATAGAACCACATACAAGATATTTTCCTCATAGATCAATTTTATAATGCATTTCCTTCATAACTATTTTCAATGCATTCTTCTCATAAAACCATTTTCAATGCATATCCTTCATAAAACCATTTCATTTATATTTATGATACCATTTACAATGCATTTTAGTCATGAAACCTTTTTAAGTAGAATTCTATAGCACAATGATTAACAAGATATTTACACTGTACATAGAATAACTCAATTCTTTCAGCAATGTTAAACTATGGACATTTCCATTTTTTTTAGTATATCACATACAGTACTGAAATTTAACAAAATAAATTTGTTATAAAATTTGTAAAATGTAGTGTTTAATCTGTAACATTTAGTATTTAGGAGTGGAAAATGACAAAACTAAAATAATTTTCCAATGTTAAGAAGTGACAAAACTTTGCCATCATATACAACATTTTAAATGCAATCATTGATAAAATATGAATATAATTGTTATTTGTTTTTGCATTCTGTCATGATATATAGAATCACAAGAGTAAACAAAAGTTTTTCTTGATTCATTAATAAATCCTTCCTTTGATTTAACATGATTCATAAACTTCTCATATGAAATAATTGGTTATGTATACCTATAATAAACCAATTTCTATAGAAGCTTTCATTTCTTCTTTTTTAGTTTCTGTAATTATTACAATGAATCAAAGTTTGAGGTATTTTTATTATCCTTGCATGAACTGCTCTTATTAAATCATTTTCTATTTATTTCTTTAGTAAATCATGATTTCATATGAATTACACTGCATGCTTTATATAACACATCACTCAATAAGTCCCAAGCCTGACATATAAATGGCACCACTAATAAAAAATTCATATGACATTTTATGAAGTACTACCCTTCAAATACTTCATAAAAATCATGTGGATTTTTTATGAAGTACTTTCCTTCAAATGGATGTGTGTTGTGGTACAGTGGATATTGGCTTGAAATGAGAAATCAGGGAGCTGAGTTCAAATCCTAGTTGAATTCCTTGCATTTACGTATGTGCAAATACCCTTGGGAAAATTATTAATCTGTCTCTTCCCTCTAGTTACGGTTTAAATAACAGGACAAATTGAGTTTTATAGCCCTGGCTGGCAGCCAGTTTTCTGCAGAAAGTAATGGCAATCTACTGTGGGATAATCTTCTGCCCAGTCAGCATGTATCACATATGGCACTTAACTGACTGACTGTTCCTTCAAATGGCACATGACAAAATTAGGGCCCAGTCAGATTTTTAGATTGCAAATTACAGTTATTTAAGTGAAGCCACTGTTGCAAATTTTCAAAACAATGGAAAAATCTGAATTTCATGTGTTGATAAAGCATTGCTCTCTGATGGAAAAAAAATACTGTTCAAGCAAAGCAATGGGTTTATAAGTATTATTTTAACTCTACTCCATTGGAAACAATGGTATACTGACATTAAATGCGGGCGTACAGACACAAAGATTGCCCAAAATTGGCAGTTGTCCCAGAAAACATCAAAAATCTACAAACTCGTTTTGTCTGAGCATAAATTGAAGTTGCATGAGATAGCAGAGCAGTTGAACATATCAGAAGGCAGTGTATTCACCATTTTGCATGAACATTTCTCAATGAGAAAGCTGTGTTCAAAGTGGGTGGCACATTTGCTCACAGTCGATATCGACAACTCAGAGTGTTGTTTACAAGTGTTTCAACACAACAAGGAGCTTTTGCATAAATATATGACTGGATAAAACATGGATCCCCCACTTCACACTGGAGTCAAATCAGCAGTCAGCTGAGTGGACAGTAGCAGGTGAAAGCCGTCCAAAGTGACCAAGATATAAACATCAGCAGGCAAATTTTGGTCTCCGTATTTTGGGATGCACAAGGTATTTTGTTCATTTATTACCTTAAGAAAAAAAGAACCATCAATAGTAAATATTTTATAGCATTTTGGTTGTGTTTGAAAGAATGAATCACTAAAAAATGGCCACAAATAAAGAAGAAAACGTGGTCTTTCACCAAGACAATGCACTGTCACAAGTCAGTTGCAACGATGGCAAAACTACATGAATTGCACTTCACACTATTCTTCCGATCTGGCCCCCAGCAACTACTGGTTGTTTGCAGACCTCAAAAGAAAGGAAAACAGATTTGGCTCCAGTGAAGAAGTGATATCTGAAACTGAGGCATGTTTTGAGGCCAAAGACAAATTGTTCTACTAAAAGGCATTGAATGGCGGCCCACAACAAAAATTTTCTGGGAAAATTAAAGAACGGAATCCTAGTTCGGTGTTTCTGCTCTACTTTTTCAGTCTGTCTTACCTTCCTGGTATGTTGATTTCCGCTTTTTATTTTAATTTTTGCCTGTTTAATTTTAGTCTGTTTAATTTTTGCCTGTTTAATTTTTGTCTTTAATTTGTCTGAATTTTTTGACAGGGGTAGTATTTTGCTATTGTAAATAATTTTTGCGTTTAAATCTTGTTTCGACTTATACTAAGTTAAATCTTAATTTTTTTTTTAATTATTATTAGAGTAGATAGTACCCACCATCACCTGGTTTTACACTCCACCCACTTCTTTTGAACAGGAGTAGAGGTGATCGCCTTGTTTCTTGCTTAGGAAGGGATTTCTCTTTTCCAATCTTTTCACTCTTCTTTTTTGTTTATTTTTTTTTTCAATTGGAGTAGATAGACTGAACTATTGCCCGGTTCACACTCTACCCATGTCTATTGAACAGGTTAAGAGGCTCATCCCTTGTTTCCTGTTTACGATGTGTTTTTCGGCTTTCTCTTTCCCAGTCTATTCACTCTTACGTAGCTCCCTGCACACCAGTGGCCTTACCGCCTTGCTCGGAGTGATATGATTAAAAAAAAAAAAAATTTGTTAGAGATGCATTGGAATCAGTGTAATCACCCTAGAAGGAGACTATGTTGATGAATAAAGTTGAATTTTGCCTAAAAGTTGTTGTTTTATTAGTTGAGCCTGAGATTTATTGAGTGATATGTTATACAGGGTGAGATGGGTAAATTGTTGCCATTTTATACTTTTAATTTTGTGCATGGGCATTGATTTTTTTAAAATTTTGTTAACTGCACAGTATAGTAGGGTCAGTTGAGCACTGTCTGTGAGAAAAAAAAGAATTACAATGCATTTCATTCCACCAGAAATTTTGAAAAAGAGTTAGATGAGTCTAATTGTGATTATGAACATATGGAAGCTTGGAAAACTCACTTTGATCATTCTGATATAAAAAGAACTCCCAAATTTGCTAGTGAGATCTAGCTCATAATTAAAAATGCTCAAAGTTAATCAGTTCCATAGCAAGGGAGGTAGTGGCATCCTAGGTCAAGAGGGTGGCTGCTGGAAAACCTTTTGTGTGGCAACAGGACTCTGCAACATGCTACACATGCAATAAAAATCAGTCATGGCTGTAAGACAACTTCTGTAACTACATCATCCCTTACATCTGGCCACCTAACTCACGAGACTTCACCTCCTTGATTATGCAGGATGCAGTTGAGTGAGGGACCAACAAAACTTCTTGTAGCACCAAAAAATAAAATTAAGGCAAAGATTATGGCAATATTTACCAGTTTAAACAAGGAGAACATTCAGAAGAGATGTAGGAGATTCTGAAGTTGTCTGGAGGCTGTGATTGGAGTCATTAGCAATTTTATTGAATAAATTTACTTTTTAGCATTTCAGTATATTTTTGCGTAATTTTCGTAAATATACCTGTTAAGATGAGATATCAGTTATTTTTATTTCTACCTAATTTAGATAACAATTTATCCATCCTACCCTGTATGTAATCATTAGAGTGAATGAATTTTTTTCAGAAAAACAGTGATACAATAATAAAGTTAATGTGTTAAAATCACATAATATTTTTTTGTTATCTACTCTACATATTGCAAAAAATGATACAGTCATGATTTCAATTATAACCAGCCTTAATGGAACAAGAATAAAGAATGTTATGTATCTTTCAAAAAATAAAACCTCAGTAAAGCAGCAATTAAAGTTTACTCACAAATACCCTTGGAAAAGGTATTAATCCGTCTCTTCCTTCCAGTTATGGGTTAAATAGCAGGACAGATTGGGTTCTATAGCCTTGGTCAGCAACCAGTCTATAGCAGAAAGCAATGGCAAACTACTGCGGGATAATCTTCTGCCCAGTCAGTCATGTCGCTTTCGATACATGATCGCCCAAGCATGTTTCACGTATGGCACTTAACTGACTGACTCAGCAACAATAGGTCTAAAAACCCTTGCAAAAGCAAATATACATTTTTATAAAAAATGAAATCACCCCAAAGGAGTGTCATGATAACATACATAGAATGGTGGTCTGTTTGTTATCTGAGTGCATGGCTGAGTGGTTAGAATATGGTTTTTCTGATCATAAGATCTAGCTTTGAATCTCACCTTGATCTGTCATGAAGGTGACCTTGATAGGGAGGTGATCCCAGTGTACAGCACTGTTGCAAAGTACTTGAATATTATGCAGTGGGTTGACCTAAGCTTTGGGCATGAAACTGGGCAATGGTTTGTTGATGGTTGTGCTAGCATGAAGTTACAAGTCATTATTAAAAATGCTGATCAGATTATGTGATCACCCCCAGACACTGTAACTCATATTGGTATTAATATAGAGCAAAGGTAATTTTCCACTTGAAATTTGAACATATCAAGCTGATTCAATCTTCCACATCAATAATTTTTTCACTACCCACATATAATTATAATAACAAGCTTTTAAAACAGTCCAAATTTTAAAAAATTGCCAAATTCTTTTCAGAAAATTGAAAAAGGCATTGTCCATTAGCTGCAAAATTATGAATATTTTTATTTTATTTATACTTTTTTTCAGTTATGTTGAAGATCAAACACTTTGTTTCTTAGAACATGATACAAAAAGTTGTTATTTAATCTTTGGTGAAGATTATTAAAGAAAGGGTTTTAAGAATTTATTTTCTTGTGTATTACCAATAACCTGATAAAATGATGCCATTTTTGTTTTCACCTACTGTGAAAGGAATCATCCATTATCAGAGAAAATCATTCTGAAAATAGTGCTTTTCTTTTTTTGTTTAAATCTGCCAGGTAAAAGCTTTTGGTGTATTTTAATGAGGAAAATATGAGGAAAGATTTTGCCAATAAACTGTTAAAAGCTCCAAGAGCATTATTTTTGTAAGATACTGTGAAAAGGAACAATGTCTGAAACAATGAACAATGTTTTTGTTATTCCTCTGAGAAAAGAAGAAATATATTTGAAGAATAAATGTAGGCACTATTCTATTAGGTTGAATCATGAATTATTTTGCCTTTTATTTATCATTTTTATTTCTTACAAAGTTAAGTACAAATACATTTTATTCAACTCTATATTTACCATTATTAGCAATGACTTGTTGCCAATTATTAAGCAGCTCTTTAAATCTTTCCTGTAAATTTCTGCAGGTTTTGATGCAAAAAATTTTCAACAAACTCATGAGTTTGGCTTTCATTAGAGAAAGTTTTCCTAATCAAAATGTTTTGCAGTGATTAAAAATTTTGTTTGTTAATAAGTAAGGTGTATATAGCAGGCAAGATAGAATAGACCAACATGGTTACAAAACTATTTTGTATTATTATTGCTGAATGTGAAGTTACCTTGTCATGGAGGTGAAAATTTTCCTATTGAACAGAATGATTTTAAACCAGTTTTATAGGCATGTTTCAGCTGCTGAATATATAAATGCATCTTGAGGACTTCTAAATGAATAGTACTCTGATGATCCTACAACATACACAACTTTACTTCCCATGGATCTCTGTCTTTTAAATTAGTTATGGAAAGTTTTCCTTGTCATTTCTCTACCTTTTGCATTGAACATTGTTGTATACAACCCACTTTTTATTATCTGCAATAACATAAATTAAGAAACAGAATGATATTATTGCAAAATATATAGTCCCTAAATAGTTATAGTAAAAATTATAGGCATCAGTATCCAGTTTCATCAAATTGCCTCATGGGCATTGCTAGGAGCACTTGATTTGAGAGGTGGTGGTTATTTTTAATTACCATAGCAAATAGAAACATCAACATGAAAATAACATTGACCTTTTTGTTTGACAGATATATTTACCAAAATTACACAAAAATATCTCCAATACTAAAAAGTAAATTTATTTGATAAAATTGCTATTGGCCCAACCATGACTTCTAGATGGCTTCAGAATCTCTTGCATCTGATTTGAAAATTATCCCTGTCTGAGTTAATAAATGCTGCCATAATACTTGCCTTCAGTTCATCTTTGGTATTGCAAGGAATTTTGTTTGTCTCTCACTCAACTGCACCCCACACATAATAATCAAGCAGGTTGTAGTCAGAGGAAGTAGGCGACTAGATGTAAGGAATGATGTGGTTACAGAAATTGTCTAATAGCCATAGCTGGGTTCTCCTGCTTGTGTGGTATGGTGCAGTGTTCTGTTGCCAGACATAGGATCTTCCAGCAGCCACTCTCTTGGCCCAAGGCAGCACTAACTCTAAAAAGAAGTTGTTGTAGGCCTTCATGTTGAGTTTGGGAAATTTTCCAACAAATTTAAGAGTTCTTTTTTTACCAGAACAATCAGAGTGAGTTTTCCAAGTTGTTGTATCTTTGGAATCACTATTAGACTCATTTAACTCTTTCTGAATCCTTTGCACTGTCCTCATATTGACACCCAAACACTGAAGCTTCCAGCATGAATGCCAAGCAGTACAGCAATTTCTGGTAGAGTGAATTGCATCATGATACTCTTTTTTCCACAGTGCCCAACTGACCTTACTATAGTGTGCAGTTGGAAAAATCAAAAACAAACAATGCACATGCATGAAATTAAAAATATGAAATAGTGGCAAATTACCCATCACATCCTGTACAAGCAAGCAGCACTTAGCTGCATAATAAATCTATACCCTCTTTCCATCACACACACACACACACACACACATATATATATATATATATATATATATATAAACTTATTTATAAATGGATCTTTGTCTGTGTGTGTCAGTTACCTATAGACTCCAAAATGGCTGAACCAATTTTCTTGAAAATTTATACAGTTGTACTATAAGCGTCTGTGAGTGTTCTTAGCTAGGTTTTGTGTTGAGGTACCCCCAATAAATATTGAAAATCGATAATCGAAAAAATCGTGTTATAGAAGGAGTGGTTTGATTTTAATCAAATTTCATACACTCATAAACAAAGACATAAGAAATTATATTCAAAAGTTTCAAGGTTGCAGTTCTTACAATAGTGCAGAAAATCGATAATATATATATATATAAAAGGCCAGATGTTTGTGTGTGTGTCTGTTTATCTGCCTGTATGTCTGTATTTTTTCAGCCCTTTTATTTTAGTTTTTGCTTCAGGTTTGGCTCTAAGTAAATATAATTGTAGTTCTTAGTCTCAGCCATGATACCATTTACTCAGAGAACTTATTTAGCCTTCAGAATTCACTTTACGAAGAAAAAACTTATTTGATATTGATACCAGGAAATCAAAATTTGACTTACATCCATTCATGTTTCTTTCAGTCTAAGGTTTCACTTTAACTAGAAACAGCTATTGCTTTTTAGTCTTTTGTGCCAACATCCAAAGAGTCTGATCTCCAGGACCATGGATTAGTTTTAAAGTTTTCATTACACCCGAGCAATGCTGGGCTATACTGCTAGTATATATATATATATATATATATATATATATATATATATATATATAGTCCTCTGCAGACAGATCTGTTTTGCTGTATCACAGTTCATTAGTACAATTAGATATCCGAAACAAGTGATAATTGGACATGGCAATGTCTGCTGAATACAGCAAGTGGGGTAGGGCTTTTCATTTAAGCATTTCCAAGTAGGTTTTCATCTATTTTGCAACATATAATCTTGTATTATCATGTTGCGAAATCACTTTCTCATGTCTCTGCTCATATAGCGGCCATTTTTTTCTTCAATGCTCAGCTCAAACACATCACTTGTAGTTGATAAGGATCTCTCGTGATGGTTTCAATTGGTTTGAGCAGCTCATAATAAGCTACACTAGCTGATCCCATCAAAATATTGAGCAGAAGCGTCAAACCGTGGATATTTAGCTTAGTTGTTGATGTTGATGCATGGCCAGGCCTACCCTAAGATCCTTTATGCTTAGGGTTATTGTAGTGTATCCACTTTTCATTTGTGGGTCATGATACAATGCAAAAAGCTTTGCTTTTCTGCCATTGAAGCAGCTGTTCACATGTGTCACAACACCATTCGATGTCTCTCAGCTTCAACTTGTATGGCACCCAATGTTCTTGCATTAGAATCCTTCCTAATGCTTTCAAACATTATGAAACGATAATGTGATCAACTAATGATCCTGCAAGTTCATATTGTGCCTAAAATGAGTCTTCATGAAGTAATGCCTCTAACTCTTTGTCTTCAAACTTTTTTGGTGCACTAGAGCATTCTTTATTGTCAATAACAAAATCAATATTTTTTAATCATCTAAACCAATCTCTGCATGTTGTTTCTGACAGATTAAGTTTCTACAAGAATTCTATGGGCTTCAACTGCAGATTTCTTTTGAATAAAGCAGTGCAGTAAAATTCCTCGCAAATATACTTTTTTGGGTACAAATCTGACATATTTAACACTATGAAAAGCAAAGTTGTTTACACTTTAGTGAAATGACTTACACTGAATTTCAAGCTTACTTATATAACATCCTTATAGATGCAGTAGCATCTGAAACTACATCACACAGTTCTGGGAATGCCATATATGAAAAACAGTGAGAACTTATTCAAGTGTCTAATATATATATATATATATATATATTGTGTGTGTATGGGTAGGTTTTGAAGGCTATCACAATGCGGTTAGTAAAATAAAGGAAGGTAAAGAAAGTGTTGAGTATTACCTATTTATTATTCATTAATATTTCAAGATCATAGTCTCATATTCAGAATGAGAGGAGAGCTTGATTTCATGTCCATTCATGGTCCATGCCTTTCAATGAATAGTCATCTTTTGCTGCTACTGTTGCCGTTAATTATAGTATGTGTATGTGTGTGTGTCTCTAAGTGTGTTTGTGTATGTATTAATAAATAGGTAATGCCTACCTTTCTTTATTTTACTAAATGCATTGTGATAGCCTTCAAAACCTACCTGTACACCTAATATACACAATGCTTCAAGAAAATTACAAAACTCTCATATATATATATATATATATATATATGTGTGTGTGTGTGTGTGTGTGTGTGTGCATATATATATATATATAAGCTTCATATTGCATCAAATCATACAGGATATTTTCTTCTCCTTTCATGTCTTTCTGGTCAGACCAGTAGAAAAGTGTCAAAGGAGGAAGAACTCAAAAGACATTAAAGAAGGAATCTATTTCAATAAAAGTTACATTGCTTTGTATCTATGGCTTCTTATTGTCTATCAGTGATTTTTCAAAACCCAACACAGCATCATACACTGAAAAAAATAATTCATACAATTTCTTTTTAGGGCCTTTATTTCATTTAGAGCAGAAGCAGTAGCATTGTTCCTTTGAGGAAGAGAAGATAAAAATGACATATCAACAGGTTAACCAACTATACATCACCGTGTGGTGGCCATTTTTAGGAGTCTGGTAGAATCAAGGTATCACCACACATCCCTTCTTGCAACCATACGACTGTTTATGTGAATTTTCCCCCTATTATATGAAAATTAAATTTAAAGACAATCCATTACTGTCAGAATTCACCACCTACAAGGTTCAAATTAACTCTACTCAGTTTGGTTTGTAAAAGTTCTGACCAGTACAGTAAAGATTGCCATTTCGGGCTAGCATACACACTCTGTAACACTCAGTGACATAACATATTCAAACTAGTGTAATATGTTTGTTGCTTTCAGAAATGCATTTCTTTTTTTTTTTTTTTGGACTTTCCAGTGTTGAGAGAGGACAAGTAGAATTAGAAGCAATTAATAAAAATCAATTTTCAAATAATGGGCACTAATAAAGAAGGTGATTCTAGTCTTATTGCAGTTAAATGAACAGAAATTTTAATTGCAAAGAACAGTCATTATTAAGGATGTGTCAATAAAGAAAGAGACAGACAAAATTCCACTCCATGTGAGATGAATAAATACTATTTAGAAAAAATGCAGTAGGTGAATTAAAGAGACAAGTGGTTGAAATATTGGTTCATGAAGGAAAGAAACTTCATAAAATTTGCAAATAATAGTGACTGAAGTTTTTTTTTAAAAATTCATAAAAGCAAAACAAAGTATGTATGAAAAATATCCAGCCATTTAATCAGAAAGTGACTTAAAATTTTAAGGCCATATAATGAGGAAATGAGGTTTGGAGAATTTCACACTCACAGGACCTATTTAAGACAAGAGAGTAAAAGGGTAATGCTACAGTGAGTAACCAACCTAACAAGCTTGTGTAAATGGATGGTAGACCAGGGACTTGAAAGTATGGTGAAGTGACAAACCTTATTAAGAACTACAAAGGATAGAATATTAAGGAGAACTGTGGTCACCTGCTTTCTAAGAATAAAATGAGGAATAAAATGCCTGCCATAATATCAGCTTTAATTATAGGTTTATAGAATTTTCAGGTGTATATAAGTTCAGTATTAATTTATAGGTTTCTGTCTAAAGCCCACTTTTCAAAAAATAGGATGATTGGCATCAGTGGATTAACTAAAAAAGCGTACCTAGAACAGTTGCATGTTAGTCCCCTTGAAATACTTCCATTGGTACCTGACACACTTATCTAATTCCCTTTTCCACTTCTCTGTGTGGGTGGTGCAATAGATAATGGCTTAGAAGGAGAAACTGGAGAGTTGAATTTCAATTCCAGTCAGGTTCATTATATTCACTTATGAGCAAATACCCTTGAGAAAGGTATGAATTCAACTCTTCTTCCCCAGCTATGGGTTAAATAGTAGGACTTTTATCAGAAAATCATTATTATCTCCAAAATAATTCTTACAATCCAAAACTATTTTCTGGCTTTAAATAACCTTTGTGAGTATTGATACATAAAATTTTTGTACTTTCTTCTTCTACTTGTAAGTGAAGATAATCTTCACTTAAATTAATCTTAGAAAATACCTTACCACTGTTAAGCTTGGTAAATATTTCCTCCAAGCTTGGCAATGGGTAGTGATAATCCTTGATAGCATTGTTTAACCCAGTCAAAAAATCTGCGCAAACACGGGTCTCTCTGGATTTTTTCTTTATGTAGACCACTAGTGCTGCCCATTAAATGAATTTGATTTGTGAAAGGATCCCAGTTTGTACCAATCTATCTAACTCCTTGTCAATTTTTTCTATGGTTGCGAAAGGCACGTTTTGCTTTTTCTTAAATACTGGCTGAACATTTTACTTTAGATCGATTTTAGCTGCAAAGTTATTACATTGTTCCAAACCGCTTGAAAATAGTGCAGGAAATTGACTGTGTAGTTCTTCTTTTAGTTTTGTAGCATCTGACAGCTCGCACTCTATTTTCTTACAAAATAAGCTAATGGGTAAATCCCATACATCAAATTTTTGCATCCAGTCTGTGCCCACCAAACTTTCTTTGTCTTTCATTGTAAATATTTTCAATTTTTTTCATTTTCTCATGGAATTTTATGTTTAGAATTACTTCTCCTTCAAAATTGAAACACTTGGTGATTTTCTGTGTATGCATCATAGTCGGTCTATTTAGCTTTCTCCATGTTTGTAAATTAATTATAGTTAGATTCAATCCTGAATCTAACTGTAATTTTACCTTTTTATTTAAAATCTAGACTTCTACATATTTTCTTGTGTTTAGTTTGTTTTTGTAGTCCATTCTAGTAGTTCTTACTCTACTAGTGCATCTTTTATTTCTGCATTGAGATGCTTTATGCTCCATTTTTCCACAAGCTAAACAGTTCTTGTATTTAAATTGACAGTCTTTATTCCAGCAGAATCCACCACATCTGTAACATGCAGATGGGGGGAGGGCTTATTTTTGATTTGATCTCTGTCATAAATCGCCTATCTTGTAATTTTTTCTTTCTCATTAAATTTTTGTTTTTCTTTCAGGGAGGGTGAAAATCATAAATTTTTGTTTAACTTATGTATGTATGCTACTCCCACTTCCTCGATATCCTTAGAGTCTTTTTTGATGTTCAAGCATTTTTGACAATCGTCTGAAAATTTTTGTAGCAGTAATCCAGGCTCATTTTGAAGCTTCATGGGCATTCTTTTGTGCATTTCACTGTCCTTGGCTGAGACTAATTCTTGTACAAAAATAAGACACTTAAAATTGTCCAAAGTCAATTCTGCCAATTTAAAATCGTTGCAATGCTTGTTAATAATTGCAGCGAACTTCAAGTAGTCCTCCTTTTCACTTTTTACAAGGTTGAAGCATTTCCAGTTTTTGTAAAAGAGTGAAGACTTTGGACTGAGAGGCTCTGTAAGGCATGTAACTGCCTTGTCAAACATCAATTCATTTGTCTTTTTTTTTGGTAAAATATTGTCCACAAATTTTGTGTACTCCTCTGTTCCCAATTTCCTGAGTAATAAACGTAATTTTTTTTGCTTCCGTCCAATTTTGGAAGTCTATGTTGAAAATGTTTTCATGATATCTGAAATAGTCCCTGAAATTTTTGTTGTCTTCTAGAGAGTAGTTAAATGTTTCTATTGTGTTTCAAATTGCATCTTGGGAAAAAGTTGCCTCTTTTTCAATATTCTTTTCTTGTGAGTTAACTGTCACAGCTGTATTTGTCTCTTTTCATTTTTTTCTGTGCTTCAATTAAATTTTCCTTCAGTTTTAGCTGTCTCTCCTTTTCTTCTTCTTCTATGTGCACCGTTACTTCAGGATCATGGCTTTCCACATCTCCCTATCCCTGGTGGCTTTGAGCACACCTTCTCCTGTTACACCATGCAACCCTTGTTCCATCATCCACCTGATTAGGTCTTTCAAATATGTTATCCATTGCTTTCCCCTGTCTCTTTTTCCCTCTATCTGGCCTGTTAGTATCAGGTTCTCCAAGCCCTCCTTCCTCATTGCATATCCCAGGAACTTCAGCTGTCTCTTCCTGATGCTCAGTATTAATTTCCTTTTTGTTTCCATCATTTCTAAGACCACATCATTGCTCACATGCTCGATCCATGATATTCGAAGCATCCTTCTGTAGAACCACATTTCAGTTGCTTCAAGTTTTTCCTTCATCTTTGATGATATTGTCCAGCATTCACTGCCATAGTGAAGAACCGACATCATATAGCAATCCAGTACTCATTTTCTTGTTTCTAGCAAAATTGTCCTGTTTCTTAATACTTGGCTCAACTTCTGGAATGCTTCCTTTGCTATGCCAATTCGCCTTTGGATCTCTGTGTCGCACTTTCCATCTTCTGTTATAACACTTCCCAGGTATTTAAATTTTTGTACCTGCTTGATTCTAGTATCCTGACTTGTATTTGGCATCATGGGTTGCCCTTTTCACTGATGACCATGTATTCGATTTTCTTGCAGTTTATTTCTAGTTCTGTCTTGTTACTTTCTTCAGCTACCTTCAGCAGGAGGTCTTGTAGTTTTCTTTCTGTGTCTGCTATCAGCACTGTATCATCTGTGTCTCTTAGGTTGTTTAAATTGTGGCCTCTGATTATGAATCCAGGCATAACTTCTTGGGTCCTCAAAATATTCTCGCTGTACAAGTTGAACAGATCCAGTGAAAAGACACATCTTTGTATAATGCCCCTTTCTATCTTTGTATATCTACTCAATTTATTACCTGTCCATATGCAAGCGGTTTGCTGCCAGTAAAGATTCTTGATTACTGTCAAGTCTTTCTCAAATATGTCCAGGCTGCTGAGCATCTCCATCAATTCTTTGTGGCGTATTTTGTCAAATGACTTTGCATAATCAATAAAACATAGGTACAAGTCCTTCTTCATTTGTATTGCCTTTTTGGAGAGCATCCTAATCATAAATATGGCATTCCTTGTTCCTGTGTCTTTAACGAAACCATGCTGTTCTTGTCCTATCTCTGGCCTGACTCTGCTTCTCGCACTATTCATTAGGATTCGGACAATCAGTTTTGTTATATGGCTCATTAAACTAAAGGTTCTGTGGAGTTTGCACTCATTTGCTCCTGGCTTCTTAGGTAGTGCTATGAAGATAAACTTGCTAATGTCCTCTGGTATTACCCCACTATTATAAATTTCATTTATTATTTCAGTAATTTTATCTATACCAAATTCTTCCAGGGCTATCAGCAGTTCTGTGACTATGCCATTTGCTCCAGCTGCTTTGTTTCTATTTAGTTTGGCTACTGAAGATTCCACTTCAGACTTTAATATTTCTTGTCTGTCCTCATCTTTGCGTATTATTGGTTGTTCTCTCTTGTCGTGGAAAAGATCTTTTATATATTCTTCCCATCATTGGAATATTTCCTCTTTCTCCAAAATAATTGTTCCATCCTTAGATTTTATACATCCTGTTGAAGAACAGGTTTTTTGCCCTGTCAGTTCTTTTATTTCCTTATGCATATCTGCTTTATTATTCCTGCTCAATCTCTCTACGTCTGCACATTTGTCATTGAGCCATTCCTCTTTAGCCTGTCTACATTTTCTTCTTATTTCCTTGTATAGTTCCCTATACTCCATTCCATGTATTGATATCATTTTCTGCCTCCTTTGCATCATGTCCAGAATCTCTTCAGTCATCCACTCATTTTTCTTTCTGTGCCTAATTTCTTTTGGGGCAATGTTGTTTGCTGATGTCACTATTGCTTCCTTTAGCACATCGCATTTCGAGTGTCCTTTCCCAATTTGTTCTTCATATTTGGTTTTCACGCTGTTAGTGTACTCTTTCTGTAGGTTGAGGTCATTCACGAGTGCGTTGTATATCAGTTTTGGTGCTACACTAGGTTTCTTCAATCTCTGGAGTTTCACTTTTAATTTGCAGATGACTGGGATGTGGTCGCTTCCACAGTCAGCACCTGGATAGGCTTTGCTTTGAACCACTACATTTCAGAATCTGCTGTTAATGGTTATGTAGTCTATCTGGTTTTTCATGTCACCTCCTGGGCTTTTCCATGTCCATAGACATCATGGGTGTTCTTGAAACCAGGTGTTAGTTATTACCTGGTCATTTGCTATGCACCATTGGACCCATTTCTCTCCTCGTTCGTTGCAGATTCCTAAACCAAAGTTGCCAGTTGTCATACCTTGCCTACTTTGGCATTCAAATCTCCCATTATGATCCTGATTTCTTGACTTTTACATTGAGCCTTGGCCTTCTCTAGAGTGTAGAAAAAAGATTCTATTTCTTCCTTGGTGCTTTGTGTTTTTTGTGCATAGATGACTACAATTGCTATGTTGAACGGTTTCCCTTTCAGTTTGACCAGGAGAGCTCTTTTGGAGAACTGGCAGTATCCTAAAACGCATTTCTTCATTTCTTTGTCTAGTCTTAAGCTGACTCCTTTTTCATTACTTTTGCCTCCAGCGTAAATTATTCTATGGTTAAAAGTTGCTGAAGTCTTCATTATTTGGCCATCTCTTTTCACATACACTCCCAATCAAAAATTTAAGACCACTTAAAAATCTTTAAAAAGAATTTTTTTTTACGGATAGATTTTAAACTCCTCACACTTAAGGTTACCAATACTACAATCTAAAAGGTTATAGAAACAAAAAGCTACATTCCAAACATTTTATTTAGAAATTTACATTTTTATAAAATGAGGCGATTTACACATGATCAAAATTATAAGACCAGAGACAAAAATTCTACAAAATTGTACAAAATGTGGATAAAAAGTGTATGAAAGCATTCAACAATCAAATTTAATAATGAATTCTACCTCCACTGCTTTTGATGACTTCAAAAATTCTGTCGGGCATGCTAGAAATAAGCGTTTCCATTAAGGTGCGGGGGATGTTACTCCAGCTTCTGAAGATGGCTTCACAAAGTTCATTTTTTGTTGAATATTGTTTGCCATTTTAATAAACATCTATTGTCATCCATCCTCAAACATTTTCAATTGGGTTCAAGTCTGGTGAGCATGCAGGACAGAATTTTTGAAGTCATCAAAAGCAGTGGAGGTAGAACTCATTATTAAATTTGATTGTTGAATGCTTTCATACACTTTTCATACACTTTTTGTACAATTTTGTAGAATTTTTGTCTCTGGTCTTATAATTTTGATCATGTGTAAATTGCCTCATTTTATAAAATTTTATAGCACAGTATAAGTATACTCTGGACAACTCCATCTTTATGAAAAGGGAGAAACCCACAACAGTAACATATTTACATTATATATAATAGTCATAATGAGAATATTACAAAAGAGAGAATATTTAAAGTTTACAATGGAAGTAACAAAATAGATGAAAAAAAAGGATGTACATTAGTCTTAAAGAGTCTTTTATATATTACTCTGTCATACTAGAAATTATATGTAATTATATAAATACCTGTCACTGGTTTGTCTCATACAGAGAAATTATAGCATATGTATTACAATAAGCAGTGTGAAATGGGAAAAACTGATAGTCTTATTTGTAATATTTCTTGAAGGTTTGTGGTAGCTTATATGTATCTGGTGAGACCATGTATTTTCCTCTGCTCTCTTAACTTCCATAGGCAGTCATATCTTGCTTATATGTTGTCTATATAGCGGCTGACATGGGAAGATGCATCGTGCTTCTTTGTGTGCTAAATCGCATTCTGTTTATTTTTAGAATTCTTATTTAATTTTTCTTCATTTTGGGTCATTTTTCTGGTTTCTGAGGAAAAGTTGAACACAAATCATTCAGTGTCTTCTGATTGGTTTCATCTTTTATAAGCCATTATAAAAGAACATTATTTATGTATAGATACAGTATAGGTACCAAAGAAGAAAGTTCATCCAAACAATTACCATGAGAATATTTATAGAAAAGGAATAAAGAAGCTACATTATTGTCCCTATTTGTGATGCTCTCTCTGTTCAACTAAGGATAAATCCCTTCTCTTTGGGATTATATTATGCTATCTCATACAATGTTTCATGAAGTTACATATTGTTGATACAGTACTTGTATTAACTTGACCAAAGTTCTAATACTGAAGGTTCTTTACTATGGTCCTCCAAAACTTCATATATTTTTGTTATAACATTAATGTGAACATTATTTTTGTCATCACTTCTATAACAATAGGTTTTGTAAATGTTAATTTGAAGGGAACTTTTCGTAACTTACAAGTTATAATATTTTGGTATTTTTGTGTAAAGTCAATGTACTAATGAATCATCTGAATAATACACAGTAATTCTCTTGGAATACTGTAGAACATCAGAACATTGAATAATGAATACAAGAATACAACAAAACATCGAATACCAAAACACTGGAACACACTCATACTTCTATCTGAGTGCTTTATATATTCATATTTATGGTCACATGATCCCAGTAGTACAATTCATTCAATAGATAGATTTATTGACTGGAGATCAGTGTGTTTGACCATGCACATCAGTATTAACACCTTCTACCTACATAACACTTCCCCTTTTAAGTTGAGAGTCTCTATGTTTTTAGTTAGTGTTGGTTTCACACTTAAAAATTTTGTTGTAGTTCTTTTTCTTTTTTGAAATGAAACTGAGACAAGGCATCAGCTGTTTGGCTAAGTAGTTTCTCATCCAACTCCTCCCTCTCTGATTTCTTAAGAGTCCTTCTGCTTGTCTGTTCAATCTAGGATAATACAGAGGCATTGTAATATATTGTATTTGTAGGGACTTACAGAATAACTTGAATTCTTTAGATGTGAACTGCATCCCATTGCTTGACATTGAATCAAGTATGTCAAACCTTGAAAAGATTTCATTTTCTGAAGAGATCAGTGAAAACTTTTTAATATAGAAAAGGTTACAGTCAGAGTACTGTTGGATGAGCTGGAGTTGGTACTCTGTAGGGCTGATGATCATTTTGTCAACCCTGGCTCAAGGTGTACTAGGTACTGAGCAAATGTTATTACTGTATAATTATTGTTACCCCAGTTTATTTCAGAAGGTATGAGATTCTTGTCCTAATTGATGACAATAGTACAGCTTAAATTCTCCAAAGTAATTTCTGCAGTCACTTCTTTGAACTTACTTAGTGGTAAATCTGATGTCATACTAGTACTTGTGAACAAATTGCTTGGCATTTTCAAAGATTAAAAAAGAAAATGCCATCTGTTCCTAATAAGTATGTTGTATTTTTAACACAAGTACCACTGCTTTTTTGGTCTTTCTAATAAAAGAAACATTGCAGGTAAACTCATCTAAAAAAATAACTTCTACCCTGAAACACCACAAACAACTTTTTTTGACATCAATAAGCTGGGTCTACCCATTTTTCTCCAAGTCTTTTCATTAATTATTATAAAACTGGATCCAGTATCCAGTTGTAATTTTACTTTCATATTTTTGATCGTGACAAAAATAAATTTTATCTTTGGAGATACTTTGTTCAAAGTCTTGCTAAATTTTTTTTCTGCTTATTGACTTTACCAAATATTTTTTTTTTTTTGACATACTTTTATTTCTCTACCATTTTTTTGATTTAACACAAGTACTCATATACCTTAATTTTCTGTATTGTTCACGTTTTTGTTTCTAAAGAAACAATCACTTATAAAATGTTTACCACCCTGACCATGACAAATATTAGGCATTCTAAGGTTTTTATCATATTTTTTCACTGTTTCACTAGGAGTTGCAAAACGTTTATTTTTTTCTCTTAGATGGTTGGACACTGTGTATTTGTGAAATATCTCTTTCCTCAATTCTTCTAGTGTCAAGTCTTAAATTCACCATATGCTGACACTCTTCAGCTATTTTTTGGAGAGTTAAATTGGAATCCATTTCTAGTTTAGTCAGAATCCTTATTTCTACATCCTTATTTGAAGTCAAGTCTTGAATAAATATCGGACATTTAAATGAGTTTCAAGTTAACTCATTTAACTTAAACTTCTCACATTGTCAATTGACAACTCCTAAATAGGTGACAAAATTGTCATCATCACATTTTCATAGGTTAAAAACAGTTTCATTGTGCATTATACAATGTGTTCTATTGCCAAAAAGTTTTGATAATATCCTTACAGTTTCCTCAAAACTTTTTTCTCTTTGTTATTTCAGCAAAATAAAGTTTTTGTATTTTTTATATTCAGCAGTTTTCTCAGTAATAGTTGTACTTTTTTTTGTCATTCCACTGTGTACAATCTTTGTTGAAAATTCCTTCATATCTTCTGTAATACATTTGAAAAGTTATTCCTTCATTCGGATTGTAGACAAACTCACTAATGGAATTCACAATTGTGTCTAAAGTGAATGTGTTAGACATTTTTCCTCTGTCGTTTTCTTAACCAACAATTTGAAAAACATTTGTTGTTTTTGTAAATGAAATTGCCATTCATGTTGATCTTTTTGTTGTTGTAACTATTTCTTGCTGTTGTTTTTGCCATTCACATTAGTTGTTTTGTTGTAATTGTAGTTTTTCTGTAGCTTTTGCAGCATCAACATTTGAAGCATAATTAATTTCAATTCATGCATTGTCCTTGTATTCTGCTGAATATTTTAGTTACGACATGAAGGATATGTATTTTTTCTCTGTAGTCCTCATGAAAGTTCTAAATGAAATCTTCATTGCCACATGTTAGCATGAATGTTATTAATGTTGCCACTTCTATAATGTTGAATTTCGGAAATGTTAATCTGAAGGGAACTTTTGGTAATTTGTTATTTGTGAGTTATAATATTTTAGTATAAAGTCAGTTTACTAACAAATCTTTTGAATAATACATAATAATGATTTTAAAATGCTATAGAACACCAGGATACTGAATACTGAATACAAAACTACCCTGAATAAACTGGAACACAGAATAGCAGAACACCAGAAAACATACTCAGACTTCTATATTTATATATATAGTGCTTTATATATTAATATTTATGGTCACATGATCCCAGTCTCACAATCTATTCAATAGATACATTTGTTGCCGGGAGGTCAGTGTTTGACCACACATGCTGGTATCAACACTTCTTTCTGCATAACACTTTTATTGCTCCAAATATTTAACTCTTTACTAACCCTCTGTCCATATTCTACCATCTATTCACTCAAAACCATTAAAGAGGTTTCTTGCTGTTTGCTATGCTTATTTAGCCTTCATTATGTTTTATGAATGTTAAAGTTTCTAGGTCTTTTTAATGTGTCCCATAAATTTTAATTGTCTCTTTCTGATTGTATGTGTAAATGCCTTTTAGTTCCTAGTGTTCTTAAAACTTCCTCATTGATTACATGTTCAGTTCATTTTATTCTCAGCATCTGTCAGGAGAACCACATCTCTATCAGATCAAAGCCCTTTTCAATTATGAGGAAATTTTTACTGCTATATTTTTGTCATTTTTATTTAATCATATTTGTGTCTTCTTTATACAATTACTTCATTCCAAGCAAAGTGTTGTGGATTCCGGGTGAGAAACCACACAAAATAATAAATAACAAAAACAGATATGGAGATAAAAAATGTAAGTTATATTGAACAAGATATACAAACTGGAACATGGGTTAATCAATTCAGAAATACTATTAGTAGAAATAAATATATACAGTCTTGAAGTGAAATAGTATGTCTGGGTAATGTGTCTATATCCAAACAACTCCAACTAACTCTGCACCAACTTACTGACCTACTAAGCAAGTTTTACAACTCTACAACTGCCATTCTCTGTATAGGCAGGATTATATGTACACATCAGTTGAGTGCATTCTTGTATACAAAAAGGGGCGATCCCACAACACCCCCCTCCCTAGCTTCTTTTTTTTGGGAGGAGTTAGTATTTTTTTGCTTGGGATCTATGATCAATGGCTCCGTAAACTTTTGTTTTCTGCTAGTTCTTGTGATTTCTGTATTAATTTGAGGTCTCTGAATGTTGAAGGCTTTGAAAATTTCTTCCATAGTGTCCTCATTTTCTAAGGGTGAGGAGCTTGGCTCTTCACTCCTTTTTTGTATTTGATTTACATGCCTTCTATGCATAAATTTTTCTCCCTTTATAGTGTACATCTCATTTCTTAATCTGTTTACAATTGTTTCCGATTCCCAATATGCCATATTATTTTTAAACATTCTGAAGTACACTTGTTCACCAGGTTTGAACAATCTTTTCGTAATTACAGGTGTATTCCGGGTTTTGTTTTTGCACAGTAGCAGTTTATCAAAGACCGATCATATCTTGTGCTCAAACATCACCTCAGCAGGTGAAAGTCCCAATGATGTGTTTCTGTTAGGTGTAATTCGATATATTTGTAGAAATTGTTGGAACGCGCTTTCCGTTGGTATATCTCTAGCTTTCTTTAATGCTCTCTTTAGAGTATCCATGAATCTTTTGTCTAAACCATTTAACTGTAGGTGGTAAGGTGCTGTTTTTATGTGTCTTATTTGATATGTCTCACAAAATTCTTGAAAATCACTTGAAGTGACTTGTGTACCAATGTTACTAAGCAATCTACAATACCAAACCTAGCGAATAGCTTGTGTAAACAGTTTATGGTATTTTCTGTTGTTGGATTTTCATACCTGAAAACTTTAGGCCATTTACCAAAACTGTCTACCGTTATTAAATAGCAGTAGCTGTCGATGGGTCCTGCCTAGTTCACATGGACTCTCGACCAAGGTTTATGATAGGTGGCAACTTTGCTGTCGCCACACAGCCCTTACAATTTTCTACCATCTGTGCAATATTATCATCCATGTTCGGCCAGTACACATAACTTCTCATAAGTGCTTTCACGCAATTTTTCCCCGGGTGTCTTAAATGGAAATCCTTTGAAATTCTTCTTTGTAATGGTTTTGGTATTACAACCCTTTCATTGTAGAGTAGGACATTATCGAAAATTGAAAAACTCTGCAAAGTTGGTGTCTTGATCTTCTATTTTTTCTTTGTGGTATTTATGAATTTGTCTGTTTCTGCTTCTCTTCTTATTTCTAATAGTGTTACCTGTAATTTTCTCACCGTATTACTTAACACTTTACTGATTTTGTCCTCGGCTCTCAGAGCCACGATTACTGAGTCTTCTAGGGGTTCATTTTTCATAGGTATCAGTCTCGATTGTCCATCTGCATGTCCTATTTTTTTCAATAATATGAATTCTAATTTAAAGTTATAGTTTAGTAAAACTGTACCCCACCTCAGGAGTCTATTTGCGGTGTATACTGGTAATCCTTTCTTTGATTCAAATATGATAAGGAGAGGTTTATGATCCATCTGTAATGTAAATTCTCTTCCATATACATATCTATGAAAGTGAGTTAAGGCAAAAATTATGCCCAATAATTTCCTGAAAAGTTTTTTTGCAATCCTCCAACCAGTTCCACTGGACATCTTTCTTTAGTAATTCATTGAGGGGTGCCCTCAATTTATGCATGCTATCAATGAATTCTCTATAATAATTTGCAAGATGGAGAAAGCTTTGTAATTCCATGATGTTTTTCGGCTCAGGCATGTTTTTAATTGCTGAAGCTCTCTCTGGGTCTGGTTTTCTGCCATTCTCGTTAATAATGTGGCCTAAATATTTTATTTCCTTCAAGAAAAAATCTTCTTCTTTACTTTGAACTCAAAGTCCTGTATTCTTTTGAAAATTTCCTTGATATGTGTGGCATGGTCTTCCATATTATCACTTTTAACTAGAATATCATCTAGATAAGCTGTGATTTGTACCGTAAGCATGGTGTTCATTGTCTGCTGAAAAATTGCAGGCACTACCTTTATTCTGAATGGTAACTTGTTGTAGAGCCCTTTGTGCGTGTTTATGCATAGTATGTCTGAACTTTCTTCTGTATCTGGAATCTGCAAATATGCTTCACTTAGGTCAATTTTCGAAAAAATTTTCCCACCATTTAGTTTGGTAAATATTTTTTCCGGGCTTGGCAATGGGTAATGATGGTCTTTTATTGCGTTGTTTAAACCCATGGAAAAATCTGCACTCACATGGGTTTCTCCCAATTTTTTCTTCACATATACTATCGGTGCCGCCCATTCACCGAAATCTGTTTTTGAAATGATCCTAGTTTGTTCTAGTCTCTCAAGCTCTTTATCTATTTTATCAATTGTGGCGAAAGATACGTTTCTCCTTTTCTTAAATACTGGTTGAGCATTCTGTTTTAGCTTGATTTTTGCTTTGAATTTGTGGCATTGTCCTAACCCACTTAAGAAAACCTCTGGGAATTGTTTGTATAATTCTTCCTTCAGTTTTGTGGCTTCTGACATGAAAAACGTATTTTTCTCTCCGCGTGAAATTGTTCAATTCTTTGTTGCCAATTGGTTGTGGATCACAGTTGAGAAACCACACAAAATAATAAATAACAAAAACAGATATGGAGATAAAAAATGTAAGTTATATTGAACAAGATATACAAACTGGAACACGGGTTAGTCAATTCAGGAATACTATTAGTAGAAATAAATATATACAGTCTTGAAGTGAAATAGTATGTTCGGGTATCAAGTCTATATCCAAACAACTCCAACTAACTCTGCACAAGCTTCCTGACCCACTAAGCAACTCTTACAACTGTATTTACTAGCCTTCCCACGCAAGGCCGGATGTGACACATGGTCATTTTAATGTGGGTATTCCCAGCCATATAGCCGGGCCAAAAATATGTCTGTCTATTTTTGCCCAGTCGTGGTTCTACCCTTCGGCGGAACCACGACTGGGTTATTGCTCTCTGCTCGGAAGCAGAGAGCTGACAGTGTTATAGTTGAAGAGTCTCCGCAACTCTAACAACTGTATTTACTAGCCTTCCCACGCAAGGCCGGATGTGACACATGGTCATTTTAATGTGGGTATTCCCGGCCATATAGCCGGGCCAAAAATATGTCTGTCTATTTTTGCCCAGTCGTGGTTCTACCCTTCAGCGGAACCACGACTGGGTTATTGCTCTCTGCTCGGAAGCAGAGAGCTGACAGTGTTATAGTTGAAGAGTCTCCGCAACTCTAACAACTGCCATTCTCTGTATAGGCAGGGTTATATGTACACATCAGGTGAGTCCATTCTTGTATACAAAAAGGGGTGATCTCACAACACAAATAAAGTCACTAAGCTGCAATGGGTTAATGACAGTAAAAGAATTGGAGAAAAAATATTATTAAAGAGAGTGGATAATGAAAGAATAGGATTCAAAGACAGAGATGAAGCAAGAATTGCAAAAAACTTCTAGTATAGAACTTATGGCTGCAGCTAGCAGTTTCAACTGTAAAAGGATGAGACCTAGCTGCCAACTAAAACTGTACTTTGAGATTTAGGTGCCAAAGATATTTATAGAACCATACAGATATTTTTAGAAAAAGGTCACAGCAGCTACATTAAAGTGTTTGGTAAATGATAGGAAAGTGATTGAAGCTGAGATGCCAGATCAAGACAAAAACATTGCAGATTCATTTTTAGATTTTGTCAAGAATCTCTAGATATATAACCAAAGAACCAAACTAGATGTGGCAGCAACATTAAATACAGGGAGGAATGGTAGTTAAATAAAGTTGTAAGATAGATTCTGGCAAGAATAATAATCAAGAATGATACATTTTGTCATCAAAATATATATGTATATGAGGGTTGATGCTGTGAAGCATTTTTTGTTTTGTCTGGATAATCTAGGCATTGAGCACAGTTTATTACTGCTTAGGTCGGTGCTGGAATTGTTTCTTATTTTGATTTTTTGCTCTGTCTGAAGAGCCGAGGCATTGAGCACTGTTATTTACTCCTTTGGTAGATGTGGTTTTTTTGTTTGTTTTTCTTCCATAGTTTGGTTTTTCATTCTGTCTGGATAGCTGAGACATTAATTAAGCACTGCTATTTACTGCTTAGGTAGGTGTTGGCCTTTTGTTCTTTTTTTGATTGTTTGCTCTGTCTGGATAGCTGAGGCATTGAGAACTTTTATTTACTGCTTTAGTAGGTGTTGGCCTTTTGGTCTTTACTTTTTTTTTTGTTTGATTTTTTTTTGTCCTCTATGGATAGCCTAGGCATTAAGCACTATTATTTACTGCTTATGTAGGTGTTGGCCTTTTGGTGTTTTCTTTTACCTGTTTGATTTTTTTATTCTATCTAGATATCTGAGACATTGAGCACTGTTATTTACTACATAGGTAGGTTTTGACATTTTGGTATTTTCTTCTTTCTTAGTCTGATTTTTTGCTTTGTTTTTATAGCTGAGGCATTGAGCACTTATTTACTGCTTAGGTAGGTGTTGGCCTTTTGGGTTTTTTCTACCTTTGTTTGATTTTTTGTTCTATCTAAACATCCGAGGCATTGAGCACAGTTATTTACTGCCTACGAAGGTGCTAGCCTTTTGGTCTTTTCTTCCTTTTTAGTTTGAATTTTGTTCTTTCTGGATAGCCAAGGTTTTGAGCAGTGTTATTTACTGCTAAGGTAGGTATTGCCATTTTTTATCTTTGCTTCTTTTTTAGTTTGATTGTTTGCTCTGTTGGAATAGTCAAGGCATCGAACACTGTTATTTACTGATTTTAGGTATTGGCCTTTCTGTCTTTTCTTCTTCCATAGTTTGATTTTTTGTTTTGTCTAGATATCCAGGATATTGTTCACTGTTGTTTACTGTTTAGTTAGGTGTTATGATCTTGGTCTTTACCTCTTTCTTAGGTTAAATTGTTTATTTTGTTTGAGTTGCTATAGGTATTGAGCACTGTTATTGACTACTTAGGTAGGTGCTGGCCCTTTGGAATTTACAACTTTCTTAATTTGATTTTTTGTTTGACTGAAGTATTTATCACTGTTATCCACTGATTTTAGTCTTTCCTCCTTTCTTAGATTTGTTTTTTGTTTTTTTTCTTGTTATTCATGTACCCGTTTTTTTAGGTCATTTGGCTGTTAATTGGTGTATAAGTACATGCATATATATATATATATATATATATATATAGTAGACTATATATTTTATAGCAGTTCACCTCTGATTGAATTTTCTATCTTTTAATGCTTTTTTTATTGCCTTTATTTTTTTGGAAATGATGGTAGATTGCTTTCATGTTTCATTTTCCATGGTGAGTTTATTGAGACACCACTTCTGGTTAGTTGGCTGTTGACCCATTATGAATTCTTTTGCTCTCTGAGGGATTTTTTTTTCTTCATTTCAGTTTTGTAGGGAACATAATTTTTCAAAGCAATTTAAAATAGCATATGGTGAGCAAGTTGCATTATGAGTATGAGAAAAAACACTTTCATGACCATATTACAATTGTACTGATGCATACAGACTTTTTTAATCCATTAATATCTTTCTTATTTATATGCTGTATACCCTCATGATGTATGATGTGATGGCTCTCCACAACTCTTTTTCCCTTGTAGTTCTATGTTATACATTATCTTTCTTTAGTTTCAATCTGAATCTGTCCTGTGAATATCAGATTTTCCAAGCCTATTTCCTTCATTACATACCCTAGAAACCCCAACTGTTTCTTTCTGATGTTTCTACTTTCTCTAAAACTTTGTTGTTGCTCATATGTTTGGTCCATGGTATACTAAGCATTCTTCTGTAAACTACATTTCTGTGCTTCAAGTCTCATCTTCATCTTTGAAGAGATTGCTCAGTAGTCACTGCCATACAGGATGAAAGATAACACATAACAATTTAGTACTCTTTTCTTTGTTTTTAGTTTTTCTATTTCTTAATACTTTGCTTAGCTTTTGCAATGCAACTTTGGCTATCCTGATACATTTTCGGATTTAAGTGTCACATTTTCTGTGCTCTCTTAAAACACTTCCCAGATATTTAAATTTCTGCACTTGTTGGTATCTTCAAGTTGCAATTTGGGCTCATCTTTTGCTAATAACCTTGCATTCTGTCTTCTTGCAGCTGATATTTGGTCCTTTCTTCTCACTTTCCTTCATTACCTTCTGTAAAAGTTTTATAGTTTTCTTTCCATGTCTGCTATCAACAATGTGTCATCTGTATATATTATAATGTTAAGATTGTAGCTTCCAATAATGAATTCTGGTAGAACTTTTAATTCCCTGGGAATTATCTCACTCTATAGGTTGAACAAGTTTAGTGAGAAGACACATGCTTGTCTTATACCCCTTTCTGTTTTTTGCTTATCTGCTGAACTCATTTCCTGTCCATATGTAGGCAATTTGCTGCCAGTATAGGTTCTGGATTATTCTAATCTTTTCCAAATAAGCCATTAATGTCCACTATTCCAAAAATAGGACACTGGATATTAATAGGTTATAGGTAGAAATTTATAATACCAGATTTTTTTATGAACCTATAATTAGCATTTCTTTGAATTTATGGGATGAGAAGTTATCATTTTTTACCTGAAGAATATTGTTCTTATTTTTGATGTTGTTATCACAATGTTCCAGTTGTTGTACTCTCCAGTCTTCATCAGGTACTTTTTGGTTCAGGGAATTTTAAACTGAACCCTTTATTTAATCTAATAGGGGCAGATTGTTTTCATTCCATAATTTTATTCTAATTTTTATAATTACTACATTTTACAGTGAGTATTAATGGATTAATTTAAAATCCCATAAGCTATTCACATTACATATTTTGAATTTAAACCTGCTTAAAAAAATTGTTTCCGTTCAATATTTGTGAGTACTAGAAAACAAGTGACTGTAAATATGGGTGTTTAGAGATTTCATAACTCAAGTCACATCAGGTTATTTGTTGTAGAATATATGAATGTATCTTTTTTTTGTTTTTTATAAGATAACATCAGGAGAAATTGCACTTGAACATAAAACTCTATTTTTGTTTATTTGTTTATATTCTCAATTTGTAAGCCATATTTTGGTGTCTATAAAACAGCATAGTTTTTATAAGCTGATGTAAAATAATGACAAATGAAAATAAAATATTCCTTAAAATGTCTGAAGATAACATGCCAAAATAAAAACTTGGCATATTTTCACCTCATCAAATTTTATACTTTATATATATATATATATATATATATATATATATAAGCCTGATACATTTGGCTTGTTTAAGTAAAAAAGGAATGTCTCCATAAATAACACAAGCAATTGTGAATATTGGCATTGTTTCAATTCATCAAATTTTATGCAATGTTTGTTTATATATAAGCTGCATAATTTTGTTTCAGGTAAAAATATCTCTATGGAGAAAGCACTTAGATATCTATGTTGGCTTTATGTGTCTTATCAGAAATCTTTACTGGGGACTCTATCTTTTAGTTTATTGGAAATATAAGAAAAATGTATTCCTTTTTGGATTATATATTACAATAAAGTTTCAATTTTTTCTTACTTTATTGCATATAGATTTTGTTGCCATAACATGTAATTCTGGGAGAAATCAATGTGCATGTTTTCTGGAAAGAAAATGAGAATGTAGTGTCTTAGTATAATCTATATCAACAAAGAATTTCAAATCATTTTATGCCTTATGAAATTTGTAAATTTTATAAGGTGTAAAATGATTTGAAATACTCAGCACTCTGCACTAAGAAAAATCCAGGCAATACTGTTATCATAGTGTTTAACTTAATTTTCAATCTTTGAACTAGTTTGTCCAAGAATTTTATTGAGAGATAATATGGGCAAATATCTGCACCACCTCCACTTCATGTTTTATGTTTCATACTGGTTTGTTTGTTTTGTTAATTTGTTTTTTTTTCTGTTTTTAACTTTTTGTCTTTGATCTATCTGTCATTTTATTTAATTTTCTGCTTTGGTTCAAATGTTGTATGGAATCCATCTTGAAAAGATCAAATGCTTTTTGTCAGTTAATCAGCTTCAATATAAATCCTAAGTTAATTTTCCAAGAAATGACATAAATTTAAAAAAAATGATTTCTCAACTACATTTTTGAACACAAGTAATTGGTTGAGTTTAAAGATATTTTCAATTTAATTCTTAATGCATAATTATACTGGTATATTGTGTTACATAAACTTTTTTTTCTTTTTTTTAAATTCATCTTCAATCTATAATTGTTCTGAAGTAAAGATGGAAGGAATATTGAATATGTAAAATTTTACTAAGTTGTTTGCCTATAATTATTCATTCAGTAATATTTTACAAAGAGTTTAATGAATATAACAGTTATAGACTGAATCAATAATAATTTTCAAACTGTTCAAAATTCATTGACCTGAACACAACCAATAGCCACATTGAATATTTAAAAGAAAAAAAAATTAAAAAACAAAAACTGAATGAATTTTTTAGTTTTTTTGTAATCATCATTATATAATACCAAAAGAGGAATGTAGTATAAAAAACAGTCTGATATAATATAAAAGAAAACAATCTTGGCTATAATTCAGACATACCTAACTTAAGATCTTTAATCAGCCAATTTGACATTAACTGTTTATCCTCTCTCGGATGTGCGTTGTGGTACAGTGCATATCGGCTCGGAACAAGAAACCGGGGAGCTGAGTTCGAATTCCAGCTTAATCCATTGTATTCACTTATGTGCAAATACCCTTGGGAAAGGTATTAATCCATCTCTTCCTTCCAGTTATGGGTTAAATAGAAGGACAGACTGGGTTCTATAGCCTTGGTCGGCAACCTGTCTACTGCAGAAAGTAATGGCAATAATCTTCTGCCCAGTCAGTCATGTCTCTTTCGAGATATGATCGCCCAAGTGACTGTTTATCCTCTCTCAGTCATATTAGAATTGAGACTCTTTACTTTTTGAATGTTAGGAATGGACAACGTGAATAAAAAAAAAAAAATTAGATTTTCAAAACTTCCTATATTTAGGACAATTCCAACTCTAACCTTTATTTTTTATACTATAATATTCACTCAATAAAATGCCCAAGAGCCACTCGACAGGGTTACTGTGTTGTGTTGTATGAGCACAAGAAAATGCAAGAAAGTAAGTTCATGAAGTCATTTAATAAAGAAGGGAGTGAAAGGACAAAAATAGCTGAAGAGACATGAAAAAATAAAAGGGAGACAATAGAAAGAGGAAGATTGAAAGCTATGAGAGAGAAAAAGAAGTGAGTCGTAGATGTGTAGATAATCATAAAATTTTATCTTTATTTAGCATGAATACTTTTTCTATGTGCCATGTCCCTTCAGGATGTAGGCGATCATGGCTTTTCACATCTCCCTATCCCTGGTAGCTCTTAGCACACATTCTCCTTTACCCCACCCAAACCCCGCTCTGCCCTACCTCTGCTTAGGCCCTTCAAATATGTTTTCTGCTGCTTTCCTCTGTCTCTTTCCCCTCTATCTGACCTGTGAGTATCAGATTCTCCAAGCGTTCCTTCCTCATCACATGTCCCAAAAACTTTATTTGTCTCTTCTTGATGCTCTGTATGAATTTCCTTTTCATTTCAATCCTTTAACTGGTGAAATTTTAAGGGTTTGTCTTGTTGACATGTTTTCTTTGGTGCCAACATGCTTTCACTTCTTTTTCTTCATCAAGAAAAATTTTGGCAAGTACTTCTGGCTTATGGACGAATCTTGAGGCAATCAATTTAACATCTTTCATTTCTGAGCATTTAGTTGACATGGTTTTGTTTTACCCCAGAAATCTGCTGGCTGACTCTTCTTTACAGAGACAGATAAATGCTAATTAATAATGTCATACATTCAAAGCCAATTGCTAGAACATTGAATTCACTGAAGTGAATCATTACCCAGTGTATTCAGAGTTGATCATGTTTTCAGATGTGTTGGCAGAATTTAATTTCTGAATTTTGAGCAGATGTGGGCAAGATCAAGATTATTCTATATTTTGAATTAAAATTAAATCTTAAAAAATGCTAAATTTTCTCCCAAATTTTAATTTTTGCCAAAACAGAGCAGATTTGCACTGGTTAAGAATAGACAAACATTTCATTTTTAAATTTACTTCATTATGTCACTAATTAAAAGAAAATCTTTCAGAATCACTTTTTTATTTCTTGAAAAAAAATGCCATATTTTAAAATAAAATTGAATGCTTTTATCTTTGATTTCATAAATACTTTAATTGATTTTGTAGCGTTAAATTTTCTGTACTCAGTGCCATATTTTTTGTTTAGATGTATATTTGTTAATTTTGGAATTATAAAAGAAAAGATAAACACTTTTTTCTAGAGACTAGTTGAAGTTTCATTAACAGTCTCTGAATATTTTAAGCAATCCTAATAAGATAGCTGGGGAATAAATCCATCAAACATAGGAAAAAAAAAATATCTTGATGATATTTTTTCGTTCAGATTAAGCACTTTCACGATTATTTGTTTTGCTCTATCTATTAATACTGCTTTTTATCACAACACCCAGGGTTGATATACTCTTCATTATCACTGTTATTTTATTACCAGTTTTCTTCTATTTGAAGTTTATAAAAGAAATAAAATAATAGTCATTAAAATGAAGATAACGGGAAAAAAAAAGTTTTTTAATTATAGAAGCAAATTCATAACATTGATTTTAATGGTTAATATTGAACCAAGAATTATCTTTAGAATCAATCACAGCAAAATTCCTTTAATCTAGCAAAATTTTTAAAGCATAAATAATTCACTATGTTTTTAAAGGAATAATTGGGGAATTTGCCATGGTCAGTATTTAAATATTGACTTACTGCATAAAGCTCAGTGAATGCATTACTAATAGAAATAATCCTCATGATATATAAGTGAAATTGATCATTTTACTTTCATTTTCTTTCTTAGACAATTTACTGGAAAAATAGTGACCAGAAGCCATTGAATTATCAGTGAAAACGATGTCCAGATAGTATTGTACCGCAAAAGTGTTATAATTAGATTCTTTATACATTTAATAAGTTCCAGATCAGTGAATTCTGTAGAAGATGCAAGACAAATTTATCAGCAATATGCCTCCAAAAAGTGTTGTAAATTTCATTTCAAACCAAAATCATGGTAAATATAAAACTGATATTTTGTTAAGTCTTTACTATTTTCACAAGATTTTGATATAGGAATATCTAAATATATTGTTACTATCATATTAGAACCTTGAGTAAGTTCTTGCTGTTTTCAACAGATGGCATTCCCAAAACTGTGCGCATCTAGTTTCAGATGGTAACACATATATAAGGAAGTACTATAAGCAAACTTAAAATTCAGTGTATGTCACTTTGCCAAAGTGTAAACAACTTAGTTTTTCATAGCGTTAAACATGTTGGAAATTATTCTAAAGAAAGTGTATTTGTGAGGAATTTTACTGCACTACTTTATTCAGAAGAAATCTGCAGCTGAAGCACACAGAATTCTTGTTGAGATTTACAGTAACCATGCTCTGTAGGAAACAACAAGCAAAGATTGGTTTAGATGCTTAAAAAATGATTTTGATGTTGAAAATAAAGAATGCTCTGGTGCACTGAAAAAATTCTAAAAGAAAAAGAATTGGAGGCATTACTTCATGAAGACTCATGTCAGGTGCAAGCTGAACTGAATGATTCAAAAGTAAGGACATGGGGTTGAAGCCAAGATACATTGAACAATGTCTTGTCATGTATGAACAGCTGTTTTAACAGCAGAAAAGGAAAGGCTTTTTGCATCACATCACGACTGGCAATGAAAAGTGGATACAATACGATACCCCTAAGCATAGAAGATAGCTGGGTAATCCCAACCATGCATCAACATCGGCAACAAGGCCGAATATCCATGGTTCAAAGCTTCTGCTCTGCATTTGGTAGGATTAGCTTAGTGTAGTTTATTATGAGCTGCTTAAACCAATAGAAACCATCATAGCAGATCACTATTAAATACAGATGATGCATTTGCGCTGAGCATTGAGGAAAAAGTGGCCACTATATGAGCAGAGATATGACAAAGTGATTTTGCAACATGACAACACAAGGCCACATGTTGCAAAACAGGTGAAAACCTACTTGGAAACACTTAATTGGAAGTCCTACTCCATCTACTGTATTCGCCAGACATTGCCCTGTTCGATTATCACTTGTTCCGATCAATGGCACATGGCCTGGTTGAGCAGCACTTTCATTATTCTGAAGTTGCAAAAAAATCTGTTGACTTGTGGTTCACCTCAAAAGATGTCGAATTCAAATACTACCAGAAAGATGGGAAAAGGTAGTAGCTAGCAATGGACAATACCTTCTGTGACTGGTTTCTTACTAATTTTTGTAAATAAAATATTACTTTTCATGAAAAATCATCAAGAACTTATTCAAGGTTCTAATAATTGGCCTATTAT
The DNA here is from genome assembly GCA_037127315.1 of Ascarosepion bandense. Taxonomy (NCBI): domain Eukaryota; kingdom Metazoa; phylum Mollusca; class Cephalopoda; order Sepiida; family Sepiidae; genus Ascarosepion; species Ascarosepion bandense. The sequence continues at coordinate 1,333,499 of JBBBDQ010000132.1, read as the reverse complement.
ACTCTTTAACAGAGTCTATCGCAGGGCTGGTTATGGTGACCAACTTTACAGACTTTTAAGAAAATGTGAAGTGACACAGGAAAGGCAAGGATAAAAACAACAAGATGCTGAGTGTCAAAGTTGCCAAAGTCTGACATCTTTTATTGTTCTGTTGTTACAATTTAAATGATCTCTTGAGTTGCCGTGGGACTGTTGTTGATTGGGCAGTTTACACCACTTGCAGGCTTGGATCAATCAGTGCATGCTTCTAGCAGTTTGTAGGCCAGGAAATGAAGCCTGAGTTGTTAGTCATTGCTGCACTGGGCTGACTATATTGGTTCATCAGGTGTTGCCCCTGCCGTAATTGTCGAAGTACAGGTTGATCTGATGACTGGTGTGTAGACCACGTTAACAGTTGATCAGTCTGGATTCAAAATAGGTTTGTTATGGTGGACATGGCTGGCAGTCAAATTGGACTGGTTGCTGGGTTGCTGCTGGGTCAAGCTGGACTATTTACTAGGCTGGAAGTCATTGGTTGGAGGTATCAGCCTTAGTCAGGTTGCTGGAGTGGCCTTAAATTCCCTGCACTCCTTCAACCAGGTTGGGCTAACTACTAGAGAAATTTGGCTTTAGACTGCTGCTTTCATACCCCACATATAAGTCACAATTGTATTGTTCCTTGTTTTTGTTTTGCTGAGTTATAATCATGAGTTGTAAACACCAGAGCATGGAAGGACATAATCTGGGGCTATGATAAGTCTTTTCACCTCCCAGTTTTGTAAACATTGTAACAACAAAAACTACTACCTGATGCCACCACTTGAATAAGATAACTCTAGTATGAAAATTAGTTAAAATCATTATAGATACACTTAGTATGCTGTCTCCATTAAATCATCTTTGAAAAAGTTTTAACCCTCTAGGGCCATTCGTATCATATTTGATACAGTATGAAAACAAGCCTTGAAAGAAATATTTTCCTGAAAAATTTTTTAAGAGAAATATTTTATAAATTTCAAATGAAAGCAGTACTGACTGCTCAGTCAATGAATACCAAATGTTTCCTTATAGGGAAATACCAAATGTTTCCTTATAGGGAAATACTGTATCAAATATGATACGAATAGCCCTAGAGGGTTAATGTATTAATCATCACCATCCATTAAATGATGTGGAAGACATGAATTGATCATAAGTAAAAGCCATAATTGATACCAAATATTTTTAGAAACCAATTACTAATTTTATTTTGGTTTTATTTTTATAAATAATTCTAGATTTTTTCTCATAATTTTTAAAACTAATGTTATATTTTTATTTTTAGAATTAATACCAGATTTTTATTTTCATTTTGATAATTAATAGTGGATTTTAATTTTATTATTATTTTTTTATAATACTAGGGCTTTTACTTTAATTTTTGGAATTAATATCAGTTTTTTATGGTGAGCATATCTTTGAGCTTCACACAAGAAATTAAGATTCATTTTGCATTAGAATTCTTTAGAAATTATAATGGTTTTATAATAAATTTTCAATAAAACTTTTATTATTAAAGTTTTATAATTAATGTTTAATAAAACTTCTATTAACATTAAATATTAGTGATTAACAGGTATACTATTTTATTAAAAGTGATTACTAAAATAATACTAATAGTCATAGAATAAGTTGCCGGAAGACTTTTTACCAGGTGTAAATTCACCGGTTCATACTACACCCACGTCTATTGAACAGGTGAATGTGGTTTCTGGCTTTTTCTTTTCCAATCTTTTCTTTCCTACATAGCCCCCCTGCGCTTCAGTGGCATTACCACCTTGCTCGGGGTGATATGATTAAAAAAAAAAATTTTAATAACACAACTTGAACACGAATAAATTTCACATTTACAACATTTGAATTATTATTATTATTATTAGCATTCTTCTGTTTCATATGATAAGATAATGAGGTATGTGCCAAGAGTCTGTGCTTGATTTGCAGCACCAGGAGTTGGTCTAGTTTGAGGTTGAATTGTATCATTTACAATTGTATCATGTACAGCCCAATCTAAATGTTATGTAAGTACCTCCACTAAATCACTAAAAGACATAGCATAGTATAAATACAGCATAGTATAAATAAAAAAAAGCCCCAAACCTAATAAAAACGAACTTTTTTCATCAAAATGTTTATGTTATTAATAAGAGGAAAGATCAAAGTATTTTTTAATTATTTCAAGAAAATTTTTAATCCTTTCTAACACATTTGTAATTTTGGTAAAATTTCTTGTTTTGTTTGAGTTAGCAGGTAACCAAATCGCTATGAGAATTTACAATGGAAAACATGATATTACATAACTCAGTTTTGTTCCGGTGGCAAACACATTAATTTGGAAATTCTTACAAAAGTCAAATAATTGTTGGATTTCAATGAAACTTTCAAGACTTATTAACAATTGAATGAAATTGTTTTTGAAATTATTATTTTTAAAAAATATTAATAAAAATATTTATTACATCTCTTACCCCCTCCCACACCTCCATGTAAATTCATGAAATTTTAAGAAATTAAATTTTGTTCAGTATTTGTTTGTATTTCTGAGATGAGGTAGTATTTACACTATTTACATTATTTGGACTACTGTCCTCATCTTTGTTGCAATTTTTATGACGTTTTGCCTGTTGTATGTTCCGGCCTTCTTCAGGTTCTAGAAATTTTGAACTGAGCCCTTTATTATAATCACTGGGGTATATCATTCTCATTTTTTGTGCAAAGCACCTTTTGGCAGTCATGAGATATGTCCCTTTAACGTAATTCTCTAAATAATTTGTTTGCCACCACTGTAGCCTGGTATTAAACTCACAATTCTTTGGGTCAATTCACTGGAACTAACCAATGCCTATATCCACTGAGCCATGTAAATAGTGTTAAATTTTGTGGAAAAAAATGTGTTCTATTAGTTAAACGTAGGATTTATTGGGGAATGTAAGTCATCTATTACATTTTTTTAAACATGTTTTGCCATTATTTCTAAAAATTTGCTCTGAATAGTAAAAAGAAAACAATATAACTATCACATTATTTATTTTGATAAGTTTTTAAATCCTTTAATAAATAATATAAATTAAGGACATTATAGCACATCACTCAATATGTCCTAGGCCTGACATATAAATGTTCCCACTAATAAAAAATCTTTATGATTTTTATGTAGTACTTACCTTCAAATAGCTCATGACAAAATTTGGGCCCAATCAGATTATTAGTTTACAAATTACAGTTATTTAAGTGAAGCTGCTGTTGCAAATTTTTTAAACGATGGAAAAATTTGAATTTTGTGTGTTGATAAAGCATTGCTTTCTTATGGAAAAAATACTGTTCAAGCAAAGTAATGGATTGATAAGTGTTATTTAAACTCTGTTCTATTGGAAACAATGGTTAAGAGGTGGTATGCTGACTTTAAATGTGGCCATACAGACACAAATACCACTGAACACTTAAGTCGCCCAAAACCGTGGAAAACACCAAAAAGTCCACAAACTGTTTTGACTGATCATAAATTGAAGTTGCATAAGTTAGCAGAACAGTTGAACATATCAGAAGGCAGTGCATTCACCATTTTGCATGAGCATTTGTCAATGAGAAAGCTATGTTCAAAGTGGGTGCTGCGTTTGCTCACAGTCAACCAAAAACAACATGTCGATGAATCAGAGTGTTGTTTGCAACTGTTTTAAGGCAACAAGAAAGAGGTTTTGCATAAAAATGTGACAATGGATGAAACATGGATCCACCACTTCACTCCAGAGTCAAATCAGTAGTCAGCTGAGTGGACAGCAGCAGGTGAAAGCCATCCAAAGTGATCAAAGATGCAAACATCAGCAGGCAAGGTTTTGGTCTCCGTATTTTGGAATGAGCAAAGTAATTTTTTTTAATCATTTCACCCCAAGTAAGGCAGTACTACCACTGGTGCACAGAGAGTTACATAAGAGGTGAGTAATGAGAAAGAGAAACAAGTTACAGAGGGTGTCAGTGAATGGATAAGAGAAGGATGAGAACACTGATGAGAAGACAGCTGTATGGGAGTAAAGTGGAAAGGAAGAGGAACATGATACAAGGGCTGTCAGGGAAAAGATGTGAGTGAAAGAGATAAAAAAAGTCAATTGACATTGCATTTAAATTCTTGGAGATTGTAGCTGTCAGGGGAGCAAGTATTCGGAAGGGAATTCTACAGGCGGAAAGTAAAAATAAAGAAGCAGTTGCAGCTACATTTGACTGGTTTTACTGTAAAAGGGTGGGACCTAGTTGCTAGTCTAGTGGGTTGAGTAAATTCATACAGAGGGGGCACCAGGAAGCTAAGCTACCTTTTGAAAGGAAGAACAATCAATAGTGAATAATATATAGTATTATTGGTGTGTTTGAAGGAAGAAATTGCCAAAAAACATGTCGCAAGTCGATCACAATGATGGCAAAACTACATGAATTGCACTTCGAATGCTTTTGCATCCACCCTATTCTCCAGATTTAGCCCCCAGCGATTACTGGCTATTTGCAGACTTAAAAAAAAATGCTCCAGGAAAAAAGATTTGGCTCCAATGAAGAAGTGATATTGGAAACTGAAGGTTATTTTGAAACCAAAGACAAATTGTTCTACAACAAAGGCATTGAATTGTTAGAGAAGCATTGTAATCAGTGTATCATCCAAGAAGAAGACTGTTGATGAAAAAGACAAATTTTGTTTTATTAGTTATTTATTGAGTGATGTGGTAGTCTAAAAGAAGAAAAAAATTTTGATTAATAGTGAAATTTTAAAAGAATTGTTTTCATTTTTTTAAATTAGAAATTATTATAAAGTTTCAAAAGTATTTTAAAAATACTTCAAAGATTTGTTGGGGAGAGTTTATAAACTGATTAAGTGAAAATTACATTTACTAATTGAAAATTAAAAAGTTTAATACAAGTCGGCTTGCGTTCGTATTTTTAATATAATTTATGTCAGTTGTGATCACTATACACTTTTATCATATGTAACATTTGCGAGCTGTTAACAGATTTCAAATAAGGTGGACAAGTCAAAAAGTCCAATTGCCTGATGAAGAAATAGTTTTATTGTTAATTTCATGCTATAATTAAGTAATACTTGTGTAAATCAGATTGATTTAACATTAAATTTGCTAGCTTTCCGAAAATAATGTCATAGATGTGTATCTTATTTTTATTTTTTGAAAACTGAGAATTAACTTTTATTTACAAATGTGTCAATCGCTCAAAAATAGCTGTAAAATTGAAAGATTAAAAAAAATATTTTAATTTTATATTCCAATCAATGTAATTTCTGTTTGAAATACACCAGAGTATTTTGCTTACTGGAAATAATCATTTAGCTTTCAAGTAAAATAAAATAAAACTTCAAGAAAACTTTTTTTTATTTTTAAAAATCCAATGTAATAGTTATAAAAAATGAACATTGTTATAATGGGATAAATAAACAAAAATGAAGAAGAAGGAATAAACAATCAAATAAACAAAGAGAGAATAAGAAAAATATATAAAAAAATAAAATCAGAGACTTTCGGTTTAGGACAAAATGTCTAGGCTTTACTAGAGAATGTTCTGGGTGGTTCTTGGCTTCTTGAAGCCGGAAACGGAAGTGATCAACTACAAAAAAAGAAAGAAAGAAAGAAAATACACATGGAACCGTGAGCTGTAAAATCAAAGACGACGACCTCTCTCACTCATGTATTTCTTTTCTTCCTTCCTCACAGCTGTCTGGCAACATAAATAAAAACAAAAACCAAACAAAAAAAAAAAGGACTAAAAACCTAACGCAACTTTGTGTTTGCTATGTAACTCAACTCAATTCATTTTACTTTCATTAATAATAATAATTTCATTATTACTCCAAAAATGTTTTGTTATTCAATATAACTGCTTGTTTTTTGTTTGATCGTTCATATGTGGATTCAATTTTGTTGGTTTTCAGCTCGTTAAAGAAAAATATTGCTTTTTTTGGTGCTAAGTGACCTGATATGAGAATATCCATGGCATAGCGACAGTTCTCAAATTCAAAATAAATAAAAATTTGACAATCGGAAACGGTCCAAACCAAAAACAATTGGAGAAAAAAAAAAAAAATGCAGAGGCCATAGAAACACAGCCTAAGAGAAAAGAAAACAGAACTCTACAAAAAAAAAAAAGATTTTGATTGAACTGCTTTTAGAAAAGAAGAAAAGAGTAACTATGAATTAAAAGAAAAAAAAAGTTTAGACTATCAGAAATTGCCCAAGAACAATTGCAGAGGTGATAGGAAACAGAACTGGACAAAATTAATAAACAAATAAATTGTTTGGACTTTGTAGGAAAAGAAGGGAGAGATGAAGATGAAAGATGAACTATGAATTGAAAGACTTATGTTCAGTCAGTTAAGTGCCATACGTGATACACACTTGGGTGATCATGTCTCCAAAGAGACATGACTGACTGGGCAGAAGATTATCCTGCAGTAGGTTGCCATTGCTTTCTGCGATAGACTGGTTGCCGACTAAGGCTATAGAACCCAATCTGTCCTGCTATTTAACCCATAACTGGAGGGAAGAGACGGATTAATACCTTTCTCAAGGGTATTTACGCATAAGTAAATGCAAGGAATTCAACTGGAATTCGAACTCAGTTCACCCGATTTCTTGTTCCAAGCCGATATCCACTGCGCCAGAACACAAATTGTTTGGACTTTGTAGGAAAAGAAGGGAGAAATGAAGATGAAAGATGAACTATGAATTGAAAGACTTATGTTACTTAAGTAAAAAAAAAAATAATAAAAAAGCAGCAAAGAATTGATAAACTCTAAAAGGAAGAACTTAGAAAAAATATCAGTTAACTTAAAAGGTAAGTCCTTTCTGACTTTTCTTGTTAAAAGAAAAAAAAAGATAAAGAACACCTTTTACGAAATGGAATTTCAAGTGTTTAAAAATTTTCTTGTGTATCACAAAAAAGTTGGTTAATACCACAAAAAAAAAAAAAGTCAATAACAAACTCGCTAAAAAAAAAGTGAATGGTATCTGAAGCAAATGAAATCAGTCCTTTAGTTGGCAGGAGTGATGACCAGTATGAGGTCCAGAATGGAATGATGATGAGTTAATACTTGAGTGAATGAATTAATAAAAAAAGAATAAAGGATCAAAAGGGAACAATAAAAAACAGAGTTAATGTCCAACTGAAAAGGCAGAGGTATTGCCATGGCAAAAAAGATGCTATTAGTTATAGATATTTAGAGTCTGGGACATGCTGAAAACTTTGGAAATTGACAAAAATGCATGTGCGATAAATTCTCTGGAGGTTATAAGTTATGTAATCTCACATCTCAGAAACAAAGACAGGGAGAGAGAACAGACTGAGAGAGTTTTGCATAGTGATGGACACATTTCTTGCTCCCTCATTTTCTTCCCTCATCCCCAAACAAAAGGAAAAAGAAAGAAAGAACATACACATAGAGCCGTGAATCGTCAAATCAAAGCAAACAACAAAAATTCACTCTCACCCTTTCTCTCTTATACATGTATATCTTTTCTTTCTTCCTCACAGCAGTCTGGCAGCTTAAAAAAAAGGGTGGGAATGAAGAATTAACGCATCTTTGTGTTGCCTACCTAACCCAGTGTATCAGTTTCATTAATAATAATTTAATTATTATTGAAAAAACAAAAAAACAAAAGTTAAATTTATCATTCAACAGTTGTTTGTTTATATATATCGATCGTTCATATATTGATTCAATTTTGTTAGCCTTCTGATTGTTCAAGAAAAATATGAGAAAATTACATAAAGTCAGCTGGCTCTGTTGCAATTTCGGCATATGAAAGCTATGGTTGTGGGGCTTAGTCCTGCACTCTGACATACTCCCTCTCTCCACACTAGTTCACTTTCTTCTTCTCACTTGTCTGAATACCAAATGTACTTCAAATTATGATGCTGATAAATGAAGAAAAAAAGCAGATAATGCCATTTATTGGCATTCATTGGCTTATCTTAGTTTGGTACATGGCCTTATATCTATCTTCTTTAAATTCCGTGGTCCTGGGTATGACGGTAAACTGCATCCAGCATCAAGGCATCTAATAAGATGGTTGTGAGCAGCATGGAACCACCTCTTAATTGCTGTTGTTCCCAGGTCCATTCTGACTCAGAGTGGTAGCACCTGTTAGAGTCCCAGCTATGGGCAAATAGTTAATCCCCAAAGTGGGGTCAAAACACTATGAAAGTATAGAAATAGATTTTTATAGAAATATATACATTTTTGAAAGAAAAATATTACCCATAATACATTTTTGAAGAAAAAATATTGTTCTCAGCAAAACATTTTTGAATACAAAACTAGAAGACATTTCAGTTTACTAAAATAAAGAACAATAAAAACAAAAAATTTTCATTAAAATCTGACTAGATCAACCTTTTCACTATAACCAAACATTATAAAAAAATACCTTAAAACCTTTAAAACTCTAAATTCCATCACACTTCAGAACATAGTCATGGCACTTCATGGCTTCCTTTTCCTTTGATATCTGTAAACTGTGAACCACACTGTTTTTTCCTGGGAAAATCAGTATAATGGCTTCCTGCCATCTTCTTGGCTGTTCTGCATTACTATTTAATCCCTAGCTGGATGCAAGAAATGGTGGATTCATGCCTTTTCCCAAGTTTATTATTGCAAAATAAATATAGTGTCAGTCAGAATTTAAGGTCAACCTTTCTCCTTTTTTTTTATGACTGACTGTTATGGCATTTACATCTCTACTCTTTTAACCTGTACCATCCTTGTTTTTTTTTTGACAGATGCTTCAGAATCACAAAGAACTCTGCCAAATAACAAAAACCACATTCACTTGAGAATTTTCAACAACTGTAACATACAAAAAAATGAAATTGTCAAGGTTAATAAAGGTTACAGAGGCCTTCCAAGCAAACCTTCAAGAGTGGCATTTAACGTTTTGCTATTTTGTTTGAGTTGATTGCATCTATAGAACAATTGATAAAATATGAAATGGAAAATAACTGGATATCAAGTGAGAGATTATAAGACAGAATAAGATGTGTGAATAATTTGTCTGTATGATGCTTCTCATCAGACACAGATAAACATTTCAAATTGAATGTTTCAAACAAAAGTCAACAAGAACACGTGAAAAACTTTTCCAGCCAGTAGAAATAAAGAAATCAGAACTTTATGCAGCACACTGGCCCTTCAAACAATTGATAGCAAGTTTTCTTCTTCTGTGTGTTATGTCCCTTTATGACATGGATGAGCAAGGTTCTCCATAATATCCCTTAACTCATTGTAAGATTTGTCTTTTCACCAGGTTACTTACTGCTTTCCCTTGTCTTCAATATGTCCTGTGGGTGTCAAATTCTTTTAGACCTCTTTCTTCATTATGTGATCTACAGAAAAATGCCATATATACCATAAAAAGAGCTCTAGAGCAGTGTTGTTGATTTTAGACAAAATGCAAACAGAAAAATACAAGCATTGAAATTTATGGGGCACATAAGATCTAGAGAATTTAACTCTCACATGATTTCTTGATAGTAAGAGGTGCATAAGAAAACAGCAAGTAATCTGCCTGTTGAGTTTGTGTAAATAGAGAGCAGAATATGATTGGGAATGAGAGTCAAATTTAGGGCTACAAACAATAGAATGTTGTAGAGGGCCATGATCACCAATGTGTGCTTTATATGCAGGACATGGCATATAGAGCACACACTGAGAAAGAGTAACTGAAGAAAAATCAAACATGATAGGCTTTCAGAATGTATTTCTTGAACCAACATTCCAGTTCTCTTTGATCTGTCAGAACTCTGTTGGCACTGGTTGAATTGAATAACCCTCCTGTTTCCTGACCTTCTTAAACTAGCCAAAAGTACCTACTTGACATGACTTTTGCACTGAATGAAGTGTTTCTGGCAGCAGTAGGAAATTCTTACATTTTGTGTCTGTATTTCTTCAAAATTTACATCCCATTGCTATTTTTTGTCCTATATTGATTTTACATTGATCTCAGATTGAAATGAATTTAGACATTCCAATGCTTACAAATGAGTTTTGCAGAGCCAAATTCACATTGTTCCTATTGGCAAATTTCCAATGATTTTGAATTCATGTCAATCAGCTTCATTGAAATATGTAAGTAATAAACAATGTGTGTAAAAGTCTCAGGAGAACCTACTTTAAATTATTTAGACCGGCAAGTCTCCAATCATTAGCAGGTGATAATGAGAAGCTCTGCTGTAGTAGTCAAACCTTTGTCTTCCTGTGGGGAACTGGAAAACCAAATTTTCAAAGCTCCAGTTGGCAGGTTTTCAAATGGTAATTAAAACCTAAGGTCCAAGACCATGTTTGAATAATAATTTATATTTAAATGTTGCTATCTCTTCTTTAAAGTATTTTTTTTCAGGTTAGCATAAAAATAGTTTTTGTTTAAAGTTAAGAAAAACAGATGGAAAAATATGATACCAAAAGTTGCCTTCCAAAAGATAAAAGTATTAAGAAATGGGAAAATTTCATTAGAAATAAAGATGCTTAAAACTTCTAGGAGGCAAAATGAAGAAAAAGTGCTTGGAAAAGTTAACATGTTCAGGATATATTGAAGGTGGAGAATGCAGAGGAAATCAACAAGTAATCTAGTTCGTGTAGAATAGATATGCTGAGGGATTGTAAAGAGTAAAAAAAAGATGACAATAAACAAGACAATAGGACTACCATTTTCCTCATCTTTTTTGTATGATGATAGATAAAGATTACTTTTAAAATGTTTTATCTTGTGGTAATCAGTTTATAGTTTAGTTTTTCATATTCATGCATGATCCTCTTTGATAAAACTAAATTGAAAAGCTGGCTGCTACCTTTTCTTTGATAGTAATTTTTAATGTCACCGCTTCACACTACACTTAAATTTTGTACCACAAAGAAAATGCATTAATGTATTAAATTTTCAATAGTTTCAACTACTTTTCATTCTATTCTTACAAAGAATATTGTGGTTTTGTGAAAGCAAGACTTATTTCTTTATTTAAGCTATAATCTTGCACCCCAAATATCAACTATTCCTCTTTTTTATTTTCTTTTAATCTAATTCATTTGCCAGATATCTTGTAAAATAACAATTCAATCTGTTTTCATATCTTGTAAAATAACAATTCAATCTGTTTTCCTCTTCATGGCTTAGAATCATTTTTGAAATGTCAGTTTGATCCAATTAAAATAATTCCTTTTTCAATTGCCCCCTCCTCTTCACTTTTTTTATTCACTGACTGGAAAGTATTAAGGTGATTATTTGATCTGCTGAAAATTCGTAATTTCTTATTGCATCCCTGAATTTTACTTTAGGATAGAGCTAAAATGATGAGTCATCATGAGAATCAAAATTTAGCACTGTTATGTTTTGCATATCAATGTAGAAGGAGTAATCATAGTATTGCTCTGTGAGTCCACTATGATGACAGATTATTTTCTTTCTTATTTCTCCAAGTCCTCTATATATACTGGTCTCTTCATTTATATATGATACTATACTTCACTGAATCAGAAAGGTTGCACACCCTTGTTTTTTCTTTTACTACTCCTAACTATTTTTTTGTACTGTCCTTCCTCTTGTCTCATATTTTCTCTTCAATGGTGATCTCAGTATCTCTTTATTTTCCTCCTCCTTTTTTCGTCTATTTCTTCATTCTCACCTTTTTCCATTTCCTGCTCTGTTCCACTTCTATAACTTACTGCCTCTTCTTGTTCTTGCCTTTCCATTTCTACATCCACCAGATTGCCTCTACTTCTTAATTGATCTGAATGTGCCAATATATGTTACCCTTGTTCCTGATCTTCCATCTCCACATCCTCTAGCTCATTTCTGCTTCTGAACTGATCTGCATGTGTCAGTATATTTTGTTCCTCCTTTTCCAGTATAGTTGTATTGTGACCTTTTTGCATCAGGAAATTTGCTTTTGGATTTGTCTCTTTATTTTTTTCTATACCACACCTTTTCTCTCATTGCAAAGGACATAGGGAGGCTCTGATTTGTATTTCCATTAATACCATGGGCTCAGTTTCCTTCCTGCATTTGGAATAGATCTGTAACTGAGACGGGTTTTTGGTAAATATGCTTCTATGTTTTTCTTAAGTAGTGAGAATTCTTTTAATCCCATTTTCAGGGTTTGTACCATTCTTTTTGCAATGCCATTAGACTGTGGGTGATATGGTGGTGTCTTGTATGGGATGCATAATTGTGTACGTAAATTCTCGTTGCAAAATTCAGGTGCATTGTTGGTGACTAATGTCTGGGGTACTCCATTCCTTAAGAAGATTGTTCTGAGTATTTGCTTTATTGTGGTGGCTTTTTTGTCTTTTACTGACAACTTCTGGCCATCCTGAATATGAGTACACTAATACTAAGAATAATCCCCTATTTCTGATATGTGTGTAATTCATATGGACTTTAACCCATGTGAATTTTTGCTTGCTTGAAGTACTTTATTCCTGCACATTTTAGGCATCTCTTAATATATTCCTCTATATCTTTTGAATATCCTGGCAACTTCAGTCTTCTTTGCGTTGCTGTTATACCACAATGTACATCATCTTGTAGTTCTTTTAGTATGTCCATTCTCAGTATTTATGAAGCTATTATTACATCTCCATTGCATATAATACCATTTTCTATGGTTAGTTTGTGTTTTGTTTCCTTAAAGAGTTGCTCTGCCATTGAACAATTACACCATATATTCTTTTTTATTCTCTCTACTATTCTTCTTAGTACTGGGTCTTGCTTTGTTTCTATTTTGAGTCTATTTAGAGGAAGAATGTCTGTTTTCACCCAGTGTATTATTTTATCTTCAACATTTTCTTGTTTTTCTTTTGTTTCATTCTTAAACTGCAATTTTGATAAAGTGTCTACATGAGGAATAGTGCTCCTTTTATGTACATCATGTCTAAATCAAATGCCATGATTTTTATTGCCTATCTTAAAATCCTTGATGATGTGACTTTTGGCAATTCTTTTCTTGGGTTAAATATGAATTCTAATGGTTTGTGGTTTGATTTAATATGAATTTTTTTTCTGTCAAAAAGTTTCATGCCCTCTCCATCCTCCATACCATTGCCAGGGCTTCTTTTTTAATATTTGATTAGTTAGTTTCTAATGTCTTTAACCTTCTTAATATGTACATGACTGGTGTTCTTCTTGTGATAGAACAGCAGCAATTGTTTTTTCATTTGTGTCTGTGGTTAACGTTATTTCTTTTTGAGGATCAAAAACTTTTACTTTTCAGAATATTTTTTCATGTCTCAAAAGCGATGGTTTGCTTTTATGTCCACTCAAATTCATTGTATTTTTTTTGTGTAATTTTGCAAATGGTTTTATTATGTCACTGTATCTTGGTATATATTTACTCTAAAAATTTATCAGCTCCCAAAAGTATTCTAATTCTTTTTAATTTGTTGGAGCAGCTATTTTTGTTATTTTCTTTGTTATTCTGTCATTAGGTGATATGCCTTCATTTCATATTTGATATCCTAAATATATCTTCTTACAGTCAGTATGACATTTCTCTTTGCTTATGGTCAAGCCTGTCTTTTTTAATCTCCTCAAAATTTTCTTTTTTATATTTTAACTCTTCTTCAGTTCTCGCCCCTACACCTATATCACCCTGGTATATTTTTTTTTTTTTTTTATAAGCGTTTCACCCCGAGCAAGGCATGTCACTGTCACTACTGTGCAGGGGACTATGTAGAGTGGAGAAAGGCTGATTAAATATAGGAAATAACAGAGGGTGGGTGATAGGTGGGTGAGGATACCGAGAATGAGGGTTGGGTAGATGAGAGTGTTGTGAGAATAGTTGGGAGTTAGTGTGATAGGAGGTGTCTATTGACCCTACATTTAAACACCTGGAGATTGTAACTGTCGGGAAAGCAGACTTGTGGAAGGGAGTTCCACAGGCGGGAAGCGTGAGAAAAGAAGCTGTTGGAGTAGAATTTACGGTTACATCTTATTTGTTTAACTGTAAAAGGGTGGGACCTAGTTGCTAATCTAGTATCTCGTGTAAATTCGTGCTTAGGCGGCACCAGTGATCTAAGCTCATCGGAGCAGAAGCCATGAAAGTACTTGTAGAAGAGGTACAGGGAAGCTACATCACGCCGGTGTGAGAGCGGCTGCAGCCGGTCTGCCAAGTCAGTATCAACCGCGTTACAGATCCTCCTTTGTATTTTGTCAAGAAGATGTTTTTTACTTTTTCCCAATAAAACTATTTCAATTGCTTTTTGATAAATATGGTTGGAAGTTTTTATCCCAAGCAATAGATGTGTCTATTTTAATAAGCCTATAAGGGTGTTTATTTTGGTCACTTGAATGTTTTGTCAATTTCTATTTGATTGTATACTAACTTCAGATCAAGTTTTGCAAAGTACTTCATTTTTGCTAAATTGTGGCTTGCAGTTTCAATATTTGGCAATGAAAACAAATCTTGAACATATCTGGTGATTTACCCCATCTTATAATCACCACATATCCTTTAATCTCCATCAGCTTTCTTTATTGCTGCTATCAGTGATGCACAATTACTACCACCTTGAATTACTCTTTTTAATATTCCTTGTTGCATCATTTTGTTCAATTTTGCTACTACCAAAGGTAGGATATGAACTGGAATTTGTCTTGACTCTATATACTTTGGGTGATAGTTCTTCTTTAGCTGAATGCTTGCTTTATAGCCTTTCAACAATCCTACTGCATTTCCTTCTGCTTCCATGGAATTGAATAGTGTCACTGTGTCTACTTTTAATACATCAATCTCTAACAATCCATGACCCTTTTTGCACGTTAGAACTGTAATTGGCATTATTTGAAAATGCTTGTCAGTTTCAAAATTGCCTTGAAATGTGCTTATTGTTTTTATGGTCATTCTATGAAATTGCTTTAGTTGTATGCTGCTTTTTCTTAATTTTGGTCATTCTAATTTTAACCAGAAATTTATTTGTATCCGTGTAATTTTTATGCCCATATCAACTTGCATGCCAGATACTTGGCTATTTATCTTTATTACTTCTCTTCCTCTTTTTTGTGTATTCATTGTAAATACTCTAGCTTCTTCTTTGGAGGGGTTTGAACAGTTTTTACTTTTCTTATTTGCTTCTCGTATGTGCATACATTTTTTTTTTCAGTTTAAACATGTTTCCTAAAGCTGGACATTTATACTTGTCTCTCATATGACTTTTTCCACAATATTTACATTTAATTATGGATTTGCTAGTGCTCGTCTTATATGTCTCAAATTCTTTTAGCAGGTTAAATAATCAGCTCTAATTGTTGGGAAAACTCAACGCTAGCTTTCAAACCTATTTTGCTACTCTGCAGACATTCTAGTATTTTTTGCTGGTGGTTCTGATCTTGCAAGCCTTCAATTAATCTAAGAAGAAATAATACATTTTCTGTAGTCATTTCATGTACTCCCAATTTTTCAAATTCACAGTACTGTACTTGTTCTTTCAATTGATGTAAGTATTGCATAAGGGACTCCTGTAGTGCTTGCCCAGTTTCCAAAGATTTGGTTCTTTCCACTATTACGAATCTTTTTTATTGTTTTATATTCTTTTTTTACAACTTTTGGGATTTGTTCAAACGTCATTTCTTCTAACTCTTTCAGATAACATTGTCAAAATTTTCTTCACAGCTTTGCATTCTACTGTAGCAAGAAATAAATTGGTTATCATATTTTCTCCTCCATCAGTTTTTAAGTCTCTTAATTTCTTTACTCTTGCAAATGCTGCAGAAGCTCTCATCCATGTTTCTACATGTTCTGGGTTGTCCAGTGAAATCATGGATCCTATTGGTGACGCCATTGTTATGTTTTGCATATCAATGTGAGTAGCAGTAGTCATATTACAGGTTTGTGAGTACTCTTTGACAGCATGCTGTTTTTTGTCCTCCTTTTTTATGTATTCTCTATATATACTGGTCTCTTTATTTGAATACTATACTACAGGCATGTTCATATGAAAAGATCCTGCTTCAATAAAGAAGATTTGAGAGACATTCTAAGAGATTTTAACCAGTTTGATATCTCCTGTTAGATACTTTTAAATAAACAATTAAATATACATAAATACATACACATGCACAAAATCTTATCCATTTTAACATACAAAACTTTTATAAACTTTTCCTTTCATTCATGGTTTCCAATCCCAATGTGATTTAATTTGGCACTGAATAATTTAACTTAGTGATTTGAGCTTTTAATACTAGGGATATTTTTTCAGAGGTTTGCTTAAAAGAATGTCTCTAATTTTTTTCTTAACTTTTCTCACTAATTCATATTAAATTTTTATTTGCATGGAAAATCGAATTGAGGAGCTGAGTTCTACTTTCAGCCTAGCCTGTTGCATTCATTTTGCATTGATGCTCTTGGAAAAACCATGAATTAATTTCTTCTTCCCTCTATGTAGGTTTAATAACAGTGTAGTCTTGTGTGGCAGCCAGTCTGGAAAAAACTACTCCAAATTCAAAAGACCATGGATACAACAGTTCACTACCTTTCCAAAGACATCATGGCAATTTACACAAATGAAGGAAAATGAAATTAAAGATGCAGATAACCATGTTTGCTTATATTCTGAAAGGATATATTGTAAAAAGAAAGACCTTTGCAGAAAGAGGATGATATGATTGTATGTTGATTAGATTTTTCACTCATCAACTATGATTAATTGTTATTTCCATCATTGCAGTTATGTCTCTCAAATATTGGTGTAATTTATACCACAGGTAATGATATTCATTGGTTCAGTTGTGGATGGAAGCTGACAGCTTAGCCTTTCTCAGTTTAGGTCCTTAATGACCTGTGAGCATCTCTAACGTTGAATAGAACAACATTGATGCAACAAAGATTAAAACAATTCAGAAATTTCTTCAAACAGGAAGAGAAAAGATGATGCAGATATTGGAGTGTTTTCCACTTGGATGCATCTGAGCAAAAAAAAAAAAAAAGAATTGCAAGGACTCTTTAGGAAATTGATAGCCGATTTAAGTCACCTGAGGAGTAGATATTATTAACTGTCACTTTGGTGTAGTAGAGTTTTGCAACAGTACCTGGCCAAAAAAAAAAAAGAAAAAAAAAGAAATCTGTCTTTAAATATTAACGATGGAAAATTTGCTAAAAATAAGTTTGTTTTTACAAGGCCATAATTGAGTTGAAAACTCATCTCACAAAGGAAATAATGTTTATCCAATTCATGATTCACTTTCTTAGGAAGTCCTTTTCATGGCATAGCTTTTCATGTATGCATGACTTTCAAATTTCCGTTCTTCCTGTTTTAGTCTCCTAATCTTGCATTGTTTAGTATTTAAGTTCTACAGGATTTTATTGCTGTCTAGAAACATCAACACTTTAATTAATTTTGATCATTTTACTCAAATTAAGAAAATATTCATTTTATTTTCATTTATAAGGTTTTTGTTTTCCTAAAATACATAACATTCCTGTCATCCAAATATTTTCTATTAAAGATATTACAAAGATTATTGCTGGGCAATAGTGGTGGTGGTGGCGGGGGCTGATTTTAAATGTAGATGGAAATAAATGAAAACTTACATTTGAAGAATTTCTTTACTAATTTTTTTTTTTTTATATACAGACTGAGTTTTGCCAAACTGCTTGTCCTTATGTGTAGGTATATAAATAAATGAAATATATAACTAGAATAAAATAAACAAACTCAAGGTAATGATCAAGCCTAAAAATTTGTCTTTAATAAAAGAACTGGAAAGGGTCACTTCCTTTATCCTCTAGTGGTCTATATATAGAGTCTGTTCTAAAGGAAAATTAATAAAGACTGAAGGTAGCATGAGGCATCAGACTAACACTCACCATGCAGTTTAGATTCCTGTATCTAAGATGTCTTTATCTTTCTCTCATATATATGGATAAGTTGTATTAAATTCAACTGATAATGTCTCGATACAAAATCAAAATTAAATGGATACTTAATTCCCATAGTTCAACAAATTGAATATCTAGGAATCATACTAGGTAGTATACTTAACTTCAACAAAAATGCCAAATACTTTGAAGCTTCTAAAAGTAACAGAAAAACTGAATTAGGGCTCTAACCAAAAAGTAATACTCAGAATATATGTCACACATCAGATTAAAATTAGAATATGAATGCATCATTTACAGAGCCACATTTTAAAAAATGCAGTCCATACAAAATCAAGAACTGAGAATAAATTTTGGAACCTTCCAGACCTCATCCATGCAAAGCCTCCGTATAGAAGCCAAGGAATCACTTATATTTCTAAGATGGGTAAAATTATCCTTCCAATATTCACTAAAACTATAATCCAACCTAAATAACTTTAGCATATTAAAGAGCATATGAACCTCAATATATCCAGAAACATATAGAAATAATCCAATAGCTATTCTTTTACTTGAACTTTTAATTAATGAAGCACTAGAACAAGATCCAGATAATGTAACACCAATCACAATAAACAAAGTATATCTCTAGACAATCTTCAAACCTCACATAGACCTAACACTGACACACACAAAAAAAGAAATAATCAACAAAAGTATGTACAGAGAATTAAGAGACAAATATCATGACTACAAACCATTCTACACAGATGGATGAATAATCCTAGATAAGAGGTGCAGCAGCTACAAACAAATTCATAAACAAACCAGGCTACCAAATAATGCATCCACTTATACAGCAGAACTCTAACTATTAAAATGGCACTTTAAATGATAAAAAATTCAGAAGATAGGAAGCCTATAGTATTCTCAGACTCACTATCTAGTTTAACAGCAATTAAAGAAAAGAACACAAAATCATACCTATATTGAAGAAATCCTAGAAATTCGTCATCAGCTAATAAAACACAAAACAATGGATTCATAAATATGAAGGAAAATGTGAAGCCAACACAATGGCAAAATGAAAATAATCAACATCAAACTACCATAAACCGATTATAAAAATAAAACTACACAACACATTAAAAGAAAATGGCAAGCAATTTGGGACACATTCTCAAACAACAAATAATATGAACATCAGCTGACAATAAGAAAGAATAATATAGAGCCATTGGCTGACCATAGACAAGACATAGTGATCAACAGAATAAGAACTGGACACACTCACCATCTCAAGGCAGAAACTCCAACTCAACGTACCCACTGCAACCCATTTTTTTATCAAACATATTTTGATACAATGCAAGAAGCATAAAAAATTACATAGTAACTATTATCAAGAACAAAATTTTAATATTCTTTTTAAAAATGTACCTACGGCCCAAATAACAGGATATTTGAAGAAAACATAATACTTTCAACTTGTATAGAAAATAGAACTTGGACCAAACAGACATTTTTGGAAGGAAAAATATCATCAGCAATATTTTTTTTTGAAGAAATATTATCAGCTGTGCATTTTTTTGAAAAATTATCCAGTCAATTAATACATGCTTAGGCAATCATATCTTAAAGAGACATGACTGGCTGGGTAGAATATTTTCCCACAGTAGGTTGCTATTACTTTCTGCAGTAGACTGGTTGCCAACCAAGGCTATAGAACCACTTTGTCCTGTTATTTAACTCATAGCTGGAGGGAGAAGTGATGGATTTATATGTTTCCTAGTGGTATTTGTGCAAATGTGAATGCAATGAATTCACCTAGAATTTGAACTCAGCTCTCCGATTTCTCATTTCAAGCCAATATCCACTGCACCACAGTGCACAGAAAATATTACCAACAATATATTTTTAAAAGATACTTGCCAGCAATACATCTGACTGTTGACAACACCTTCTTGACAAAAATCTGTCAGTGAAACCTGATCTACAAACTCATCTCTTACAAAGAATATATTTATTCTATTCATTTGAATTTATTGTAAAATCTTGTCAGTATTAAATAACCCATTGAGGCTGACATGACATAAAACAAACCAAACTTAGAATTAGTATGATAAAAGATGTTCATGAACTTTGATTTTTTGTACACATAATTTTTTGATCGGTCATAAGATGAAATTAGCAAATGCTTCATAATATATATATATATATATATATATATATATATAATTCTTTAAAATGCAAATAAAACAAAGAAAATCAATCAGAAATTGAGTTTTCCCTACTTTATGGGCTGTCCTCTCTTTTATTTCATAAATCTGTCACTGCACTATTGCTGTTTCCATTGAAAGTGTTCAGATGAACTATATTCTATAGTTCCACTAATTCTAATTTTCATGACAAGTACCTAGCATACCATGCCTTTTGTATTTTACTGGTGAGATGTAAGCTTTACTTGATCAGCTTCTTCTCAAAAATGCCTGCTTTGTGGGAACCACTCCTAAGTGGAAGCTTCCACAATTACTGCAATCTTAACCTGTTCAAATCTGAGGTTAGACAATATCTTTCCAACATATTCACATAGACTCTGCCTCTTACTCTGTAACTTCCTACCTGGAGTGGCTCTTAAGTGAAAATCATTGAACAAAAGAAAAGGACTTGGGATGTTCATGACTTTCCACAACTTCCTGTCTTTTGTTGTGTTACTGTCGCTCTCATATCTTTCTCTGCTATCCATTCATACTAATTGTTTACATAGTTTACTTGCTGTAAATATATGTTTTGTTCTAGTACTTGCAACTTTATCAGGAAATAAATGTTGTCAGTATTTTAAACAAGAGTTTGTTAGCTACATCCTGGAGTTTCATAGAATGTTACATTTCAAACTAAAATATGCATATATCATTGTGTAAGTAATGTCATCTATTGCAGAAAGGAAATGGCAATGTTCTGCCTAGTCAGTCATGGATTGAAAGAGACATAATTGCCCAAGAATGTATCACATATGGCACTTAACAGATTGAAGTGATATCTACCACTGAAGTATATGTCTAATGTTTTTTCCCTTTTGTTTGTAGTTAGGGTGCATTTTGGTATGTAAGCATAAATTAATAAAGCTTTTATTTTTGTTTATAGCAGGACGATTCTTTGTGCTATTTTTCTAAAATTCTTTAAGGTTTTTTTTATTTGCTTGTCAACATTATGGGTGGAGATTTAATAAACAAATATATAAAAAATGAATCAGTTTGTTGGTTGAATTTTTAAAAAAAATAAAATTTTTGTTGCAAATACCTATCTTATGTATAAGATAATAAACTTATGGTAAACTTATAAGTTTACCATTCTTCTATTTTATAATTATTGTTGGTATATATGGTCTTGTGCTCCTGTTATAAATTTAGAGATTTTTGATAAAAGAAAGAATCTGAAATATTTTTGGTCCTGACCTGGCATTTTGACTTCAGTCACCTCTCTGCCACCATAATGTAGCTTCCCCATGCTTTTTCTATAACTATTTTCCTGGTAATAACTTTCCTCTATAGCACCTAGACTATGAATTTAAGTGCAGACAGGACAATTTCACTAGAAACAAAGAAGAGAGTACTAGATTGCTATGTGATGTCAGTTCTTCAATATGGCAGTGAATGCTGGACAATATCAGCAAAGATGAAGGAAAAACTTGAAGCAACTGAAATGTGGTTTTAGAGAAGGATGCTGTGAATATCATGGATTGAGCATGTGAGCAATGATGAAGTTTTGGAAATGATGGAAACAAAAAGGAAATTAATACTGAGCATCAGGAAGAGACAGCTGAAGTTCCTGTGACATGCAATGAGGAAAGAGGGCTTGGAGAACTTGATACTAACAGGCCAGATATAGGGAAAAAGAGACAGGAGAAAGCAGTGGATAACATATTTGAAGGACCTAATCAGGTGGATGCATGGTGTAACAAGGGTTGCATGGTGTAACAGGAGAAGGTGTGCTAAGAGCCACCAGGAATAGGGAGATGTGGAAAGTGATGAACGCCTACGTTCTGAAAGGACAGGGCACATAGAAGAAGAAAGTCTCATCATTTTTACAGATGAAATGGCTAGATGTAATCATAAGTTCTATGCTAATAGTTTCTTTGCTTGTACTTCTCATTTATGAAACTCTCTTCTGGCTTTTTATTTTCCAGACAATTTTCAGAAATTTAAATGCAATTTCAATCATTATCTTCTGTTTTTTTAATTCCTGTTCTTTTATTGTTCTCACTTCTTGTTTGCATTTTTCTCTTATTCTTTCATACTCAGTAGCGTTTTGCATTTTAGTTTCTTTATTGCCTTGATTGGAATGAAAAAAAAAATAGAAAGAATATATCTTCTAACTAATAAGTCATTTTTTAGAAATTTGCAAACAGCTTCCATTACAACCCATAATTAAAAGACTTTTTATGAATTTACTTCATATTATTTTTTTTTGGAAACCTATATTTCATGCATATACATTACAAATAAATATACATTTATTACAATCTAACATTACATTGTAGATTGTAATAAAGTTCATTGTCTTAGGATGAAATGATGAACTGAAAATGAAAGTTTAACAACTATTAGGTGATCATATTTGAATATAAAATAGCATAAGGTTAAGAAAAGATAAATAGTTTTCATACCAGTTTTCCCAGGCTCTTGCCCACTGGCAGCAATCCTTATTAGATACTCATGCATTCTATCATGGTGGCTGATACTGTTCTGATGACTTTCAAATAAGAGTAAATGTCACAACTCTTAAATCTCCATCTGTTTCCAACAAATATCACTTAATGACCAGCAGTCACTTTGGACATTTTCAAGTGCATGATAAAGTTGGGTTTGTTCAAAATCTGTTTGACAAGAATTAAGCTTTCTTTTATAAAAGATGGCTTGATCAGCAATAAGATCTCTTTGAATACATTTGTAACAAGGATCAAAAGTTTGTGATTATGATTTAGAAACCAGGTGCTAAATTTTCTAGAAGGATACTTAAAGAGGTATAATGTCCTTATTTAAAGGAAATTGTTCCAAGGAGAAATGAAAGGACAGAAAGGTCAAGAGTGTGGTAATAAGAAGACTAATTCAAGTAAATGCTTTTCAATGGCAGAACTTGTGTCTCTGTCTCAAGGCATATATGTTAGTTCTAATTTACTACAAACAGTCATTAAGATTTTAGCAAAATAATTATTTTTCTGAAATGTCGAGTTAATTGACAATTGTACATAACACTTGGAATTAATTATTATTATTACCTGTTAATGAGAAAGTATAGAATATATACTTGTAGAAATTACTATTTACACTATTTGAACTGTTGTCCTCATCTTTATTACTATACTAGCAGTATAGCCCGGCGTTGCTCGGGTATAATGAAAGCTTTAAAACTAATCCATGGTCATGGAGCTCAGACTCTTTGGACATTGGCATGAAAGACTAAAAAGCAATAGTTGTTTCCAGTTAAAGCAAAATCGTAGACTGAAAGAAAAATGAATGGACGTAAGTCAAATTCTGATTTCCTGGTATCGATATCAAATAAGATTTTTTCATCATAAACTGAGTTTTGAAAGCTAAATAAGTCCTCTGAGTAAATGGTATCATGGCTGAGACTAAGAACTATAATTATACCTACTTAGAGCCAAACCCAAAGCAAAAACTAAAATAAAAGGGCTGAAAAAAATACAGATATACAAGCAGATAAACACACACACACACACACACACACACACACACACACACACACACAAACATCTTTCCTTTTATATATATATATATATATATATATATATATAATCGATTTTTTGCATTATTGTACGAACTGCAACCTTGAAACTTCTGAATATTGTTTCTTATGTCTTTGTCTATGAGTGTATCAAATTTGATTAAAATCGGACCACTCCTTCTATTACCCAATTATGTTGATTATTGATTTTCAATATTTATCGGGGGTTTCTCAACACAAAACCTAGCTAAGAACACTCGCAGACACTTAGGGTAAAACTGTGTAAATTTTCAAGAAAATTGGTTCTGCCATTTCGGAGTCTATAGGTAACAGACACACACACACACAGACAAAGATCCATTTATAAATAAGTTTAGATTAGATTAGATTAGATTAGATTTAGATTAGATTAGATTAGATTAGATATACAACATTTTGACCCTTGTACACTTTGGCCTTTGACAGATGATTGGAATTTTAAACTGAACCCTTTATTTTGATCACTGGGGTATATTGTTATTGTTCCATGAGTCATGCCATTTTCAGATATCTTAGTTATCTCCCTTTAACTCTTTAAGTTATTTGTTCACCACTGCTGTAGCCAGGTATTGATCTTATAACTCTTTGTGTCAATTCACTGGATCTAACCAACAAATATCCATTTTTTGAACATTATTAATCACAATCATAATCTTCAATATGAAGGAGAAATTTAGTTTGGTCAGCATGAAATTTCTCAGTAATATTTTGTCATAAAAGAATACACACTCTTAGAACTGTTTTAATGTATCAGTCTGTGATAAATTCACCATGTATAACAAAATATTTTTCTTCAGGATGTGGCCAACCATGGTTCTGCATAATTTCCTGTCTTTTGTAGTCTTTAGTAAAGGTTTTTTTCTATATCTCTTAATCCATGTTCCACCAACCATTTACACAAGCTTATTAGGTAGGGTATGTGCTGCATTCCTTTGTTAGTATGTCCTGTGAGTGTCACATTTTCCATATTCTCTTCCTTCATTATGTATCATGGAAATTTCAACTATCTCTTTCTAATGTTATATATAACTGTCCTTTGTCACTGTGTACATGTTCCATCCATAGTATACTCAGTATCCTTCTGTAGAACAAGATTTCTGTTGCTTCAAGTCTCTCTTATCTGTGATAAGATTTTCTAGCATTTGCTGCCATACAGGAGGATCAAAATTACATAACTGTATAGTAATATTTTTTTGTATTCAATAAAATTATCTTGTTTCTGAATATTTTATTTAGATTTTGGAAGGCATCTTTTGCTATCACAATGTGCTTTTAAATATTGATGCTATATTTTCTGTTTTTTGTTGAAACACTTCTTAGATATTTAAATTTTTACATTTGTTTAATTTTGATATCTCTAATGTTATTGCTTCTGACCTGGAATTTCAACTTCAATCAGTTTTCCACAACCATAACACCCATATATCTTTTCTATCAATATTTTTACGGCAGTTGTTCTAATAAGCTCCACTCTTTTGTTTTTCAACCACATAGAAATTTAAGTGGAGTACTAGTTTGGCAATGAGGTTTCATCATTCTACTGTTTTTTTAACAAGATGTAACCATAAGTTCTAATTGTTTAATTTCTTGCATATCTCATCTTTGGATGTCTCTCCTAATTTCTTATTTCCCAGCCACCTAAAATCTTGAAAAATTTAAATGCGATGTCAATTGCAATCTTTTGTTTTCCTGAATACTGTTCTTTTATTGATCTTTCTCTGTGCATTTTCTTGTTTCCTTTCACTCTGAGCAGTCGGTTGCATCTTAGTGGAATCTTGCTTGCTTGATTAACGATTAAAAAAAAATTGGTATGTTGAGCTATTTTTTTTATTGACAACCATACATTCTGTCTTCTTACATTTCTGACATATATTTAAGAGTATGGAAAATCCTATGGTGACAAAAATTATTGATTTCATTATGTTGGTTCAACAAGCTAACCTTTGCAAACTTAATTATATGGAATTTTTTCCTGTAAGCAAAGGAAACACATTTTATGTGACAATTTACATGTTTTAGCTTTTTTTAATATTTTCCATTTAACTGTATGAGTTTTATTAGCATTTTTCAACTGTCAGAAGTATTTAGAGAGAAAGAGAGTGATAGAATTACTATATATTTTGTTATTCAAAGTTGTGCTGATAAAAACGTGTCTTAAAACTATTTTTAGTGCATCCCACATATTTTTTAGTAAAATTAGAATTTTCAATAGTGAGATGATAGCTTGATATACTATGGAATTTGTAAGGCATTTATTTTACAGAGGACAAATTAATGAAAAGTGTAACAATTATTGTAATTATCATTATTTAAGTTGGTTATGAGTAATATTATATTGTTTTAGGATTTTATTATTTTGTTTTTATTATCATATCAAAATTATCAGTGCAACTGTAACTAAGTGTATTTTTTAAACATTTTGCTAGGGGGTTATTATTTAGGAAGTGTTTTTGAACTAGGTTAAAGAATTTATTGCTTAACTTAGTACTAACCATTTGGTTAAATGGTGGTGTGTACCAAATTATTTTTCTATTTTGATTATGTTTGGCACTATGATTCATTTGTTTATGATATTTAATGTCATTGCATTTATAGCTGATGTTTTTAGGGCTGTTTTGTAGTAATGATTGTGTTTATAAAAAATGTCTTCAGTGGAGGAATTGTTGTTTATTTTGTGTTCAATTGAATGCAATATATGTTTAATAATAGTTGGTGGGGGATTAGATTTTGTATGTATGTAGATAGTTAGCATGATGTTTTACATAGGGTGAGTAAGCGTTATTAACTAAATCAAGGGTAACATCTAGAAAGTCAACTTTTTTATTTTGGCTTGTACAATTACTTTAAAAATAAAGTTCTTAATAATGCTATATATGTACTTATGAATTTTATCTACTTTAGAGTTAGTGGAATTATGGACAATCATGAGGCCATTGTCTCTATACAATCTAATATTTGCTATATCAACATGATAACATGCAATGAGATTGAACAAAATAAATGAATCAACAAGATCCAATGATTTTGCAGAATCCAGTGCTCCCATGGAAATGTCAAAAAATCTCTTGGAAATAGATTTTATCCATTGTTCATTGTTATGGATGAGGACTGGTTGTTTAGCGGACTGATATAATAACTATATATCTATGCTTTACTTTAAGACAATATATAGATATATTTACATATATATTTTCTTGTTTATACCTGTGTAGGGAGACAATAGTTGTCTTCCCTTTTGAGGAATTCTTTTTTTATCTGGGTTCAGTTCCCTTCCCAGCTTGAGTGGGATAGCCATGAAGACCAATTGCTGGCGTAGCAGTATGTTGTTTCTTATCTAGTCTTGCTAAAAACATTCTCATCCATTTGGACAACATGAACATTCTTCTTGTTTTGGGATGTACGTAAACATTATTAATGTATTGTACTTGTTTTTGTTTTATTAAATGCCTATTTGTTATTGCCATGTAACTTGTTCTTTTTTACTACACGTACTACGGCAAGGTGTTAATATCTGTTGTTTATATTAGTATTGCGTAACTGGGAATATTGCCAGTTCGCAATGCAAATACTAATAAGTGGTGACAGTTTATTTTTGCAATTTGCAAAATAACTGTTAACTTCATGTATCAAAAAAAAAAAATTTTTTTTTCCATCTCTACACAAATCATTTACAATGATGACCATATCACATAGCAATATGGCATCCTTCTTCTTCAGTTGCTTCTTCACCCATCCCAAATTTGAATTTGGTGCTATCCGGCAACATTAGACTGCTCCTTTTTTCTTGGGTGCGGGCTGGTCTTTGGCTTACTGCTGTGTTGACAACACCCATAGTGATAGCTATTTTTAACCTTCAGTTTTAAATATTTGTGTTCATTTCTTTTTTGTTTTTTTATGTTTTATCCTTTGTACTTCACATAGTGAAGCGGATTTCTATGTGGTATCATTTCCCATAGAAAATACACAATATGGAGATGGTTAAAACAGCTGCTGTTTCGGCAGTGAACTCTGTCAGCCTAGCATATTTTAAAGCAGACTTTGTTTTATTTTTTGCACAATTAGAGTCAGAGTGTGAACTGAGAGGAATTACCTCTCAGAAAACAAAATTTAATTTAGCCATCTCCAAGTTGCCTCTCAAAGCTGTCCAGGAGGGGAGAGAAATTATTATCTCTCCGCCGAAAGCCACATCAAAAGTTAAAAGAGGAACTTGTTCAAAGAACGTCGATGTCATGGCAAAAGAAATTGTCCCAATTTCTACACACAGAACAATTGGGAGATAGCAAGCTGTCGCAATTTTTATGTCGTTTGCAACATTTAGCTGAAGATAGGTAACAAGGATGACATTATACATTATATTTTTATCCAGTGTTTAACATCTGTGTACCACGCTGTTTTAGCTGCAGTGGGTGAAGATGTACCTGTTGAAAAACTGGCTAAAATAGCTGATAACATGGCAGACCTAACATTGGGATGCACTGCTCCTGTTTCCGCTGTACAGTCGAAAGAACCAGATTTGCTGGGTAGACTCTTAGAAGGACAATGGAGGATATAAACTAAGATGGAAGACCTAGACAGACGTTTACAAAAGGTCAGTATGCCCCGCTCCCAAAGTAGAAGTCGTGTAAGAGCTGCTAGCAAGGAACCATTGTGTTACTTGCACAGAAAATTTGGATATAGGGATAATTATTGTAAGCCCCCCTGTTCATTCAATTCACAACAGGGAAAAGCCTTAGCTGGTGACCAAAGGCAACATGGTGCACCGGCATGGATGATATTTGTTGCTTACTATTTGTTGCAGATCGCACTACTTGTATACGTTATCTTGTAGACAGTGGTGTGCAAATATCTTTAATTCCTGCCACTAGAGCAGACAAGTTAAAAGGCCCTCATAAACTTACTCTACAGGCCGTAAATAAGTCGCTCATCCAGACTTATGGCCATAGGTGTCTTACGTTGAATTTAGGTCTGAGATGGGTTTTCACCCATTTTATTTTGTCCTTGCAGATGTAGAGAAGGACATATTGGGTGCAGATTTCTTACACAAATATGGTCTTTTCATTGATGTTAACAGACATAGTCTGACAGACCCTAAGACAAATATTCGATTGCCTGGTGCCATTTATAATGTAATTCCATTATGTCCAACTGTGGCTAACACAGAAGATAACCCGGTATTTTGTGAGCTCTTCAAAAGTTTGAGAGTATTACAAAACCATCTTTTCACAAGGATAGTCTGCCCCACAATATCACACATCACATTGCTACTCACGGTCCTCCTGTTCACAGCTGTCCTCATTGCCTGGCACCGGAAAAATTGAGTGTGGCGAAAGCGAAATTTAACCAAATGATGGAACTAGGTATTATATGGCCATCAAAAAAGTAACTGGGCATCTCCTTTGCACCTGGTACCCAAAAGTGGTGGTACAGGGTGGGCTTGTGGCAATTATAGGGCACTCAACTCTGCCATTAAACCTGACTGTTATCCCATTTTGTATATGTACAATGTAACAGCCATCATTCAGGGTAAATTTTTGGAGGATATTCCCCACTTCTAAAGGAACTCTTCCTGTTTTATGTTATAGCAAGAATATTTTTTCTTTTATTTTTTTACTTTGATATTCATGTGTAGTTTGTTTTATTCCATTTTAGTAGTACTTCCAGTGCAGGTTAATGAACCTGTCTAAGGAGGGGATACTTGTAGGGAGACAATAGTTGTCTTCCCTTAAGGAGAACAACAGTTGTCTTCCCTTTTAAGGAACTCTTTTTTTATCTGGGTTCATTTCCCTTCTCGGCTTGAGTGGGATAGTCACGAAGACCAATTGCTGGCATAACGGTATGTTGTTTATTATCTAGTCTTTCTAAAAACATTCTCATCCATTTGGACAACATGAACATTCTTCTTGTGTTGGGACATGCTTAAACATTCTTAATGTATTGTTACTTGTTTTCCTTTTATTAAATGCCTATTTGTTATTGCTATGTAACTTGTCCTTTTTTTACTACACGTGCTACGGCAATGTGTTAATATCTATAATTGTCTACAAGTAGATTCATATATATGGTTTTTATTCTGTATATGATGCTTTGTGGATTTTAAGTTGCATATGTTTTTTTTCATGTGAATTTATATGTGTATTAATATATTTTTATTTGTTTAGGCCCTAGAATATGACTGTCTTGACCTTACTTAAACTTCTCCAGCTCACATCATATTACAAATTCAGTCTTACATGTATCTAATATGTAGTGTTTACAGTTGTTTTCTTAACTTAGCTCTAAATCTAACAGTTAAATTGACATGTTGCTAAAAAACAAAGAGTTAAAAACTTTGTGCTTGTATGTATATTAGAGTCTGTCCTTATAGTCCTAAAATTAAAAAAAAATTACTTGTAGTTTGATTAGTCACGACAGAAAACAATGTCTCCCTGATTGAGAGGATTTAACCAATTTTAAACCTTTTAAAACTCTTTAACTCAAAATCTGCATTATCTCTTGATAAGACACAAGTAGTGTTGAAACAAAATGGCTACTTTTGTAGTGATATAACAATATATTTTTGTTATAAATTCTAAGTAAATATGATTTGCTCTATTTTGTATTCAGCACTTTTTAAAGAATAGTGTTTTTAAGATATGGAATTTCATTTCATCCATGTCTACCCTACACTTGTATGTATGTGTATATATGTATACATACATCCATACACATATATGCATATATATAAATGTGTGTGTGTGTGTGTGTATATATATATATATATATATATATATATATGTGTGTGTGTGTCTGTATATGTATGCATATGTGTATGCATATATATAAATGTGTGTGTATATATATGTATGTATATATAAACTTATTTATAAATGGAACTTTGTCTGTGTGTGTGTGTCTGTTACTTATAGACTCCGAAACGGCTGAACTGATTTTCTTGAAAATTTACGCAGTTGTACTATAAGCGTCTGCAAGTGTTCTTAGCTAGGTTTTGTGTCAAGGTACCCTCAATAAATATGGAAATTGATAATCGAAAAAATCACTTTATAGAAGGAGTGGTCTGATTTTAATCAAATTTGATACACTCATAGACAAAGACATGAGAAATGATATTCAGAAGTTTCAAGGTTGCAGTTCGTACAATAGTGCAGAAAATCGATATATATATATATATATAAGGCATGATATTTGTGTGTGTATCTGTTTATCTGCCTGTATGTCTGTATTTTTTCAGCCCTTTTATTTCAGTGTTTGCTTCGGTTTTAGCTCTAAGTAGGTATAATTGTAGTTCTTAGTCTCAGCCATGATACCATTTTTCCAGAGGACTTATTTAGCCTTCAAAATTCAGACGAAAAAAACTTATTTGATATCGATACCAGGAAATCAAAATGTGACTTACATCCATCCATTTTTCTTTCAGTCTACGGTTTTGCTTTAACTGGAAACAACTATAGCTTTTTAGTCTTTCGTGCCAATGTTCAAAGAGTCTGAGCTCTAGGGTCATGGATTAGTTTTAAAGCTTTCATTACACTTGAGCAATGCCGGGCTATTCTGCTAGTATGTGTCTATGTACAAACACGTATATGTATATGCATATATATAAATGTGTGTGTGTGTATATATATATATATATGTATGTATGTATCTATATGCATATATATATATATATATATGTATGTATGTATGTATCTATATGCATATATATATATGTATGTATGTATCTATATGCATATATGTACATATATATATATATGTATGTATATATATGTATATATATATAAATGTGTGTGCATATATATATATACACACACATATATATATGTATATAAATGTGTGTGCATATATATATATATACACACACACACACACACACATATATATATATATATATATATATATATAAATAAATATAAATGTGTGTGCATATATATATATATATATATATATATAAATGTAAATGTGTGTGCATATATATATATATATATATATATATATATATAAATGTAAATGTGTGTGCATATATATATATATATATATATATATATATATACACATTTGTGTATTTAGGAACAACACATTTTCTTTTAGATATATCAGATTAAATAAATTGCAAACATTGCATCTGCTTATTTTTAATAAAATCCATTCCTATTTGTGGATAAGCTTTTGTGTATTATAATTGAAAGCTGTCAGAAATGAGCTGTAACCCAAACAGATGTTATTATAATTCATTTCTCAATGTTCCCAAGTACTTTCCATTTCCTTCTGAGATCATATTCAGGAGTGTAAGTTTTTGGTAACAAAAATTAACTGCAAAACTGTGTTGGTAAAATTACTGTAAATTTTCTTATTGCTTCAAATATAAATGTTAACAAATTGCTTAGTGTTCATTAGAATGTGAAAAGTATCCATAATGGATTTTTTTTATGCATTGTAATGTCATGGTCATGCACGTGTTAAAGCATGAAAAACTGTTCTTTTCACAAACATTTTAGAACATTACTACAGTATTCATAGCTGATTCTATTAATTGATGGTTTAAGTTTTTTCAATTATAATATGTGAAAGATTATCTGTGAGTATGAATGGATTTTATTAAAAATAAGCAGACACAATGTTTGCAGTTTATTTAATCTGACATATATATATACATGTATGTACGTGTGTGTGTGTGTGTATTATATATACACACACGCACACACTAATTAATGTATATTTAGGTAGTAATCATTAGTCAACAATAATTTTCTCATTTCCATTAAAAAAGACACACTCACACAATGTCTGCCACACAATTTACGTAACTGCTTTAAAGAACTCTCCTTTTCAAAAAACACAAAACAAAAAAAAATTACATTACAGTCAAACATGAGAACATAACAAAAAAAAATCCTTGAAAATGGCCTAAAAAGGGGCTGAAAATGCTTGGAAAGTCGAAAATTATGGAACATTTTTACATTCCTTATCTGGAACAATTTTATAAAACTTAATACAAACCTCCTTGCCGGTTGTTTTTTATGAAACTAGTTTATATACACTCCTGATCAAAATTTTAAGACCACTAAAAATCTTTAAAAAGAAATATTTTTTTATGAATAGATTTTAAACTCCTCCCACTTAAGGTTACCAATACTACAATCTAAAAGGATATGGAAATAAAAAGCTATATTCCTAACATTTTATTTAGAAATTTACATTTTTATAAAATGAGGTGATTTACACCAGTGATCTAAGTTCATCAGAGCAGAAGCCATGAAAGTATTTATAGAAGAGACACAGGGAAGCCACGTCGCACCGGTGAGAGAGAGACTGCAGGCAGTCTGCCAAGCCAGTATCGATCACATTACAGACCCTTCACTGTACCTTGTCGAGAAGCCCAAGGAGAATAGCAGGGGCACCCGACCAGATAATAGCTTTGTCACCCACACCAGATTTTTGATTGAGGTGAGAGTAAACTGTGGTGTCATCGGCGTACATATACCATAGCTCCGCAGTTTGCATAGAAGGCCAGCATGCCAAACTCTGTCGAACGGTTTAGAGATATCCAAAGCAACGGTTTGGACTTCGCCATTCCTGTTGAATGCCTGGTATATATACTTGGTGATGGTCGTTAGCATATCGGCAGTAGACCTGGTGAAGTGGAAACCATACTGCTTGTCAGGAGCCTGTGTTCTGTGAGGTGCTGAATGAGCTCGGCGTTGATAATAGCCTCGAACACTTTGCCAAAGATTGGAAGAAGGCTGATAGGGCGGTAATTTGCAGAGTCCAAGGGTTCTCTGGAGTTTTTGAATATAGGAACTACAGAGGAAGATTTCCAACAGGCAGGAAAGCAGGAAGCAGAGAGGCAGAAGTTGTAGAGCTTAGAAAGGACTGTCAGGGGCACATTTCATTAAGACTATGATTGGGATTCTGTCCCCTCTGCTCGCTTTGTGGGGGTCAAGTTTTGAGATTATCTTAGAGACAAGCGGGGGTGTAATGTGGACATCATTCAGTTGAGCCTCAGTTCTAGGTGAGAAGTCGGGTGTAAAAACTCCAGACGAGTCCAGACTCGAATTGTTCAAGAATCTCCCTGCAAAGCATTCAGCCTTGTCTGCTGAGGAGGTGAGGACTTCAAAATTATTGATTAGTGGGGGTATTGTGGACTTGCTCTTGTTAAGTACACTTTTACAGAGTCGCCAGTAGTTTTTGGCGCTGAATGTAGTGGATGCTATGCGTTGTTTCATTCTGGCAGCAAACAACATCTTAGCTTCGTTAAGTATCTTTTTACACTTATTATGAGCTGAAGTGAAAAGGCGCCTGTTTTGGTCCAACGAGTAGCTATGGTAGAGTCGGAAGAAATGATTCCGGTGGGCAATGGCGGCTGAGCAAGCAGGCGAGACCCATGGAGATGAATGAGACTTAAGCAGAAATTTTCTTGGCAGGGATGAAGGCATCAATGCCAGCCTTAACCCAGGAGGAGACCTCGGATGAACATTCTTCAATGGGAATATTAAAACGTTGTTCCATGGGACATCACAGAGGAAGTCTCGGAACGAATCCCAGTCTGCCCTTTGGTAGCAGTAGGATATTCTACTGGTCTGGGTTTCTTGAGTTGGGTGGGAGAGGAATGAAATGTTGATGGAAACTACGGTGTGGTCAGAGTTGTTTGGTAGTGCAAGAGTCTGGGATGGAAGTGAAGCAGAGGTCTATTAGTGAGTCCCTTCTGTTGGGGTTGTTGGAGAAATGCGTGGGGAAGTCCACCACTTGCGTGAGGGATTGGGTGATTGAAAAATTCATGGTGTGAACACCAGCAGGGTCGGTGACAGAGTTCTCCAGCCACTTGGTGTGGTGGTTGTTAAAGTCACCAAACACAAATATATGGGCAGAGGGATGGGAAGAAATGGCTTTGTTGATATTATCAGAGATGCTGTCAAGTGACGAACAGTCAGAGGAGGAAGGTTAGCAGTAGAGAAAGAAGAGCTAGCTAAACGAGCTTAGAAGTGAGAGACAGAAGCACATGAAAGAATGATCCAGGGATTCAAGAGATGTCATTCTAGCTAGGGGGAGGTGTTCGCTGACATACACACCAAGCCCATGCATATGAACATTGGAGTCCTTCCTGAAGAGGGGAAGGTAGCCAGGAACATAGAACTCAGAAGAGGGGATAGAAGGATTAAGATTAGTTTTGCAAAAGGCTAAGATATCAGGTGCATGAGTGTGAAGGAATGAATCTACGCTGAGGAAGTTCGTGCGGATACCATGTATGTTAGTGAAAGAGATGCAGTTTGGTTTGGGCGTTTTCGGACTAGCTGGTTTAGTTTTGCTATTATGTTTGCTTTTTTCCATAGTGATTCAGTTGAGGAGAGGTCTTAGAGTAGAATCAGTTGGTCACTTGTTTGCAGCATATGAAGGATGGAAACTGGCGCGGCCTACAACATAATGTGGCCTCGGGGTTGCCCACCGAACGTTCATGCAGGGACACCCTTCCATGCGCAATATGGCACTACAAAACCCCGGTATTATTCAACTGTTGATCAGAGCAGCCTCTCAAGATGCTACGCAAGAGTTCGGGCTCCTAATTACCAGTCGGAAGCAGCAACCAGGAAACTGCCAACTCGGTACCCTCAGAATGTAAAGGCGTTGCCACCCTACTCCATAACTGCAAAGAGCTTCCAGCTGAACTAACACTAAGACCAAAGAAGAGGGATGAACCGGGAACCCCTTCCTGAACAAGAAACAAGGTGATCACCTCTACTCTTGTTCAAAAGTAGGGGGTGGAGTGTGAGACCGGGCGATAGTAGAAACTATCTACTCCAATTAAAAAGAAAAGAAAAAAAATTAAACGAAAGGAAAGAGTAACTGAAGTTTACTAAGTTTTAACTTAGTATAAGTCGAAAAGAACCTTGGATAGCAAAATCATTTACACAAACTACTTAAGTTAGTGACAAAAGAACAAATAAAAACAAATAAAATAAACAAAGGGGAAACCAAAAAAATATTAAAAAATAATTATTAAAATTCAAAGAAAAACAAACTCATTTCCGTTCACTTACCACAAGCAGTTAACACACAGAAAAGTTGATTCAAAATAAATTTCTGAGGACAGAAATACAATTTAAAGCATTTTTTCAGATAATATGGACGAGTTAACTACTCTTTGGTAAATGAGAGATGCTACAATACAATCCACGTGGAGAGGGGGAATGTTTGAGTTCTCTTTCCTCTTTCTTTTTCATTTCTTGATTTTTGTTTTTGCTTTCTCATCTCTTCTGCCCTCTTTCTTTTTCTCCTCTTTTTTTTTTAATATTCTCTTACCTTGTAGAAAAAGATTTCCAAAAATGTTTTTTTTTAATTTTCTTTTCAAAAATGTTTATTACCATCATTATTAACTACCTGATGAGACATTGTTCTTTCAATGTCAAAACAAAATGTACAATTTTGTAGTAGCTTATAGTTTGTACATGTTCTAAATTTATCATAAATATTTATTGCTGTATTTTTATATTGAGCACTGGTTTAAATTAATGTTTTGAACATTGCAATTATTTTCTTCATTCCTTATTCATTTGGATATATATATATATATATATATATATATACTTAAATGGTTTGTAGAGGTTATGTTGGATTTAAAACATTAGAAATTTAGTATACCACAAGACTGAAACTGTGGTGATTAATTTTAGTCACTGACAATAACATGGCAAAATCAATTTCATCATCATGGTACTATATACTAGTGATCTAGATAAATGTGAAGAATTGTAAGTATATAGGTTAATTTAATATTATTCTAAGTCTTTCTTTTGCCTCTAAATTTTTACTGTACAAACCTTTCTCCCTTGCTGTAGCAAGACCAGTGCAAATTGTATAATTTAATGGGACTCTGTTCTGAGTGGTTTATAAAGTTGGGAGATGAAAAGATTGTGTGAAAGTACAGAATATAATAAGAAGAGTAGTTGATGGCATTTTGTTTGTTTTTGATGAATAGTACAGCCATTTTTTCACTACTAGACAAGCAACATTTCTACAAAGTTATACATTTTTTTGTGAATTTATATATTTTTATACTTGATAGTTTTTTTAAAATTATAACTTGAAGAAGACAGACATACTATTTAAATATCATTGAACATCGTCAAACACTTTTTTCTCTTCTTTAATTACACTCTCCTCTTAAGTATTGTGGTAGTGATGGTCATAATAATGAGAATTGTCATATATGCAGCAATTTTGAATTAAACTCTCATGATTTAGGTTGAAATTATGCTCAATTTAACATGGCACATCTGACTACAATTTACTTAATATATATATATATATATATATATATATATATATACCTATGTAGTATTAGTCAAAGTGATGTTAGAGTCCAGATTATTTAAAATACTAAAGACACATGTATTATTATTTGAAACTCATATGATAAACCCTTGGTTCCATCAGAATAATTTAATCATCTGGTAACCCTACCTCAGCTTGGTGTTGAGGTCTAATTAAAGTTTTATTTGCCAGCCTTACTAGAACTATTGGCTCAATGAAATTGCCCAATTTCCTGTGCTGCTGTTACACTCTAGTTAAGATATTCTCCCTTGGACCTTCTCCCTTATGATTGTACCCAGCCTGCAAGTGTTCAGAGATTATCCATGGCTTTCACGTGACCAGTAGTAGGCGAGCAGCTATTACGGGTGGAGTGACATGTGAGGCAAGGTGATCCCTTTGACAAATAAATATCTGTTAAATCCATTGACATCCTGTTTATCTATTCTTTCATGGTAGTAGAACATTAAGACAATGGCTTCAAACTACAAAAATCCACCCAAATTTGATGAGCAAAATTATGAAGAATGAGCTATCTTGCAACTAATGATGGACATTGACAAGCGGAAACAAGCTTTAGTGGTAATGTTGTTCCTAACTGGAAAAGCAAGAAAGGCAGCTTTAAACTGCAACAGAAAAGATTTACACCAAGAAGATGGTATGGAAACTCTGATTACTGTAATGAATCGCTTATTTTTGTGTGAAACCATCGACACAGCCTGTGAAGCACACAGGAACTTTGACGGATTCCGGAGACCTGCACACATGGCGATTTCAGACTACATCGTAGAATTTGACCAGTGATACCAGAGAAGTAAAAAAATATAAAATGAGTCTGCCGGATGTTGTACTAGCTTGCAAGCTTCTGGATAATGCTAATTTATCCGACCAACAAAAACAATCCTGACAGAATATCCATCAGGTCAGCTGTGTTATGATACAATGAAGTCTGCTATGAAAAGAATTTTGGGGGACATTCTAAATGAACAAAACCAATCAAAAAGGACTAACTTTGCATTAATCAAGGAAGAGACTGCACTATTCACCAATCAAGGTAAGAAGCGAAATCCACATCGTTCTTTTCTAAAACCTAATGATAAAGTTAAAGGAACCAATCTGCCTAACAGATACTGTAAAGCAAGTAGATGCAGGGTTTGCTAAAGTGTGCTTCACTGGTGGAAAGAATGTCCACATAGAAATGATTCAGTTAAGCTTGTGGAAGATTTTAATTCTGATAACTGATTCACCAGTAGAAGAATGTAATATCACACTTTTTACACAGAATGTCTCCAAAAATGAAATTTTTGTTGTAGAATCTCTAAATTCAGCAGTCATCGACACAGCTTGTACCAGGACAGTCTGTGGACGAAGATGGTTAAGACGCTATATAAAAACTATAAATTGTGATGTTACACCTAGAAAATGTCACAAACCTTTTCATTTTGGTGACAGAAAAATTATAAATTCATTCCAAAAAGTTATTTTGCCAGCCAAAATAGGCAACACTAGATGTAAAATAGAGGCTGAATCGGTTGATGCAGGCATCTCACTTCTGTTAAGCAAAACTTCATTGAAAAAGGCAGGAACTATTCTGGACTTGAATTCCGACAAGGCTGTGATGTTTGGAAAACCCATAGAATTACAGTTTACATCTTCTGGCTACTACTGCATGGATATTACTGACACTTCTGACTTGGAAGTACTGGTAGTAAATGAAAATATGAATGACAGTGATAAAGTTAAGATGCTAAATAAACTGCATAAACAATTTGGGCATGCATCTGCAGAGACGCTAAAACAACTTTTGAAATCTACAGGTACAGGTAACTCGGATATTCTCAGCAAACTGGAAGACATCATCCTAAAATGCAACACATGCAGAAAACATGCAAAACCAGCACCTAAACCCATTGTTGGTTTTTCTTGGGCCAATGACCATAACCAAACTGTAGCTGTGGATCTATATCAGCTAGAGCCTAACCTGTGGTGCCTGCATATAATAGATGAATTCTCCAGGTTTAGTGCTGGATGTATCACAAACACCAAACTGTCATCTATGTTTGTCCAGAACTTTATAAAGTATTGGATAAGCATTCATGGGGCACCATGACGGCTTCTCAGTGATCTTGGTGGTGAATTTGACAGTTCCGAAGTATGAGACATGGCTGAGAACTTCAATATATGCATATTCACTACTGCTGGTTATTCTTCCTGGAGCAACAGTGTACTTGAAAGACACAATCAAACACTAACAGTGATTTTAATGAAAGTCAAGCATGACCAAAGCATTGACTGGGAAACAGCCCTGAACTGGGCACTAATGGCCAAAACTCACTACATAAAGTATATGGATATAGTCCATATCAACTGGTTTTTGGGAGGAATCTAAATATTCCATCAGTCCTCACTGATAACCACCATCTCTAGAGGGTACCACCACCAATGAAGTGGTGAGAAACCACATAAATGCATTACATACATTGAGACAGGCTTTCATTAAAGCCGAACCATCCGAAAAAAGCAATTACAACCCACACCCGAGATCTGTACAGCCAGTGACAAGATCTACTATAAGATACCAAATGATAAAGAATGGAGGTGACCTGGTGTAGTAATTGGCCTCTGTTCTTACTTCTTAGCAATGTTCCTGTTTTTAACTCTTCCACACCTTGCATCTCTATGGCTTTACTGCTTTGCTTGAGGTGAACTCAATTAAAAAAAAAAATATGTGAAAATATTTTTTTTCCAAATTCATTTCCTTGATATTTCAGTATGTGTCTGAAACTTTCCACATATCATCACTTGGATTATAATATTAATCAGGATTATGATCATAATAAAACAAAGGTAAACAATGCAAGGACTTAATGGACTTAACATGTAATGAAAATATAGATACTTGTTAGCTATGACTTTTTTTATATAAGTAAGTATATGTTGATGTTAGATGAATTAAAAAGGCATGCTGCTAAAATAAATTTATAGACTATATCTTAAATGAATTATATTTCCCAAAGTTTATACTTAGAAAGTGTTTCTCACCTAATTTTTTAATAAAATGTCTTAATAAAATACAAGCTTTTACTTGAAAATCCATAAAAAGATACACACACCTGTTTCACAAATAAAAAACTACAATCTTAAAAACCTATTAAAATAACTATTTCATAAACATATCAAGTATTATAAAAATATTCATTTCCTCAAATTGAACTGAAATCAAAACTAAAAATCTCTAAAGTGAAATATTCTTTCTCTGCCAACTGATAAGACTAAGATGATACTTTTAAATATACTCTATTAAAAATATATATTTGCATATTGTAGGCAAGAGGTGAAATTTTTCATATAATCAATTTCAGATTTCTTCTACTATTTATTTATTATTTACTTATTTAAATAAGAATTCCCTTGTCACATCCTTTAAATGTTAGAGCTTTCAGTGATTATTATTCTTGGAAGAAGAAATTTTCGCTCACCTCCCAGAGGAAGAGAAATTTTCAGAAATGTTTCTCTCTCTTTTCTTCCCTTTTTACAGCTATGGGCATGTAGAATAATTCTTTCAGTGTAGAAATTCTTCAATATTTTATTCAAGAGAAGGGTTTTGACTTTTCAAAATTGAACAAAATTCATTTTTTACTAGTTTACTTATGTTCTAAAAAATGGCACAGTAGTTTGTCCTT
The DNA here is from genome assembly GCA_037127315.1 of Ascarosepion bandense. Classification (NCBI taxonomy): domain Eukaryota; kingdom Metazoa; phylum Mollusca; class Cephalopoda; order Sepiida; family Sepiidae; genus Ascarosepion; species Ascarosepion bandense. The sequence goes on along the minus strand of JBBBDQ010000132.1, from coordinate 1,292,880 downwards.
AGTCTTATTAGTTTTATTTTGATATGTTGATATTTAAATACAAAACAGGTGCTGGAAAGTTTTCACTCAAACCAAGAAGCACTTCAAAAATGAATTCTCCTCTTTGGTCATTTGGTCAGATTTTGGGAATGTGTCCAATAAACAATAACAAATGAAAGAAAAAGAACAGGGCAAAATAATATTAAATAAACCAAAATATAATAATAAACAAAACAAAACAAAACAAAACTAGGCAAAGCAACAATAAAAAGGGAAAAAAGTGCACCAGATTTATTTTGGTGTGTTCACACAAAAAGGATACAGACAAGTTATTATAACATTTTGACTTCAAGGCAAGAAAGAAGAAAAACTATAGAAGATGAGACTGAGAAGTGGCCTATCTTGTTGGTTATAAAGAAATTCTAGCATGCATCTGTACAGTTTATTTTTAAATTTGAGGAGGTGGCTCTATTTGCATATATTCTTATGTGGATTGGAACTAATACCTACTATTTAAAGTTTTAATTCTTAATTTTTTTTCAACCTACTCACATATTTCAGGTGTCATTACTATGTCACCAAATTCATGACCCAATACTTTAATTCACTCAGCCATTGTCCCATAGAGTAAGTGTAGTGGATTAAAGTGTCACAAATTATATCATGAATTTTAATATTCTTCTATCAAAGTAAAAAATCACAATGGTGAATAGAATGTTGCTTACAACCTTTCCCATTGAAACACTGGTTCTCAGCCAGTCACAGGTTAAGCAATGTTGAACCTGGTCAGAACCTGGATGGTCATTGTCCACTTCGGAATACCAGGTGCTATAAACTTGGATTTGCAAGTGGAGTGCTGAATAACAGCTTAAAATGAGAAATTGGAGAGACAGGTTCAAATTCCAGTTGAGTTCATTACATTTACTTACATGCAAATACACTTAGAAAAATATGAATCCATCTCTTCTCCCCACACCTATTTGTTAAATAGCAGGAAAGACTAGGTCCTATAGTCTTAGTTGACAACCAGTCAACTGCAGAAAGTAATGGCAACCTACTGCACAAATTCTTCTGACAAGTTATTCATGAATCAGAAAGAAACATGATCATCCAAACCTATCATATTCAGCACTACCAACATGCATCAGGCCAGCATGGTAGGGCAATGGCCCATTTCTCCTTAAGAATGGCAAAGATGCTGAGATCTAGGGAAGGCTTATGTCCAGTAAAGGAACTTAACAGGATGAGAAGAAAAAAAAATAAGAAAAATAGAAGGTTATTTGTTGAATTTGATTTATTCACTAAGTATTGAAGATAAGCAATAACATAAATTTGATTTTTTATTTTATATATAAAATACAAATGCAAAGTATACTCTTATTTTAAAATAATCTAACATTATATACCATGTCTTCTCAGATCAGAACATTCATAGTTTCCTTTTACTTGTTTTCATAATTAAAAATATTTTTATCTCATCAGGCAAGGTAGTGATGTAATAAAAATTTTGGAAATTATAAATGTATAATCAGTTGTAAACGTAGTGAGTAATATTTTAAATTTTAATTTTATTTTATTTAAACCCAATAAAACAATTTTCATTTTAAGTTACTTAAAATTATCCTATTAATGTACACATACAATTTAAAATATAATTGAATAAAAAGTCTTATTTTATTAATGTTCCTGTTAAAGCAGGAGGGGAGACCTTGTTAGCCAAAGAAGATGAGTTCAATCTGAGGTAGAATTACAAGTTTCATTATAGTTAGCAATTCCTTTAAAATGTTTCCTGGAGTATCTATTTTCCATCATGATCTTGTCTTCAGCAAAATTCAATATCACAATGTAGAATATTTCCTAAACTGTTCGTTACATATAGTTTCTCTTTGAATTTCTTTGCTGAAATTATTATTATTTACATTATTTACAAACTAATTTTTTACAGCACAAACAAGGCAGTAATGCCACTAAGATACAAAGGGTTATTATGAGTGGAAGAGACTGAGAAAATTTTAATGAGGAGAAAGGATTCCAGAAGACTGAAAATGGTGATTGGGATTGCATTTAAATTTTTGAAGATTGTAGGTGAAGAGTTCCAGAGGGAAGATATTTGAGAAAAGAAACTAATAGAACTTGCAATTGCATTTTGCTATTTCAGTTGTAAAGTGATGAGACCTAGTAGCCAACCTAGTAAGATGCTTAAATTCTTGTAGTAGAGGTATCCAAGAGGTGATTTCTTTAGAACAGCTGCCATGAAAATATTTACAGAAAAGACATATGGAAGTCATGTTACTGCAGTGGAAAAGTGACTGAAATCAAGATGTCAGGTTCAGATTAATTATATCACAGGCCTTTCTTTGAATTTTGTTGAGAATCTCAAGATATATAGCTGGAGCACTAGATCAGATATGCAGCAATATGCTTTCATCTTTGTTGCTCTTATCATAAAAAATGGAAAAATCTGAATTTCGTGTGTTGATAAAGAATTGCTTTCTGATGAAAAAAATTGGGTTCAGACAAAAGAATGACTTGATAAGTGTTATTCGGACTCTGCTACATTGGAAACAACAGTTAAGTGGCTGTATGTTGACTTTAAACATGGTCATACAGACACAAATGGTGTTGAACGCACAGGTCACCCAAAATCAGCAGTTGTTCCAGAAAACACCAAAACAATCCACAAACTCGTTTTGGCCAATCATAAATTGAAGTTGTGTGAGATAGTAGAGGAGTTGAACATATCAGAAGGCAGTGTATTCACCATTTTGCATGAATATTTGCTAATGAGAAAGCTGTGTTCAAAGTGGGTGCTGTGTTTGCTCACAGTCAATCAAAAATAACAACATGTCAACAATTCAGAGCTTTGTTTGCAACTGTTTCAGTACAACATAAATATGTGAGAATGGATGGATCCACCAATCACTCTGGAGTCAAATTCACAGTCAGCTGAGTGAACAGCAGAAGGTGAAAGCCGTTCAAAATGATCAAAGATGCTAACATCAGCAGGCAAGGTTTTGGTCTCAGTATCTTGGGATGTAGAAGGTATTCTGTTGGTTGATTACCTTGAGAAAGGAAGAAACATTAATAGCAAATATTATATGGAATTACTAGTGTGTTTGAAGGAAGAAATCCCCAAAAAACAGTCACAAATGAAGAAAAAAGTGATCTTTCACCAAGACAGTGCACCATGCCACAAGTTGATTGCAGTGATGGCAAAATTATATGAATTGAACTTTGAATTGCTTCCACATTCACCTTGTTCTCCAGATCTGACTACTTAGCTGTTTGCAGACCTCAAAAGAATGTTCCAGGGAAAGAGATTTGGCTTCAATGAAAAAGTGATATTAGAAAAAGAGGCGTATTTTGAGGCCATAGACGAATTGTTCTACAAAAAAGGCATTGAATTGTTAGAGAAGCATTGGAATCAGTTTATCACCCTAGAAGGTGATGAATAAAGTTGATTTTTGCCTAAAAGTTATTGTTTTAATAGTAAGGCTTGGGAGTTATTGAGTGATGTGTTATTTTGTTTTGTTCTTTTTTAATGCTATTCAGGTAAGGGAATTTTAAACTGGAATGTTTCCATGGATTGACAGACTAATAATAGCAATAAAGATGTGAATTTTAGTCAGACTGTAAATGATATAAAAAATAATTCCTTAATCTAGTCTCATTCAACTGTTCATATATATCAGGATGTTTCGTTTAGATTATCATTTTTGTTTTTAACAAAAAACACCTTGATATGAATTCTGTATCATTGCATTTGGAATGTTTTCCTCATACACTGCAGTAATTGGAAAAATAATTTTTTCAACAGTAGCAAGATAAAATGTAATTCATATATGAATATTTGCATTTTACTTTAACTGTATTCTTTTAGAAATTAGATTAGAAATAATTTCAACTTAGTTTTTGCTTTTTATTTATTCAAATATTATGTATTTTAATGTTTTTGTATCCCTTTTTTTTCAGTTAGAATTTATAAGAACAGATGATAAAATGAAATAATCTAGTATTTTTTTGTATTTCTTCGATGAGGTAGTATTTACACTATTTACATTATTTGGACTATTGTCCTCATCTTTGTTGCCATTTGTATGACATTTAAGTTGTTGTACACGCCAGCTTTCTTCAGGTGCTAGGAATTTTGAACTAAATCCTTTATTACGGTCTAGAGGGAGATAACTAATGACTACCAAAAGAGGCTTTGCACAATGAATGAGATTGATATACTCCAGTGAAATCAGTTGCAGAAATGCAGTAATACCTGCTATTTTATCTGTATTTCTGAGATGAAGTATTGAAATTACTGACACTACTTACATTACCATATACACAAAGTTTTGGCTATTGTACACTTGAACCTTCTTCAGATGATTGGAATTTCAAATTGAACTCTTTATTTTGTTCACTGGGGTAATTTGTTTCTTCAACACATGGCCCACTGGATAAAAAAAGCATTGGTTAGATCCAGTGACTTGAGTTGTGAATTCAATAACTGGCAACAGCAGAGGTAAACAAAAAACTTAGTGAGTTGGGTTAAAGGGAGATAACAGATACTGGGATTTCTGAAAGTGGCATGAAATGAGAAGACTACCTCAGTGAACTAAACAAAGGGTTTATTTTGAAATTTCAGTCACCATAACTAATGGTTGAAAAATCATAAATATGGCAATAAAGATGAGGACAAGAGTCTGAAGAATGTAAATAGTGTAAATAATAATATGTGAATATTGTTATTTTTATATTAAAAACAAAAATAGGGTTTGTTCCAATGAGAGAAATTGGTAGATAAGAAAAAAGTGCAGGAAGCTGTGAACATTTTGTTTAAAATGTAGATTTATTGTTGTTGTTATTAGTAGTATTACTTGCTTTTTGTATGATATATTCAGTGTTCATAATGGTACGTGAGTCACTACACGTGTTTTGAGTTTAAAGTTGATTCTTTTTAGGCAAATAAACTTGAGACTTCACATATCAAGATTCGTTTGTTTTTTTGATGGCTAAGGTATCGTTTATAAATAGATAAGTGGTGAGCAGGTCAGAAAGTTCATATGCATGTGTGTGTTGGGTTTTTCACTCACACACATTAAATTTCTCCTGTCACCTTTGTTGGCTGTAAAAAATTTTTCACTGACTTGCGAAATTTGATTTTCGCGATTTTGATTCAATTCTACTCTACGGGTCATCTAGTTCTTTTTATTGCTTTTGGAATACTATTTGAATTAATGTTTTTATTTATCACATTTGAATTTAGTGTGTCTGTGTGTGTCTTAGATTTTTCATGCTGTTTTGCTTGTATTTTTTTATAAATATTTTTCCTGCATCATGAGCATGTCATAATCTGCATTTTGGTAAATAGGCATTACTCTGAATTTACCTCCACTGCATTCATGTAAACGTTGGGAGACATACAATTTCCTGTTATTGGCTAGTTTAATATTATTTCTGTGCATAGATACTCTTTTATTCTGGCATTGTGTCACCCCCACGTATATTTTTGCATATTCATCACATTTTAGAGCTTAAATTACATTTTTTCTTATATATATTCCTTTCACTAAATTTTCTTTCTATTTTTCTGATTCACTCTTTCCTATCTAACCACATAATGAAGGTCATCTTGAATGGGCAGGCCTCCACATCCTACTGTACAAATGCTAGTGTCCCTTCGGGCTCTATCCTAGGCCCAACGCTCTTCTCACATCCCAAGTAGGCATCTACTTACTTTTAATATACTGCTTATCTTTTGGAGATCCAAGTAAATCTATTTTCATAGCGCTGCCTAAGGAACCAGGTGCAAATAAATGTGAACTCCATCAGACAATCAGCCTAATGAGTCATATAACAAAATTCATCATCTGAATTATGGTGGATATAGCATGCAGTAATATCAGATCAGAGATAGGACAAGAACAGTGCAGATTCATCAGAGACACCAGAACAAGGAAAACTATTTATGCTCACAACATTATCAGAAGGCACAAAACAAATGCAGAAGGATGTGTATCTGTATTTTATAGATTATTCAAAGGCATTTGATAAAGTACACCACAAAGTTCTGCATCCTTGATGTATTTGGGAAAGATATTAGAATACTCAAGAATTTATACTGGCAGAAAAATGGGTTCAGTAGATATACAAAAATAGAAAGAGGTGTAAGACTAGGATGTGTCTTCTCACAGAATTTATTCAACCTATACAGTAAAGTAATTAAAAGTCCTACCAATAATACTTATTGGTGGCCACAATCTTAATAACATAAGATATGAAGATGATAGTGTTGTTAAAAATATAGAAAAAGCTCTTACAGAAGGTAGAGAAGGTAAGTGAGAAAAAAGGACTAAATATATAAACTACAAGAAGTCAGAATGTGTTGTTATCAGCAAAAGGATGAGCCCAAAATGTGAATTATAAATTGAGGATTCCAGCTCAGAAGGATCAAATACTAGGCAGATCCTATAATCCGATCTGAGGAAGAACACCATAATTTCTCAAACAAGCAGAATAATAATAGTACCATATAATTTTCTGTATAAAATATATAGTATTTTTATAAAATACTTGGAATATTAAATTAGTTATGAATATAGCACAATGTTGGATGGCTGAGAACTTCCTTGTAATTATATTGAAGCTTTTTAAAGTAAAAAAATTCTTTTATTCTAAAATATTAGCTCATTTCAAAATTGCATTCTTCATTTATTTTGTTTTTTTGTGTTGTTTTCAGAATGCCATGTCTAAAATATCTTTAAATTTCTTTTGTTCTTGACTTTTCATATCTGAATATGAAAAACAAACACATACATTGATGCAAAATAGTAAAATTTTATATGTTAAAAACTAATTTTGAATAAGAAACAGCAGGCTTTATTAATGAACAGGTTGATTGCCAACAATAGTTATGGTTTGAAATGATTATAAACTAAACTTCCAATAAAATGTATAAAAACATTTAGGTGGATTAATTTGAATTTGTTAAAAAAAAAAAGACGTCATAACACTAATATGCTACCGCCAAAACTGAGTTGCACTCCGAGCGTCTTGTTAATTATTCAAACATTATGTAATTAGATAATTTCTGCTTTTATAATCAAACTCCAAGTTCAAGAAATGTATAAGCTGTTGCCCTCAAGTTAGTCTTTTTCCAAACTATAGTACGGATATTTGAAAACTGGTGTTCACTGCTTTCTGAGCACCGTGATGTATAACACACACATGGATCTTTTAGAGGCTAGGATCAAGAGAATAGATTTAATGGGTTATAAATATGGATTATATAGAGTAGTTGTGAAACTCCATGAAATAAAAAAAAATGTGTTATTTTTAGCAAAATGTTGTCATGGAGTCACTTTTCAGATTAATGTTCTCAATATGAACCCCTAGAAATTATCCTGAACTTTTTCAAATTGCCGAGATCATAGTGAAAATGTTTGCAACAGATAATAAAGAAGAAGGGATTGTAGAAGTTAATACTTACAGAGCATATTGAAGACAATACTGGATTTTTAAAAATCTGTAATACCAGATTTTATCTAAACCTACAATTAATACCAGTCAATCTTTCATATTTTATAATCCCATAATTATTCACAGATTTTTATAATTATTTAGACTATTTTACATTCAAACTACTGCTTCCATATTTATTGCTAATGAAAACTCCTAATTCCAGTAATTCAGGTAAAAATTATCAACTGTGATACTAACAACAAAGATTAAGACAAATAATGATCCTAGAAATAGATTTTTACAAACTTTTAATGCAGGGATCTTCTTTTTTCTTTTTAATCACATCACCCCAAGCAAGGCAGTGAGGCCACTGGTGTGCATGGGGGTTACGTAAGAGTGAATAGATTGGAAAAGAGAAAGCCGGAAACCACATCCTAAACAGGGAGCAAGGGATGAGCCTCTTAACCTGTTCAATAGACGTGGGTGGAGTGTGAACCGAGCAACAGTTCAGTCTATCTACTCCAATCAAAAAAAAAAAAGAAAACATAAGGAAAAGTGAAAAGATTGGAAAAGAGAAAACTGGAAACCACATCCTAAACAGGGAACAAGGGATGAGCCTCTACACCTGTTCAATAGACGTGGGTGGTGTGTGAACCGGGCAATAGTTCAGTCTATCTACTCCAATTGAAAAAAATAATAAGCAAAAAAGAAAGTGAAAAGATTGGAAAAGAGAAAACCGGAAACCACATCCTAAACAGGAAACAAGGGATGAGCCTCTACACCTGTTCAATAGACGTGGGTGGAGTGGATTTTTAGGAATTTACAATTAATACCAATTTCTCATTTTAACTTTTTTTATATAATACTTGTTTTTACAATGGTATTATGAGATAACCACCAGACTATTCAGATCTTAATACAGTATATTCACATATGGAACATCATTAAAAGAGATGTATATAAGAATGAAAGACCATATTTAAACAAAAAGAATTTCTGGGAAGCATTAAAAGCTGCTGCAAATTATGTTAAAAAATGAAGCACTGGTTAAGGTTGTAGGATGTTAAGAAGCCGATATATTATTATTATGTAAAATAACAGAACAAGATTATATATTCCTAGGTATGGAGAGTAGAACAAGAACAGTTTAACCCCACAGATTAAATAAAAATTTCAGTTAAAATTCCTTGAAGGTTACTTGGAATGACAAACAACTGAAGAAAGTAAAAGGGTACAATGCCAGAAATGTTGTGATAATAACAAGAAAGATAAAGAAATTAGTCCAACTATAAGTAATGTAAATAATAGTAACTTCTAATTCCAGAAATTCAGAGAGAGACTATTTGTAATAAATTGTTTTTCAACATTGTGAAATTGAATTTTCTTGGAAACAAGATCTTGCAGGAAAATAGATATTCCAGGAAACCTTTTATATTAATCATCTTCATTTCCTCTGTATTCTAACTGTAAGGAAAATTCCACACAGAAAACAATCCATAATTTAAATTCTCCAAGGACTTGTGCTTACAACTAATATAAACATTAAGCTGTACAAAAATGAATTTCTTGAAATTTCATAAAATTAAATTATTGGGGAGTAACAGAGGTTAAAAATATGTTTGTACTTTTGTAAAATCACTTGCAAAATCACAAATACAAGAATAATAGCATCTTTGAACAATACTGTGTCAGACACTTAGTCTTCTCAATGCTAATTACCCAATGCTTATTATGTATCCACACATACACACGCACACACACAGACATATATATATTGTTTGTACATGTCACCTGATCGCAGCTTAACTCTAATAACAAGAAAGATAAAGAAATTAGTCCAACTATAAGTAATGTAAATAATAGTAACTTCTAATTCCAGAAATTCAGAGAGAGACTATTTGTAATAAATTGTTTTTCAACATTGTGAAATTGAATTTTCTTGGAAACAAGATCTTGCAGGAAAATAGATATTCCAGGAAACCTTTTATATTAATCATCTTCATTTCCTCTGTATTTTAACTGTAAGGAAAATTCCACACAGTTATTCCTTAACTACTACTACTACTTAGTGGAACAAAATTCTGAGCCGATAGTTCCTTGGAAACTCCACTTTTAACCTCTTCATGCCAATCGTCAATCGCTATATATCTTTCATATCCTTATAATCTTTACTTCTTACCACTTCCTTTGACATTCATATCCCATACATCATTTAACGCACCTGTACCTTCTGCAAGTGGCTCTTGAACACTGAATTAGGTGAAATTTAATATAAAAATAATAATAATAAAACATAATTTATTATCCAGTCATATTAAATTACATTATAAATAATATAACTTATGACAGTTAACAAGCATTACAACTGTAGAGAGTTTGCTCTTCCCTGGAGGCACCACCTTTAGGCTTTTGGTCAGACATCTAATTATTTTAGATTTGTTAAAAGACACAAATTCTGCAACATCATGGTAAGTCATGCACAAACATCTTGAACATCTCATTATCTTAGATTTCTTTAAAGACACAAGTTCTGTAACATCATGGCAAGTCATACACTAATGTCAATTAGTCACATTTTGTTTGGAATATAATTAGAATTTAATTACAGAAGTATAAATTATTTAATTACATCTTGTTTAAATAATTAACAAGACACACTGAATATTGTTCAATTTATGTCAATTCTGTTATGCTAAACTGCATCAAAATACTCTTGAAAAGTTAGTATAGTGTGGTAAAACCTTGGCTTAGAAATTAATCAGGAAGAGAAGGTATTCCTTAAATCTGGCAAACTCTTAAATCTAATAAATCTTCCATTTCATAAAGAAGGAAAAAATTCTGTAGATCACAGCATTTAATGAACATTATTTTGTTAAATCCAAGACAGTCCGCAGGCAAATGACTATTGTTACATAAAACTTTAAAATACCAAATAAAACAATCCTACACACTTGTCTTGCTCATAAAAAGCAAAGATGCACATAAAATGACAAAGATTAATAGTTTTTTTTTCTGATTACTCATTACTCAGCAACAAAAATATAAGAAAAGACAGAAAAAAAGAAAACAATTCAAGCTTTTATTAAAACAAGATTTAAAAAAGACTCTTGAAATTTAAAAATGTACCCAATAAATAATAATTTGAATAAGTATCTATCTAGAGTGATTAACTGTTCTTCCAAAAAGGATTTTTTCATTGCACTCATTCAAGAGTCATACAGAGCATTTGTTTAGAATAAATGACCTTAGCTACACATTAAATAAGCCAAAGTATTGAGATGACTGTCATTCCTCTTTGACATTCTTCCTCTCCCTCTCATATACACCTGTTGCCATGTAGAGTTTATTTATATTGAAAACTTTCTTTAAAAATATCTGAAATCAGCAAGGTTTTTAATTTTAAGCTTACCTAGGAACTTAACATGGACTTGTTGAATAATTTGTTCTCACCTTTATCTAACTTTGTTCCATAAAAATATAAAGTCTGTTTATTAAAACCTAATTGATTCATGAATGTTTCCTTTAATTTGATATTTTTTAAATCATGACACATTAAACCAAGGTTTTACATCCAGTAAAACTTTGCTTTAATATCCTACTGTGCAATAAATTTGAGGTGATAATATGGAACAAAATGATTTATTTTTAACATTATTCAATTCTAAACTTTGTCAGTTTCAGCTAGTCAGTATGTGTGTACATCCAGAGCCCTTATCTGGACATAGACACAACATTTTCATCTGAAATGTCTGAGAGACTGCTTAACTCTTCTCTGCGGTTGGTGTTAATGTAACTCCTTGTATTATGATTATTTCCTATGCTTGCAACCCAGGGGTGCAAGAAGCTTTTAATTCTATTGTTAACTTTGTGCTTAACCCAGATTATTATTGTATTTTCCTCCAATTGTCTTCTAAAAGGTTGGCTTTTGATGAAGGACCCAACCTTGAGCTCAGCCATCCAACATAGTGCTATATTCATAACTAAAAAATAATGTTGATAAACCAGTTTTCATGTACTTCTTCACCAAGCTTACACATTTCTCTTTCTGATGTTTACTTAAATTTGTTCTTTCAATGCTTTTCATGTCTTTAACCGATATTTTTAATATTCTACATTTTTTCTCTCTCTTTACATTTGTGACCACAGTTTCTTCAAATGTTTTCTAGCTGGCCAATTCACTTCTCTTTTGATTTTTTTTCACAAATCTTTTTTGTTTTTTCTTAATGCCAGTATTTCTTTGTTGTTCTACTAATGGTTTCAATATTTTTCTTTTGTTCTGTGATCAGTTAAATGTTTTTAGTAGTTTCTAATGAGATCCCATTGATCAATAACTTTACAGTGCCATTTTTGTCTGAATTTCTCGGATGAGGAGGTATCATTATTTACGTTATTCATATTTGGACTATTGTCCTCATCGTCCTGTTGGTGGGGCTTCAGAATACATTGACTGACCCCCCCCCCTGCAGATGGTAAAAGTCTGTCAATGGGGCCACCTATTGGCCATGAGTGGTGACTCGTAATGCCTGAGGATAGGATCCTTGTGGTTGAGCAAGTCATGACCCAGGAGTTAAGTGGCCATGACTCTGCAACACACCACTTTGGACTTTACTTGGGCGAGACAGGAGGTTGGAGAGGCCTGATCCAGTCAGTTTCATAACATGAAGGTTAAAGCCACGCTCATGAAAGGTTAAATTTTTCTAAAGGTGTGATACGCAGTAGAGAATTAACTCTATATGCTCAATAGAAGAAATAAAAAAAGAATTGAAAAGCCAGGGAGTAACAGATGTGAAGAGAATCACAATTAAAATTGAAGGAAAAATAAAAGAAACAAATATCTACATCATGATTTTCAATACAACTACCAGACCAAAGGAACTAAAAATCGAATATAATATAGAGCAATACATCTTGAACCCCTTGAAATGTTATAAATGCCAAAGATATAGACACCATCAGGACTGTTTGTACACGTCTACTGGTATGCGGGAGATGTGGAGAACAAGGCATACACATAGACTGCCAAAAAAACTCTTAGTGCATCGATTGTCAAGAAAACCATCATGCCAATTCCAGAAACTGTGAAACATGGAAGAAAGAAAAAGAAATAATTGTTTGAAATATACAAAAAATGTAACCTGCCTGGAGGTAAGACAATTGGTAGAAACTGCAAAATATTCAGAAGTAGCAAAAAAAAAAAATACCCTTGAAAATAATAAACAAAACTGCAAAAATAACATTAAAATAGAAGACATCACAAAGCTACTCAAAGAGATGAGGGAACTGATGAAAGAATTAAAAAGCATAAATAAAACAAAATCTGAAACCAACGCACAAACATTCGAAAATAAAAACTCAACTACTTCAAAACCCCAAACACAACCCCAAAATATAAAGTCTTCAGAAACAACTACACAAAAACCAATTGAAAAAAAACTTCAAATTCAGCCTATGAAGAAAAAGAAGAGAAAAAACCCTCTAGACAAACCAAAACAAAAACCCAAGATATTTCAATCACGCTCTACTTCAAAAACAAGAAATTCAACTGAAAACAGATTTAAATCTCTGGAAACAATGGATACAGATGACAAAAACTATGACACCTAATAAACAAAAACCCTTTAAAAATAGAAAAAGACAAAGATGGCTTAATATCAAGAGCAAAAACCCCAACTCAAAACAAATCTGAGGCAATAAACAGGAGACAGAAAACTCAAATGAAACAATGGTCATTGAAGAACAAATTACCAAAAATCTAAAAATATAGCAAACAAAATAATCCAGTGGAACATAAGAGGTATAAAAGCTAACTTGGATGAACTAATACTCCTCATTTCAAATCAACTCCCTGATGTTGTTTGCTTAAAGGAAATCTTCCTGAAAAACAAAAAATGACACAATAAACATTAAAAATTACACCTCATGTAACTACATAAACAAACAGGCTGATAAAGCCTCAGGTAGTGCAACAATAATCATTAATAACAAAATAGCACACAAAGAAATAAAGTTACAAACAAATATGTTAGCAATAGAAGTATCAGTAATTCTTCGCAAGAAAATAAATCTATGCTCCCTCTACATACCTCCTAATGATATGATAAAAGTGGAAGAACTAAAGCATCTTATCAAGCAACTTCCAAACCCATTCATTCTGATGGGAGACTTTAATAGTCATAATGAGATATAGGGTAATAGAGAAACAAACTGAAGAGGCAAAGTCATAGAATCTATAATTGAAGAAAAACAGTAGTGTCTATTTAACAAGAAACAACACACATATCTTCATCCAGGAACAGGTACTTACATGGCTATAGACCTCATGATTTGCAAACCTACCATACTCCCTGATTATGACTGGAAAGTTCATGAAGATAACTGTGGAAGTGACTACTTTCCTATAATATTGGCAAATTATATATCCCAATCTGAAGTACAACCATTACATTGGAATTTAAAAAAACTGAGAAAAATTTTGGCAGCTATGCCAGAGCAAATTAATCTCTAAGTTAAACAACCAAAAAATGAACCCCACTACTTTTACCGAAAATATACTTACAATAGCAAGCGAAAGTATGCCCAAAACATCAACTTCCACCAAGAAAAGTAAGCCTTGTTTTTTATACTGAATGCAGAAAGGCTGTAAAGATACAACAAGCAGCTCTAAAAACAACTTACAAAAGAAAACTTAAACTCATTCAAGAAATGCAGAGCTAAAGCCCACCAAATATTTAAAGAAGCCAAAAGAAGAATTTAATAAACATCTACATAAAAAGCAGAACTATATGGGGAATGATAAAAAAAATACCTGGCAAAAATAGTACCCCACTAAAGTATCTCGTGCATAATACCAAAAAAACTACAAGCCAAAAAAAATAGCAAACCTTTTGGCAGAAATTTTTGAAGTAAACTCATCCTCTAAAAAAACTCATTACGAATTTCAGAAGATCAAAGAAAGAAAAGAAAAAACCAAACCAATTTCCAAACAAATATTTCCCAGGATTATAATCATCTCTTCACAATGAACGAACTTCAAGATTCCATATCTAAGGCCCATAACACAGCCAAAAACCCAGATGAAATATATTATGAACTGCTAAGGAACCTCCACAAAATATCGAGGGAGTATCTACTATCCATCTATAATGATATATGGATAACAGGCAGCATCCCCAAACTATGGAAACAGACCATTATAGTTCCCATAGCCAAAAACGAAAACCTTTCAGACCCAACAAACTACAGACCTATCACCCTGACAAGTTGCACCTGTAAAATCCTGGAAAGAATGATAAATGACAGACTAACATGGTACCTGGAAAAAAAACAAATTAATTACAAATATTCAATCTGGGTTTAGGAAAAACATAAGCACAATCGACCAACTAGTTTGGCTGGAAACCTTTATTTGAGATGCCTTCATCAAGAAGGAACATCTAACTGGCATTTTCTTTGACCTTGAAAAGGCATAAGATACAACTTGAAGATATGGCTTAATGAAAGATCTAAAATCACTTGGATTGAAAGGAAGGTTACCCCAATTCATAAACAACTTCTTAACAGACAGGAATTTCAAAATACAGATAGGTAACACACTCTTGGACACGAAGATCCAGGAGATGGGTGTCCCACAAGGAAGCATATTATCCATAACACTGTTTAGTATAAAAATTAAAGATATTGCAAAATCCCTCAAATCTGGCATCTAAGGATCTGTATACAGGGATGACTTATTGATCTGTTATTCATCCAAAAACATGAACATAATCGAGCGACAATTACGACAGTGCCTGAATGAAATAAGTCAGTGGACAGTTGAGAATGGACTTAAAATATCTCGGACCAAAACTAAATGCATGCATTTTTGCCAAATACGGGAAATGCACTGTGACCCAGTTTTAAAATTGGACAGCATAGAAATTCCTGTAATACAGCAACATAAATTCCTTGGGCTTCTTTTTGATTCCAAATTAACATTTATTCCCCATATAAAGCAACTACGCGTAAAATGCAATAAAGCCATTCAATTAT
Source organism: Ascarosepion bandense (assembly GCA_037127315.1). Classification (NCBI taxonomy): domain Eukaryota; kingdom Metazoa; phylum Mollusca; class Cephalopoda; order Sepiida; family Sepiidae; genus Ascarosepion; species Ascarosepion bandense. The sequence continues at coordinate 1,277,421 of JBBBDQ010000132.1, read as the reverse complement.
TGAGAGTGGTGGCGCGCACTGATTGGGGCGCAGATAAAAGTACATTATCAAAATTATAAAGAACATTAGTTTGCTCCAAATTAGACTGTGGTTGCTTCATTTATGAATTAACCCGAAAATCATATAAAAAAAATAATAGAAACAATACACCATCAAGGACTACGATTTGCACTGGGTGCCTTTCCAACATCCCCAGTGGAAAGTTTGTATGTTGAAGTGAATGAACCTCCTTTAGCTTTACGAAGGCAGAAATTGGTACTGCAGTTCTACATGAAATTAAAATCATACCCATTAAACCCAGCTCACAATATCATATTTAAACCAAAGTACAACAAATTATTTCAAAGAAAAGAAAATGCAAGAAGATCTTTTGGACTTTGAATGGAAAGCATAATTGAAGAAGCTAACATTCTTCTCAAAAACATACATGACACCATGAAACCAACTATTACACCTTTCGAAATAAAACAACCAAAAGTGGAACTGAAACTAAGTATCCTCAACAAAAGCACCACACACCCACACATCTTTAAGGAAGCTCTAAATAAAATCCTGAACTATTATCCCACATATAACACCATATTTACAGATGGATCTAACAATAAAGACACAACAGGATGTGCAGTTGTTTATGAGAATCAAGTCATTCAAAAACATCTTCCTAAGGAAGCTTCTATTTTTAGCGCTGAGTCAAAAGCCATGATTTGTCACTTAACATCATCTCCCAAAGCAAAAAGAAAAAAGTTCCTGAGTTTTTCAGATTCTCTATCAGTACTGACAACTCTACAAAATAAAAAAATTAGAAAACCCACTGATCATAAAACTATTGTGCAGATTAACATCATTGTCAGATACAAAGGAAATTATCCTTTGTTGGATTCCAAGTCACGTGGGAATCCAAGGAAATTATAAGGCTGATACAGTCACCAAAAATGCACATAAAGAGCCCATTGACCAATCATAAAAAAATTCCATACACGGATTTAAAAGTCAAAATACAATCATATATCCAAAATAAGTGGCAAATCCATTGGAATAACTTCAATCTAAATAAATTACTAACAATAAAATCCACTCTAGGTGAATGGATACAGGGTTACAGGGAAGCACGAAGGGAGGAAGTTATCCTTTCTCAACTCCATATACTCCGTAAAATAACTTACCTATTCCTACTTGAAAAAAAAAAAAGAACTGCCTTGGTGCACGGTCTGTCATGCCCTATATGCTATAAGTCACTTCATGATGTACTGTGCTTACTTTTCATCTGTACAGAAAAAGTACTACAATACAAAAACAATGAAAGAACTATTTGAACACACCAACATAGATCATTTACTGGCATATTTAAAGAAAATAGGACTATACAACAAAATTTAATTAAAATAAAAACATGTACAACCAATCTAATGTGTAGAAACACTCTAATGCATGCAACAACTTCAAAACAAATGAAATATATTAAAAAAATGTGACCCCAAAATTCAAAAACTGACCCTTAAATGACCATAATGGTTGATGGGTCTTTAAACTTAAACCAAACCAAATCAAACTATTGTCCTCATCATTGTTGTTATTATCACAATGTGCAGTCTAGCCTTACTCTGGTGTATATTGATCTAAGTAACCTACAGGAAATTCTGAACTGAACTCTTTATTTAATCAGCAGTAGTATACTGTTCTTATGCCTTGTGCTCATGTCAAGGAAGATTGTCTAATTCTTATTTTTAAAAAGATCTTGTCAACATCTCTAGATAAGCTGATTTAAAGTTTAATTAATCTGATTTAAAACAAATATTATTATTTGATGATAATGCTGTGTATAGACATTCATATTTAGTTTAGAAAGATCAGCACTTTTATACAGATACAAAAACTTGTAAAATTCTTTTTAAAATACTGGGGTCATTGAACTGTAGGAAGCTTTTTCACTATGATTAGTATATATGTTTTTTACTTCATAACAATATAAACTAATAACTACAAATCAATACAGAATTTTAAAAGATTTAAAACTTTATAAATTACTTTAATTAAAATTTTTGAAATTGCAAACAGTTCTTGTAAAAATTCATTATTCATAGAAAAACTTAACAAACAATAGTATCCGTACTATATTTTATTCATAAAAGCAATTTAAAGCTTTTCTAATTATTAATGTCTTAGATTTTATTGCATTTTTATTTTACAATTCAGGGCAAATTTTTGATAACTGAGGTCTTGTTTTACAGAAAACAATCAATAATTTAAATTCTCCAAGGACTTGTGCTTACAACTAATATAAACATTAAGCTGTACAAAAATGAATTTCTTGAAATTTCATAAAATTAAATTATTGGGGAGTAACAGAGGTTAAAAATATGTTTGTACTTTTGTAAAATCACTTGCAAAATCACAAATACAAGAATAATAGCATCTTTGAACAATACTGTGTCAGACACTTAGTCTTCTCAATGCTAATTACCCAATGCTTATTATGTATCCACACATACACATGCACACACACAGACATATATATATTGTTTGTACATGTCACCTGATCCCAGCTTAACTCTAATTTACTCAAGACAAGATTGACTGTGTTTACTCTGTAGCTATCTGTGTTTAAAACCAAGTGTCAACAGCAACACTTTATTCATATATGACACCTCCCCTTTAAGATTACTTTCTCTGAAGTCAATATTTTTCAGCTTTGGTTCAATATTTAGAAATTCTGTTGCTATTATTTTTCTCTTACTAGAAAACATTGGTTCAACAATTTCTGATTGCATGGGCACATCAAACATGCCATACAAAATTTTAATATGTACTTCTTTACACAGACTTTTAATCAGTGAATCTGCATTTTAACTGATTAAAGTGTTGCGTACATTGCTACCTTTGTCCCTGTATCATACATGTCATTTTGCCAATCTGATTTTTTATAACACTATCTTCCCAGAATTTTTTTCCACATTATTTTAAGAAACATCTTATTTCCAGGTTTGAAGTATTTACTTATATTGTTATTTATTGTTGCTCTTGCCTTACATTCTGGTAGTAATTTATTAAAAACAGACTTAATCTTCCTAGTGAACATCAACTCTGCAGGTGACATTCCAAACACTGGGTTCAGGTTTGGTGTTATTCTGAAAACACTCAGAAATTGTTGTATTATTTCATCCTCTCCTGGCCCTGTTGGCGGGGCATCAGAATACACCAACTGCCTACCTGCAGAGGGTAAAAATCCCTCAATGGGGCCACCTGTTGGCCATGGGTGGCGACCCATGATGCCCTGGGATGGGATCCTGGTGGTTGAGGGCCTTGGAGGTCAGGTTAAGTACCTCCACTTCCCAACACACCACTTCGGCCCTTACTGGGGCTAGACGGGCGGTCAGAGGAGCCCGATCTGACCAATCAGCTGGTCAGGTCAAGCCCTAATGTCTACTACAGGAAATGAACAACATCAACCTTACCAATCTTCCCCAACTAAACTAACCAGAATGAAAACTACGGAAGAATAGCTTGAACATGTAGACATTAGAAGGCGCTGGCTGAGGGTCAATCATCTCATTGAAGGTTCGGGCCCAGACATGGCTGCAGACCCTCCACCCATGCACTGTGTCTTGGAGCAGAGCATTGGATGAGGTGGCAGGTGCTCTGGACCTCTCACTGAGGTGAGTATACCGCCTGTGTAGTCCCTGGTCCATCAGGGCGATTGGGTTTTCCCCCTGGCAGACCCCAATTGCGGGCTCTGAACTGGTGGGTGGGGAGCACAGGCGATGTACTTATACCAAAATGAATATTATGGCTTTCTCTAACCCCTCCAAGAGACCCCATATGGAATCAGACAGTGACTCTGAGCTGTGCCAACCTGGCTTCACTAAATTCATTGTTCTTGAGTCCACTGAAGATACTCACTTATCAAAGCTATCTCCCTTTGTGATAGAAAAGGTAATATCCTCCAGGATAACCCCCAAGATGGTCATGAAAACAAAAATGGAACACTGCTAGTAGAAGTCGACCAAAAGAAACAAGCAGATTCTCTGCTCAAAATGACTTCCTTTCACAACCTAAAAATAAAAGCGTACCCCCATCAAACACCAAACACATCTAAAGGAGTAGCTAAGAGCCGGGAACTCTTCCTCTGCACTCCAGATGAAATCAAAACAGGACTAAAATGTCAAGGAGTCATAGATTACAAAAGAATTACCATAAAAAAAGAAGGCAACATCATTAACACAAACATATATATCTTGACCTTTAACTCCCACAAGCCCCCAAAAGAGATTAAGGTTGGATACAATTTAATTAAAGTTGAGACCTACATCCTAAACCCGCTCAGGTGTTTCAAATGCCAGATGTTTGGACACCATGAGGAGCAGTGTACAAGGAAACCTGTATGCAAGAAATGTGGAATGAGGGATTTGGATCCCCTAGAAGATCAATGCAATCAAACCATCAAATGTGCAAATTGTGAAGGTGACCATCCAACATACTCGAGAAACTTTTGTATATGGAAAAAAGAAAAAGAAATACTCGAGATAAAATATAATAGAAATATACCCTTTTGGGAAGCAAGGAAAATCATTGAAGTATACTCAAATAAGGTTTCATACTCCAACATCGCCCAAAGAACCCCTCCAACTACTGAAACAAAAGATAAATACAAGGATCTCCTTGAAAAACTCATAAAATTAGAACCAACGATTGGCCCAAATTCATCAACGAATTAAAAGTTACCCTTGGCAAATCTGAATCTTCCTTTGCCAATGAAAACCCAAAACCAATTCTTAACAAAAACCAAAATGAAAATCAAAAACCCCCACACACAAGGAAAAAAACCTCTTTACCCAATAAGAAAACAGAAATTATCCCTAATACAAACTCTCCAAAATAAACTGAACCAAAATTAACCCCTCATTTGGACAAACCAAAAAAATCCCCAGAAAAAAAGAACTGGCAAACAAGACATAAACCAACATCAAAATCAGGAACCCAAACCAGCTTGAGCCCAAGATGAAACAGATTCGAAAATTTAGAAACAATGGATATTGAGGAACAAAATCCTTAAACACGCCAAAATCTCAAACAAAAACCCTATCAAAAGTGAAACCTACATATGACGAATAAAATTATTCAGTGGAATATTCAAGGTGTAAAAGCAAATTTCAATGAACTCCTAATAATTCTCAAAAACTTTTCCCCAGCAGTTATTTGTTTGCAGAAAACATTCCTTAAAGAAAACCATATACCTAATGTAAAACATTATACCTCATACAACCATATAAACAAAAATCCTAACAAAGCCTCTGGAGGCGCATCCATAATCATAAATAATAAGATACCACAAAATCAAATCAAATTAAAAACCAATTTACAATCAGTGGCAGTGTCAGCAACCCTTCACAAAACAATCACTATATGCTCCATATATATTTCCCCCTGTTACAATATCACAGAACCAGAAATAGACAACATAATCCAACAACTCCCAAGACCATTTATTCTAATGGGAAACTTCAACTGTCACAGTGAAATTTGGGGAAGCTCTGAAACCAACTGCAAAGGCCAAATCATTGCAAATGTAATCAATCAAAACAGCCTATGCCTATATAATAACAAATCAAACACATATCACCCAGCATCAGGCTCATACTCCGCTATTGACCTAACTTTAAGTGGTTCCACTGTCTTCCTGGACTACAACTGGAGGGTCCTGGGGGATACCTGTGGAAGTGATCACTTCCCTATCATTCTGGAAAACTCAAATCCTCAACTCAGGAAGAAAAAATCATGTTGGAATATTCAAAAAGCTAACTGGGAAAAATTCCAAAAGCTATGCTATTTAAAACTAATTCCAGAATCCAATACCAGCAATGAAGATCACCTCCTCTACTTCACCAAAACTCTTTTATCTATAGCTAAAGAATGCATACCTAAATCTTCCACTTCAATGAAATTCAACAAGCCATGGTTTAATGATCAATGCAAAGAAGCAATAAGAGCGCGGCGTGCAGCCTTAAAAAAATTCAACTCCTCCCCTACCAAAGAAAACCTATACTTTTTCAAAAATTGTAGAGCCAAAGCCAGGCAAATTATCAAAGAATAAAAAAAAAACAACTTGGAAAAATTATATCTCAAAACTGAACACCAACACCAACACCAAAACAATATGGGACATGATCAGAAGGATATCAGGAAAATGTGATAGTACCCCAATAAAACACCTCACCTTGAACAACGTAAAGCTTACGAACAAAAAAGACATTGCAAACCATATAACAGAAACCTTTTCACAAAACTCATCCCCACAAAATCTCGATAGAACATTCCAAAACATTAAACAATGCGAAGAAAAAAATAACATCAACTTTCAATTAGAATATACCAAAAGTTATAACCTACCTTTCTCAATTTCAGAACTCCAAACTGCACTAGCCAGAGCACATAACACAACTCCTGGTCTAGATGAAATTCATTATGAATTTCTAAAGCAGCTACCTAAAAACTCTTATTTATTTACTAAATATATACAACTACCTATGGACCACTGGTAACATTCCCATGCTCTGGAAACAGGCCACCATTATTCCCATTCCAAAACCCATGAAAAACATATCAAATCCCCCAAAGCAACAAAATACCACATCATACCAAACCAATTTCCAACCTATTGCTCTAACCAGCTGTCTTAGCAAAATACTGGAATGAATGATCAACAACAGACTGACATGGTATCTGGAAACTAACAACTTAATAACCAACCTCCAAACAGGTTTTAGGAAGGGAAGAGGGACAATCGACCACCTTGTCCAACTTGAAACCTTTATATGTGAAGCCTTCATCCAAAAAGAACATCTCACAGCAGTCTTCTTCGACCTTGAAAAGGCCTATGACACTGTTGCACACTTTCTTCTAATGAGTGCTGAGCCAGGAATCGAACCAGGGACCGTTGGATTTCAATCCAAAGCTCTCCCAGCTGGTTTCTTGCTACGCCTCTTCGTCTTCCTCCTCCACTTTCCTCCTTCCACCTTCCACCTTTTCACTGTTTCTCTCTGCTTCAGCTTCTCGCCAAGAAATTAACACCACTGACTCCCGGGTGGTGAATCGGTCGGGTTTTTATCTATGACACTCTACCCATAATCCATTTCCTCAGTCTATAAAAATTCCACTCGGGGGCCCCCTCTCTTTTTTCCTTTAGAATGGGCTGAAGGTGAATTATTAAGACAGCGGTGAGTATTTTTTTTTTTTCCTTTTCTATATGATGGCGGTGCTTCTTTCTTTGGATCCGATTACTGCCCTGCACGCCAGACACAAACGAACCCTCTTTTTTCCAGAGCCGCTGCTAGTCTCCCTTTCATGTTCACAGACACCACATGGAAATACGGAATAATGAGAGATTTGAAAGCACTTGGCCTAAAAGGAAGAATGCCTTCATATATAGACAACTTTCTAAAAGAAAGAAATTTTAAAGTACTTTTGGATGATACCTTATCAGACTCAAAAGAACAAAAAATGGGGGTTCCACAAGGATGCAAACTTTCCGTTACCCTATTCAACATAAAAATCAACAACATTGTAAAATGTCTAAACCCTGGTATAGACGGTTCACTATACATGGATGATTTTCTGATCTGTTACAGATCTAAACACATTTGCACAATAGAGCGCCAACTACAAATATGCCTAAATAAAATAAGCAAGTAAACCATGGAAAATGGCTTCAAATTATCCAAAGAGAAAACTAAATGCCTACACTTCTGCCAAATCCACAAAATGCATAACGACCCTGTCTTAAAACTCAATGATACTGAAATCCCAGCCGTCAAACAACATAAATTTCTTGGCGTTATTTTTTACCATAAACTATCTTTTATCCCACATATCAAATACTTGCGAGCCAAATGCAATAAAACCATTCAACTTCTAAGAGTAGTAGCTCACACCAAATGGGGTGCAGATAAAAAAACACTTGCTAAATTATACCAAACCTTGATCCATTCCAAACTTGATTCCGCATGCTTCGTATATAGATCAGCCAGAAAATCATACCTTAAAAAACTGGAGACCATCCATCATCAAGGTCTGAGACTTGTGTCAGGTGCTTTCACCACTTCCCTGGTGGAAAGCCTATATACTGAGGCAAATGAACCGCCTCTAAAACTAGGAAGACAAAAACTCGGAATGCAATACTGCATAAAACTAGCCTTTAATCCATCAAATCCTGCCCACAAAATAGTTTTTCAACCACAACTTAAACCCCTCTTCCATCAAAAAGAAAAAATTATTAAACCATTCAGCCTCCGCATGGAGGAACTTATTACTGAAACACAAATAGACATAAATCATATACACAAGGTCATCATTCGATGGATCTAAAAAGGAAGACAGAGTAGGATGCGCTGCCATCCTCAATAACACGGAATTACTAAAACGAATTCCAAATAAAGCCTCAATTTATAGTGCTGAAATTCTAGCCATCAACTTAGCCCTTGACATTATTTCAACAAATCAACTCAAGAAGTTTATCATCTTCACAGATTCTAAATCTACTCTTACTTCTCTAAGAAACAAAGAATCAACCAACCCACTTATCATCAAACTTCTACATAGATTTAACCAGCTCTCCAAAGACAAAATCATTAAACTCTGCTGGATACCAAGTCATATTGACATCCATGGCAATGAGAGGGCTGATTCAGTAGCAAAAAATTCATTACATCAAAATGTATCTGATGTCAAGATCCCCTACTCCGACTTCAAACCAACAATCCACAAATTTATCAGAACTAAATGGCAAGAAACATGGAATAATAGCCCAAACAATAAGCTCCAAAATATCCAACCTACCATCGGTGAATGGTATCCAGGCTACCGTAAGATAAGAAAGGAGAAAATTACACTAACTAGACTAAGAATAGGACATACCCCGATTACCCATTCATACCGACTGAAAAACAAAGAACCCCCGATATGCACTGCATGCCAGGAAGTCTTCACAGTGAAACACTTTTTGATAAGCTGCTATGACTTCAACTCCATTCGATCAAAATATTACATATCAAACAATTTAAAAGATCTATTTAACAACGTCGACCCAAGCAAAATATTCCAATTTCTAAAAGAAATTAGACTATATACAAAAATCTAAATCCCCTCCATACAAAAAAAAACCCAAAACACTAACTATTCACCACTGCTCATTACCCTCTTTAAAAAAAAATTTTTTTTTCCTTAAAAGAAAAGTTGAAAACAACCAACTTTGAAAGCTTGAAGACAAACAACTCTGAAAGCAAAAACACCTTTTGGCCTTAAATGACCCTTTGGATGTTGATAGGTCGTTAAACACAATCAATCAATCAATCAATCATCCTCTCCCTCCAACTTTTTAGCACCTTTTTAGACCTATTGACAAACTGTTCCACTTGCTTATTTGATCTTGGGTGATAAGGGGGAGCTGTAATATGTTCTGTTATTAATGTTTTACAGAAAGCCTGTAATTCACTAGACATGATTTGTGTATCATTATCTGAAACAATAGAGAACACCAAACTTTGCAAAAATGCAGTAGCTGTTCTTCTACATTTTGATATTCTGCCCATTTAGTGTAAGTATTGACTGTCATTGGATAGTATGCTTCATTTAATGGTTCTGCAAAGTCTGTATTTATTCTGGATCATTGCATATCGATTTTTGACCAAGGTTGAAATCTTAAAGGTGTTGACCTTACTGCCAAAGCACAACCTCTACATGATTTCACTAAATTTTTTATACCTTGATCCATTTTTGGCCAATATGTATAACTTCTCATTAAGGATTTAATTCTAGAAATTTTTGGAAGTCCTATGGGAAATTCTTTTAGCATGTTTCCTTTTTTTGCAATGATGCTGGGATCATAATTCTTTCCACATTTATAAGTACATTGTTGCATTATGAAAATGCATTATTTTCAGTAACATTTTTTTCTTTAAGTTTTAATTGCATCTTCATTTTCTTTATAAAGTTGTCTTTTTTTACTTAACTTTTATTTCTTCCAATATCTTTGAGCAGTTCTCTTACAATATTGTATAATACATTAATAATCTCATTTTTGGCCCTTATCATCGCAATTACTGTTTTCTTAAGTTGTTTGCAGAATTTTGCTATATTTTAGTATAAATAATCTGTCTGCATAATTCAATTTTTTGGATGGTAAAAGCTCCATTTTATAATTATAGTTCAATAGGATAGTTCTCTAGAGCTGCAGTCTATTTGCTGTATATGTGGGAACACTCTTTTTTTATCCATATATGGACAGTAATGGACAATGATCTGTCTGTCATAAGAATTTTCTATCATGTATGAATTTATGAAACTTTTTCATAGCAAATATGATAGCCAATGCTTCCTTTTCTATCTGGCTGTAGCTTTTTTCAGCTGCTATTAATAATCTTGAAGCATGAGCTATGGGTTTAGTTTTTCCATCCCTATATTTGTGTAGTATCGCTGCTCTAATACCCGAATCACTTGCATCTGATGCAGCTGCAATCTTTAATTTAGGATCAAAATGAGCTAGTGACAATCCAATGCTAAAACTTTCTTGATCTGTTCAAAAGCACTTTGACATTTATCTGACCAATTCCATTTTACACTTTTTTTAGCAGGTTATTCAAGGGTGCTCTTAGTTTATGTATATTGGATATATAGACAGGAAAGTAATTAGCAAATCCTAAACATGCTTGTAAGTTTGTTACATTTGTTGGGGTGGGAATATCTTTTGTTGCGCTTGACCTTGAAGGATCAGGTCATCTACCATTTGCATTAATAATTTGTTCTAGATATTTAAATCTGAACATAAATCATTCGCATTTTTCTTCACTGATTTTAAAACCACATAATTTAATTTTTACATCTTATATTGTTTTTGGTTTCCACTATTAATAAGTACATCATCATTTTGTGCACAATCAAAAATGGTAAGCATCACATCCATAATCTGTCAGAATATGCTTGGTACTACCTTTTATATCAAAAGGAAGTCAGTTGAATTTATATAGTCCTCTATGAATGTTAAATGTTAATAGTTTTGAGCACTCTTCAATTCCTAGCACTTGTAGGTAAGCATCTGAAAGGTCTAATTTAGTAAAAAATTTACAACCATTTCATTTGGCAAAAAATGTCTCTGGACTTGGTAATGGTATATCAAGACAAAACTCAATGCATCATTGAAAATGGTTATAAACTATAATTTATTTTGGCAGGTAAGTTTTTGGTACTTGTCTCATTAGACTGCAAATTAGAAATGATTCAGTTTTATTAGAACATTAAAAACAGGAAGTCAAGCTTCATGACTGGAAATTTTTTTTCTGTAAGGAATTTATAAAATTGAGGGTATAAGTGGTAGAAGAGGGAAAGGTTTTGTATATATATATATATATATATGTCATCTGTATACAATTCTGTTTTGCTGTATCACAGCTCATCAGTACAGCTAGGTATCTGATTGCTTCCAGCTGGGATTGAAACTTGACTGATTTGACATTAGTTGAAGTTTTTACCTTTAAGCTATCAGCGCATGGCAGAGAAAGACAGGTTTTAGCATGTTATATACACAATGTAAACAAATGCCAGTAGCTAAGAGTGTTCAATTTATTGCTGAAGAACGATGCATAAATAGTGGTGAGTAGCTACTGTTTTTAAAATCTATATATGACTTTGATTAGTAACTTAGAATGTATCTTTGGTATGTTATTGCAGTTGAAACAAGTTTGCATGATGGAATCATCCCCTGGTATGCCAAGATCAATACAACCTGTTCCCAGTGTTCCTTTGACAATGAAATCAGCAGCACCAAGAAGGACCAAGGAAATAAGTTCAGCTGCTACTGCTACCACAGCAGCTTTCAAATATGACAGGTGGAAAAGAGTTCCCAGGAAGCCTGATAATTTGGTTAAATGTAAGTTTCAAATTTTTGTTACTGCTTTCTTTTTTATTCTTTTTTTTTTTTGTGGTACAATGGATATCGGCTCGGAACGAGAAGCTGAGAATCCGGGGAGCCGAGTTCGAATTCCAGTTGAATCCATTGTATTCACTTACGTGCAAATACCCTTGGGAAAGGTATTAATCCGTCTCTTCCTTCCAGTTATGGGTTAAATAACAGGATAGATTGGGTTCTATAGCCTTGGTCAGCAACCAGTCTACCGCAGAAAGCAATGGCAACCTATTGCGGGATAATCTTCTGCCCAGTCAGTCATGTCTCTTTCGAGACATGATTGCCCAAGCGTGTATCATGTATGGCACTTAACTGACTGACTATGTGCCATGTTCCTTTAGGATGTGAGAAATCATGTCTCTTCACAACTTCCTATACTTTGTTGCTGTTATTAAGTTTTCTGTTTTTGCCATCTCTCCAAATCATTGTTTTGTCATTCATTTATACAGTCTTGGTAGATATATTACTTTCTGTTTCCCTTTAACCCTCTTGTATTTAATATGTCCTGTGAGTGTACAATTTTCCAATGTTCTTTCCCTCATTATCTGTCCAAGAAATTTCAACTGTCTTTCTGATTCTGTTTATAAGTGTCCTTTTTTTCTATTTTCCTTAAAAATTCATCATTACTAATATATTCAGTTCACGATATTTTCAGTATTCTTCTATAGAATCACATTTCTGTTAACACATTTCTGTATCAAATGTATAACTCGATGCCCAGGGTGTGGCTTGACCAATCCTTCCTGCTCTATAACCAGTTTGCCCACATTATGTTTGTTTTGATCTTGGACCAACCAAAGTAGGATTGCCCATTATCACCTGGCTAGATTAATCCTGACATGAGTATATTATTAAAACCAGATTTACGGGTTCTTCATATGGAGTATAATCAGTAAACCACAGGCACCAGAAACAATACAACTTATAATCTGGGTGGGTGTTGTTTTTTTTATATATATTTATATATCGATTATATGCACAGATATAATAGGCAAGTCAAAGCAAGTGACACTCAACAGTTGGATGGTATTTTAAAAAGACTTCCATAACAATGTCCTCTGAGTTGGGGTTTAATCAAATGTCTTCTAGCAGCACATCCGTTTCAGTCAACCTTCAGACTGTCTCCTTCAAATCACTTCCCCCAACTTATCTCTTCTAGCAGCAGACCCTGAACTAACTGCACCTGGTTTATTAAACAAACACAAAAAGTGGGTTAGTAAAGTGTGGTTATGTGGGGTTCAATTCTTGCTCACTGTATAACTTTTACCAACTTGAAATGAAAACAATAACAGTTGTCCATTTTGAGTAAGTTTCTGGGCCCTTCACTAACGAAGGGGAGTGAACTCACACTCTGTTATCAAAAGCTTGTTTGTAACTACATCGGCAGCTTGAGACAGGAAATTCTCACAGTCCAATTTTGACATAGGGTCACACTTTGTCAAAACAGGATGACAATATTTTGTCTAGAATTGTTTTACTTGGATTCAATAAATTCAGTTACTCTTCTGGACAGAAATAATTGTATTTTACCTTTTTATCACTTTGGTTTCTTTTCTTGGCAAACTAATTGTATTCTCACATTTTAGAGAAATCTCTTATCTTTAAAATTAATAAAAAATTAATACCAGTCATCTGGAAATAGGATTACAAATATAATGTCACATTTCATGTTATTTCTAGTTTCAATTCCTTAGACCCAGTGCTATACATCATAGCCTGAATCAGCAATGAATGATTTTTTTTTCTGATGTTGCTTTGTTATCTGCAGAACTGTAGTTATATCATTTCTATGAGAAAGTTTGAGGGAAATCATCAGGAGAATGCATACCAATCCTGGCTAGAATTTGATCTTCATATGCTGGCTTGACTCATAAAAGAATCTCAGTACATGAGGCATGTTGACTCTTTGAATTCTTGTAGCCATTTCCATGTTTTTGTGACATTTTGATATTATACCAAAAACTTAGATTAAGTCAATTCATCACTGTCAAGATTTTATGTCCATGGAGCCTTCTGGCCAGTATTTTGCCATTCTTGGCCAGTCTATGCATTTTGTAAAGATAAGTTTTTACTCTTTGTTTATTGTTTTATCTGTTTGTTGCACAGTAGATTAAAGAGAAGGTGAAATTTTAGTTTTTGAATCTGACTTTTTTTAATTAAGTACAGCGAAGAAAAAAATGTTGGCAAAATCATATCTTGTATGATATGATTTAGTAGGGAGATACAACTTACATCATCCAGCTAATTAACATTACAAAGTATCACAGAACCAGTTCTTGAATTGTTATAAAATTACAATTATCCCTTTAGTTAAAAAAAAGAATAATTCCATTTATTAATAATATTCTTTTTTTTATGTGCCATGTTCTTTCAGGATATTGGTGATAGTGGTTCTTCATAGCTTTCTGTCATTTATGGTTGTTAGCAATATGTGGCTTTTTACTTTGCTTACATATCACTTTTCTTCCATTCATTTACACAAGCTTTTAGGTTGCTTGCTTGCTGTTTTCCTGTTGTCCCCCTCGTGCTTTCATTATGTCACGGAAGTGTCCAATTTTAATATAAGGTTAGCAAATCTTACTAAAAATAGCTGAAAACATTTTAAAATTATATGTCATATGTATAGCAAAATCTTTGAATACTTGAAGCATGATGGTAATTAGAATTATTAGTTTAATATTTTTCTTCTTAATTTCATAGAGAAAAGTATATATGGCTGTAAAGAAAGAGAGAACATTGTAAGAATGAATGTTATCACTTGAATATTGTATTCTAAAATCTATTCATTTATTGTATGATTATTAAGTATAATTTAAAATTGGAAATGGCAGTGGATGTCTTAAAGCTGAATTTACATTTTCATATTCAATTCAAATTGATATTGTTCAAGTGTAAATCTCTTATTCCATGGTTACTTCTAATTTGAAAAAAAAAACATGTTAGGTTTATAGCTTGTGAAGTGTGTATGTATTTTTTGACATTACTTTGCATTATATTTCTGTTCTTAAGATTATGACAACAATTGAATTAAAATCTTTAAATAAAAAGTATAAACTGATTTGGAAAATTATGTTGCATTTTTAGATCTTGAATCAAAACCAATCCAAATGCAAAGAGCATGAAATCTACCAATAACATAATTATCATAAACCATAAAAATAAATAAATAAAATCTTTTATTTTATGAGAAGGAAATGTTGTATTCTGAAGGAAAATCAAAAATTGTCATAAAACCCCAACATTTTATGCTCTTGGAGAACATTTAGTGAAAATAGTAGGTAAAACAAGTAAAACATGATAATCATAGCAGATCTTTATTTTAATGAATGAATGAAGAGTGAGAATTTGCACAATAATACCATGAACTTGAAATATGTCATTCTTCAGAAAGACAACACAAACAGTAAAATAAATTTTGTTACATTAGGAGAATCTATAGCAAAGCTTTCAAATTTATATTTAATCAGTTCATGAGTATGTTTTTCATAGCAAAACATTTAAAAATTTGGAAATTTTTTGATAATTCCAAATTTTTACAACACAATAAAAAATTAGTTTCACAAGAGGGTTTTTGTCATTGCTCATGAGAATTATGCTATTGACAAAAATAAAACATTTATTATACTTCAATGTTTTCATATATATATATATATATATATATATACACATACATATTATTAGGATTATTTAACTGAGCAGGTTCATGACAACTTTGAAGTTATACTCTATCTTTCCCCTTGATATCAAGTACTTTACAATAAAAAAACCTGCTTGCCAAAATACCTTTTATCAGTAAAACTACTGAAAAAACAACAATCTCAGTGCTAAACATTATCACAATTCAACACTATATATATATATATATATATATATATATATATATATATATATATATATATATATGCTATAGTTTTAAGGTATGCTAGTTAACAAATAATCAATAATAAATGAGGAGTAAAAAGTTATCAAACTTGACTATAATATAGCTATAAATAACTACATTCAGATCCAGAACTATTTCTACCCAATGACCTCTGAAATATGACCGTTATTCTATACACAATAACTGTTTAGTTAATACAATAAACCTTGTACCTTGACCAGACCAGCATATATAAATAGTTGAGCCAACACACATGCTATGAAGATTTCACTCAAGCATGAAACAGTTTTGCAGCTTGGTATTGACCTTAGTATCAACTTTATATATATAATTTAATGCTGAGATCAAAATTTATTCTCAATGTGAATACACATATTTCAGTTGCCCCTCTGTTATATATATATATATATATATATATATATATATATATCTGTAGTATATATATCTACTAGCCTGCATATTCAATAGACTTATCAAAAACACTGCATCTCTCTTTATAGAGAAATCACCATCTGATTTAAGGTGCTTTACACTGCCCAGCCACAATCATGTTTAAGCATGATGACAAAAAGATATTTAAACCATTACATAATACTATATGCTTATGTAACAGTTATTATTAGAAATAACTATATTAGATTACTTAATTTAGTAAATAAAGTTAAATTTATTGATACATTCAGTGCTACATTGAATATTTGAACTTTTACATGATGTGTTTTTGCTAAGACTACTTGTGTTTTATTATAGGAAGAAAATAAAGTTTATTGACCAAAAAAGGATGTGTGAATTCTTTACTCAAGTGTTTTTTTATTCTGTAATGCATAGTGAGGAAAGAAAATTTGGTAAATTTAACAGTCACAAGACATTCATTGCTAAAGAAGCGAGGAGAAACAGGAAGTAGCTTATCTGATGAGCTTGAGTAAATGAATAGCAGAACAAAGATTACAACAACCAAAAGAAGAAGGTTTTGGAGACCCACAATTTCCCACTTCCATAAAGAGCATGCCATATAATGGAAAGAAAGAAAAATCTCCCCTAATCAATATAGCCTTTATTAGGTGTAACTTGTATTTGATAAATATCTCAGAATTTTGAATTGAAGGTTTTGGAGACCCACAATTTCCCACTTCCATAAAGAGCATGCCATATAATGGAAAGAAAGAAAATCTCCCCTAATCAATATAGCCTTTATTAGGTGTAACTTGTATTTGATAAATATCTCAGAATTTTGAATTGAAGGTTTTGGAGACCCACAATTTCCCACTTCCATAAAGAGCATGCCATATAATGGAAAGAAAGAAAATCTCCCCTAATCAATATAGCCTTTATTAGGTGTAACTTGTATTTGATAAATATCTCAGAATTTTGAATTGAAGGTTTTGGAGACCCACAATTTCCCACTTCCATAAAGAGCATGCCATATAATGGAAAGAAAGAAAATCTCCCCTAATCAATATAGCCTTTATTAGGTGTAACTTGTATTTGATAAATATCTCAGAATTTTGAATTGAAGGTTTTGGAGACCCACAATTTCCCACTTCCATAAAGAGCATGCCATATAATGGAAAGAAAGAAAATCTCCCCTAATCAATATAGCCTTTATTAGGTGTAACTTGTATTTGATAAATATCTCAGAATTTTGAATTGAAGGTTTTGGAGACCCACAATTTCCCACTTCCATAAAGAGCATGCCATATAATGGAAAGAAAGAAAATCTCCCCTAATTAATATAGCCTTTATTAGGTGTAACTTGTATCTGATAAATATCTCAGAATTTTGAATTGAAGGTTTTGGAGACCCACAATTTCCCACTTCCATAAAGAGCATGCCATATAATGGAAAGAAAGAAAATCTCCCCTAATCAATATAGCCTTTATTAGGTGTAACTTGTATTTGATAAATATCTCAGAATTTTGAATTGAAGGTTTTGGAGACCCACAATTTCCCACTTCCATAAAGAGCATGCCATATAATGGAAAGAAAGAAAATCTCCCCTAATCAATATAGCCTTTATTAGGTGTAACTTGTATTTGATAAATATCTCAGAATTTTGAATTGAAGGTTTTGGAGACCCACAATTTCCCACTTCCATAAAGAGCATGCCATATAATGGAAAGAAAGAAAATCTCCCCTAATCAATATAGCCTTTATTAGGTGTAACTTGTATTTGATAAATATCTCAGAATTTTGAATTGAAGGTTTTGGAGACCCACAATTTCCCACTTCCATAAAGAGCATGCCATATAATGGAAAGAAAGAAAATCTCCCCTAATCAATATAGCCTTTATTAGGTGTAACTTGTATCTGATAAATATCTCAGAATTTTGAATTGAAGGTTTTGGAGACCCACAATTTCCCACTTCCATAAAGAGCATGCCATATAATGGAAAGAAAGAAAATCTCCCCTAATCAATATAGCCTTTATTAGGTGTAACTTGTATTTGATAAATATCTCAGAATTTTGAATTGAAGGTTTTGGAGACCCACAATTTCCCACTTCCATAAAGAGCATGCCATATAATGGAAAGAAAGAAAATCTCCCCTAATCAATATAGCCTTTATTAGGTGTAACTTGTATTTGATAAATATCTCAGAATTTTGAATTGAAGGTTTTGGAGACCCACAATTTCCCACTTCCATAAAGAGCATGCCATATAATGGAAAGAAAGAAAATCTCCCCTAATCAATATAGCCTTTATTAGGTGTAACTTGTATTTGATAAATATCTCAGAATTTTGAATTGAAGGTTTTGGAGACCCACAATTTCCCACTTCCATAAAGAGCATGCCATATAATGGAAAGAAAGAAAATCTCCCCTAATCAATATAGCCTTTATTAGGTGTAACTTGTATTTGATAAATATCTCAGAATTTTGAATTGAAGGTTTTGGAGACCCACAATTTCCCACTTCCATAAAGAGCATGCCATATAATGGAAAGAAAAGAAAATCTCCCCTAATCAATATAGCCTTTATTAGGTGTAACTTGTATCTGATAAATATCTCAGAATTTTGAATTGAAGGTTTTGGAGACCCACAATTTCCCACTTCCATAAAGAGCATGCCATATAATGGAAAGAAAGAAAATCTCCCCTAATCAATATAGCCTTTATTAGGTGTAACTTGTATTTGATAAATATCTCAGAATTTTGAATTGAAGGTTTTGGAGACCCACAATTTCCCACTTCCATAAAGAGCATGCCATATAATGGAAAGAAAGAAAATCTCCCCTAATCAATATAGCCTTTATTAGGTGTAACTTGTATTTGATAAATATCTCAGAATTTTGAATTGAAGGTTTTGGAGACCCACAATTTCCCACTTCCATAAAGAGCATGCCATATAATGGAAAGAAAGAAAATCTCCCCTAATCAATATAGCCTTTATTAGGTGTAACTTGTATTTGATAAATATCTCAGAATTTTGAATTGAAGGTTTTGGAGACCCACAATTTCCCACTTCCATAAAGAGCATGCCATATAATGGAAAGAAAGAAAATCTCCCCTAATCAATATAGCCTTTATTAGGTGTAACTTGTATTTGATAAATATCTCAGAATTTTGAATTGAAGGTTTTGGAGACCCACAATTTCCCACTTCCATAAAGAGCATGCCATATAATGGAAAGAAAGAAAATCTCCCCTAATCAATATAGCCTTTATTAGGTGTAACTTGTATTTGATAAATATCTCAGAATTTTGAATTGAAGGTTTTGGAGACCCACAATTTCCCACTTCCATAAAGAGCATGCCATATAATGGAAAGAAAGAAAATCTCCCCTAATCAATATAGCCTTTATTAGGTGTAACTTGTATTTGATAAATATCTCAGAATTTTGAATTGAAGGTTTTGGAGACCCACAATTTCCCACTTCCATAAAGAGCATGCCATATAATGGAAAGAAAGAAAATCTCCCCTAATCAATATAGCCTTTATTAGGTGTAACTTGTATTTGATAAATATCTCAGAATTTTGAATTGAAGGTTTTGGAGACCCACAATTTCCCACTTCCATAAAGAGCATGCCATATAATGGAAAGAAAGAAAATCTCCCCTAATCAATATAGCCTTTATTAGGTGTAACTTGTATTTGATAAATATCTCAGAATTTTGAATTGAAGGTTTTGGAGACCCACAATTTCCCACTTCCATAAAGAGCATGCCATATAATGGAAAGAAAGAAAATCTCCCCTAATCAATATAGCCTTTATTAGGTGTAACTTGTATTTGATAAATATCTCAGAATTTTGAATTGAATCTCCCTTATTCAATCCCTAAACAGTTTATTTTCATTCCATTCTCTTTGCCAACAGATATCAAATAATAACTTTTTTAACCACTCCCTTCAAAATTAGAGAACTGAGGAAAAGGATCGAAAGGTAACAGTGAGCCTATGTGAAGTTTTCTTTGCACCAATGAAAACATTGCCTTCTCAGAAATTGGTTAGTGAACTAAAAAGAGAGGAATTAAATTTGCAAGCCTATGAGAAATTGTTTTTGAACCAATGAAAATCTTGTCTCCATATAAATTAGCCTGTGAGTTGAGAAGAAAGAAAAGAAAATAGCAAGCCTATGCCCAATTCCTTTTGATATAAAATGAGGAGAAAAATTAAATTAATAAAAGTCTAGTGTTTGAAGTCATTTGAAAGGTTTCATTTCTGTTCACACCATCTAGCACTGAAGTTCTTGTCAGTGTAAAATTATTTACTAATTATATTATTGGCATTTAACTGAGCACACAGCACTTTAAAGAATTTTCTCTCAACAATGCAAGAAAGCTAAGTATTTCAAACTATCTCTCTTCATTTACTTTTGGAAGTATGCAAACCTTTGGCAAACAATGAACTCTCTTACCTTTGTCATTAACTTCTTTTTTAATATTTTTTTGTGTCAAATCATTTACTCTGTTGCATAAATATTTTTTCTTCATGACAATTTATTAACACTAAGGACTTAAAAAATTTCTGATTTATTTTTCTGATTCAAGCTACTGACACAACTTCAAATATTAAATTTTTAAATGTATTCATTATTTTGTTATGTTAACATTACCTATGTGTTTCCTTACCATCCTACATTAATCCTCTTGGTGTGGGTAAGCTGTTCATTTCAACTCCTAATCCCCATGCCAGTATATGTCTAACTGAACTCAGTTTTTGTGATACTGATTATTTTTCAACTGAAACAGTTGTTGAATTTCATTACCCACTCTAAAGATTGTACTCTTAATGAACAGAAAACTACATATGCTTAAATAATACTTATATCTACAGCCATGCAGAGGATTCCAAAATAAACGAATCATGGTTTAACAACCAAATAACATTAGGCATCTATCCGTCTTAAGAGACTATGGAGTTGTTCTCTGGATAATGTTTCACTCACAACATTCATTATGGCTTAGTGATTAATGGCAGTCTCTTTCACACTTTGTGCAGATGAAGATTAATACTAGTTTGTCTCACTTTGTCCTTTTCACATCTGACTGCTTGGCAGAATGTTGTTTTAATTGAACCTGCCTTCAGGATGGTTACAACTTCCTATACATCTGGATTGATACCTCAGGTCACTTTGACAGATAACTTTCTAGCATATATTGGTTTTGCCTTGCTTTGAGCCAGCTCTCCATACAGGAGCTTCCTGGGTATTCAACAGTTATCTATTTGCATATATTTGAGTCAGTACAAGCAAATTTAAGTGGAAATGAATGTCCTTTTGAGGACAGTGTTGTTGAAGAATTTATCTTGCCAGGAGACATTCAGGATGTGTCAAAGATAAAACATGTGAAAGGCATTTAGCTTCTGTTCTTGGCCATAATAGAGCGTGCAAGTTCAACTGCTGTACAAAATGTATTAGTTCAGAATATTTTGTGATAATTTTTATAAAGCAGTGATTTTAATTTTCTAGATTTTGTAACTTCTAAATAGTTTTGTCAAGATATCAGCATGACAAATTCATATTATAAAAAAATGTTTGTTTTACTATTGTTGTATTGAAATATGTGCTAATTTGGTTTTCTATAAGTAGTAAAACAGTGATATTTTTTAAAGAATATTTTTATTGAGAAAAGATAGCTATTCATGTTTGTTTAAAGAATTTTCATTAACTTCAAGCTATATAAATGTTGCTTAAATTTATCTTGATTAAAAAATATTCAAGACATGTGCTAGTGAATTATAGGCATATAGTGGGATCATATAGTGGGATGTGCATTGTGGTGCATTGGATATCGGTTTAGAACGAGAAATCGGAGAGCCGAGTTCGAATTCTAGCTGAATTCATTGCATTCACTTACGCGCAAATACCCTTGGGAAAGGTATTAATCCATCTCTTCCTTCCAGTTATGGGTTAAATAATAGGACAGATTGGGTTCTGTAGCCTTGGTCAGCAACCAGTCTACTGCAGAAAGCAAGGGCAACCTACTGCCCAGTCAGCCATGTCTCTTTCGAGACATGATCACCCAAGTGTGTATCACGTATGGTACTTAACTGATTGAGTGGGATCATAATTTCATTAATCTAGGATCCTCAAAAGATCATAATCCAGCCCTGTATAAAACACTTTTAATGATGGACTGTAAGTTTTCTGTGGGAGTAGTATCTATAGAAGTGTTGTGTTTCTTTTAATTTAGTGTTTTTGAAATCTTTTTTAGCAAAGAGATCAATAGCCATCTTTGAAGAATATTATCTTATTTGAACATGGTCATTAGTTTAAAACTTTTTGTTTGATCTATTCCACTCAACAAGCATCTTGTTGAAGAACATAGAAAAATTCTCTGCATTTATATTGATAGCATTATTAGCTTTAAAGTTTACTACTTACCATACAAATCCCGAACTTTAATTCTCCTCTCACTTGCCTGTTGTCTTTTAAATCATATTTGTTTGCTAATTTTATGAAGGATTCAATTTCCAACCTAGTCATCTAATGTAGTTCTACATTAATCACTAGAAATCACTGTCGAATAAATAATTTTTAATGTACTTCATCAACCAACTTAAACGTTTCTCTTCATGAGAGTTATTTGACAATTTTGTTTGCTTTTGTCCGTACCTAATATTTTGAATATTCTGTATCCTTATGTTCTGGTTACATTCACAGAACAAGCTTTTTAAATTTTTTCTTGTTTACTCTCTTTAAATTTCAATTTTTTTTCAAGTATATTTTGTGATTTTCTTTTATTTGTTGTTGATGCCACTGTTTTCATTTTTATTTCCAATTGTTTTTTATAATCTTTGTTCAATGTTTTCATAATTTCCAAAATTATATTCCTACTACTGAATAACTTTACAAGATTTTATTTTTATATATGGTTGTATGGTTGTTATATGGCTGTTAGAATGTTTTGTGAACATCATTGCCATCATCAAATCTCTACTAATACATCATGTCCAGCATGAACAAAAGTTCTTCAAATTGAGCATTCAACATCTCAAAGTGAAAATTCATCTATGTGCCATGTTCCTTCAGGATGGAGATGATCATGGTATTCCTCATCTCCCTATCCCTTGTAGATCTTAACACCTTTTCTCACTTGTTACTCCTCCCAAACCCTCCTGCCAGGATTTATCATTGATGGTCACATTTTGAACAATATAAGATACACAGATGATACAGTGCTGATAGTAGATACTGAAAAGAAACTACAAGACCTCTTACAGAAGGTAGCTGAACGAATTTGCATAAGATACTAGATTAGCAACTAGGTCCCACCCTTTTACAGTGAAACCGCAATTTCTACTCCAACAGCTTCTTTTCTCGCACTTCCCAACTCCCTTTCACATGATTGCTTCCCCAATGGCTACAATCTCCAGAAGTTTAAATGTAAGGTCAATAGACACCCCCTAACACACTAACTCGCATCTATTCTTTAAAACACTCTTCCCATCTACCCAACCCTCAGCCTCGGTATCCTTACCTGTCTATCACCCTCCTTCTGACATTTCCTATATCTAACCACTCTTTCTCTTTACCTTCCCCTATATAACCCCATGTGTAGTAGTGGCAGTGGAATGCCTTGCTTGGGGTGAAATGATTAAAAAAAAAAAAAAGCAAAAAGAAAGGATTGAACATAAACTATAAAAAAACTGAATGCATAGTCATCATGTTCTTACTGAAGCTTTCGGCTTCAATGTTAATCAGTACAACATGCTGTTTTCTCGTTTTTGATGGAGTGAATTGCCCTTTTTCTTACAGATGGTGCCCAACTGACTCTAGGGTACTGTGCAGTCGACAAACAATTTTATTCTACACCCTGTATATTAGTGTGTATGCAACTCTTAGCTTCTACAAAGTAAAAAAGTCTTTTGTAATGCATCTTAAATTAGTTTCCTCTTTCGCATTCTTAAAACACAAAAATAGAAATTCATTTGCACTGTGTGGGGAATCCTGCAGATTCTTTTTTAAGTTTTACAAAGTTAATAACGGGTTCTTATCAGCTTCATAATAAAGAAATGTTTCTACATTGTCTAATCACTCAGCTTGTTCATTTCGAACAGCTGAAAACCAACCTCCTATCCAACCTTAATTAATATCAGATGATGAGCTAAGACCAATGTTGTTTGATGTGTTTTATACTCTCTTCATACTTCCTTCCAACCCCATTCTTCTTGAGTGCAGCTTTGTCATTTCTCAACACTTAGAATCTGAGACACAGACATTGTGTTGATATAGTATTTGCTAATTTCTTTCTTATTCTGACTGGTTGCAACATTATGACAAATTTACCATTTATATATTTTTTTAAACCAATCATTTTTTTCTTTCTTATTTTTGTTACCCATGCATACTAGTAAATTCATTGTACATGATCAACTGGATCACATATATTCTGAAACTTTTATAAAATCACAATGCATCCATTTTCAAAATTTGGCTTAGTCTGGCACAAGTTCATAAGTTAGGAGCAAATACCTACATACTGTATAATATCCAAGAACATGTACTCAGGAGGTGCTACATGGTTATAATGGACAAAGCTGCTGTCATTTTCAAATGCCTGTTTGTAGTTATTTTCTAAATTTAGCTTAATCTGGCACAAGGTGAAAAGTTATGAGCAAATACCTACAAATGGTATAAGACCCAAGAACATGTACTGAATAAGTGCTACAGGTTTGTAATGGGTAAGGTTACTGTCATTCAGTGTAAATGAATTTAATACTTTAAAAAGAAATGAATTCAAAATATAGAGAATTTTTATACATCTGTGTATATATATATATATATATATATATATATAGAATAAAATATCTCACAAATAAGGAGAAAGAGAAAATTACTTTTGTGTGTATGTAGATAGCTCAAAAAGGAAAGAAAATTATTTTTGTGCATAGCTGTAATGTGAGTGTGTGTAACATGCGGCTAAGTGAGATTTAAGTTTTCCCTGGGGAGAAGTGTCCCATTGTTGTTTCTATATCTCAAAGTAAAAGAAAAATGCAAAAATGTATATGTCCTTTTTATAGTTCTGACTAGAATAATACTTAGCAGAAAATATCTGGCAGAAAAGGTGTAAAATCCACAAAAATAGATTGTACATAAGTGAAACTTCTAGAAATAAGGAAAAAAAAAAATATATATATATATACACAAATTGCAAAGACATATTGCTTAACAACACTTGAAAAACATTGGTAGGTCATCATAATATATCTGATCACAGTTTCACTTTAATAAGTGCGAGTTTGATCAGGAGAGAAAAGTATTCACTAAAATGAAAATGTATTGAGAGTGCATTAGTTTTAGATTTTGCCAATTTGTAAAATTGTTTGAATATATTGTTTTTCATAACATGATCCCCAAAATCATGTAAAACATCTTTCCTATTTTAACAGGAAATTAATTTACACTATTTACATTGTTCGAACCAGTTCTCCTTATCTTTGTTAACGTATTCCCAACATTTCATCTGCTGTATGCGCTGGCCTTCTTCAGGTGATTGGAATTTTGAACTGAAGTCATGGACACACAGCCCAGTGGATAAATGCATTTGTTTGGGTGAATCCAGTGACTTGACAAAAAGATTTGTGAATTCACTGCCTGGTTATACCAGTGATGAACAAGTTGAGTTAAAGGGAAATATTTGATACTGAGACTTCAGTAAGAGGCATGGAAAATGAATCCAGAACAATCTACTTCAGTGAATGAAATAAAGGATTCTGCTTGAAATTTCAATCACTTGAAAAAGGTCGGAACATACAACAACCAAAGCATTGGGAATATGGCAATGAAGATGAGGACAACAGTTTAAATGATGCAAATAGCTTAAATAATTGCAATACTTTATCTCAGAAATATTGACATATATTAAGAGAATATTAAAGAGATGGTTTTTGATCAAACATTACAAACTCATTATCAATGTTCCCTACTTGGCTCAGTTAAAAGCCAGTTTTTTTTCATGCATTTTTCATAAAATTATGAAATTCTACCAATATTTATGGAATAGAATGTTCTGATATGCCATCAACTATAGTAGTAGTAATTGCCTCAGAGACATTTATGTTTACTTGGCTAAGTATGGCACAAAGCAACAAGTGTGGAGCAATCGGATCAAACTTATAAAATATTATTAACATTCTTTGAAACTAGCCAGCTCACCATTCTAACTAATTCTGGTAGTTGCAACCCGAATGATATTTATTGAACAAAAGGCTTTAGTAGTGTGCAATCTGTAAAGATTGAACTCATAATTCCATCTACTAAACTTAAGCAAAGTATTAAAAATCATGAAAATTTGAAATGTGGTTTTATGGAAAGATACTGGGAATACCATAAATTGGACATATGATCAATGACAAAGTTTCAGAAAAATTTAAAACAGAAAGAACGTGTTTATACCTCTGAGATGACGTAGTACTTACATTATTTACATCGTTGTCCTCATCTTTATTGCCATATTCATAACATTTTGGTCATTGTACTAAGGACACATGGCCTAGTAGATAAAGTGTTAGTTATATCCAGGGACTAGACCTGAATAGTTGTGAACAATTAACATGAAGAATTAAGTTAAAGGGAGATAACTAAGACATCCGGAAGTAGCATAGCTCATGGAATTGCGAACAATATACCCCAGTGATCAAAATGAAGGGTTCATTTTGAAATTCCAATCACTTGAAGGCCAAAGTGTACAACAGCCAAAATGTTGTGAATATGGCAATAAAGATGAGGACAACAGTCTGAAGAGTGTAAATAATTTAAAAAGAACACACTTAACATCAGAAAGAGCTGAAATTTCTTGTAAACATAATGAAGAAAGAGGGCTTAAAAACATTGAAACTCTGTTAATATATTGAAAGCAAGAGGAAAGAAGGGCATAACCTAATAACCATTTATTGGTAGAACTGGACTTATGAAAGTTAACAAAAAGATAAGCTTTACGAAGAGCTACAAAGGACAGGAAATTATGAAGAGCCATGATCACCAGCATCCTGAAAAGCCATGACACATAGAAGAAGAATGATCTGCTTTATGTACTTGATAATCATTGCTCTTTGCCAGGTACTTTCATATTTATCCATCTTTATTTCATATTTACAATACTGTATTGTATACCATCAACAATCCTTTTTGGATTTAACTTATACCTCCTCCAATGACCATATAAACACATATCATCTTTGTGCTCTCTTCCTTTAGTATATGGGCAATAATGGCCTTCTGCAACTCTCTATAATGTGCCCTAGAAATTTCAACTGTTGCCCTCACAATTTCATGCTGTGGCAGATATTGATTTATTCTGTTTTTCAACCTTTCACCAGTTCTACCTATATAGTCAGTAATACACTGACATTTAAATCAACGTGCTCAAACCCTCCCAGTTAATATCAGCTCTCAAATTCACACTGTATTCAGGCTAATCTTAACTTCAATTGGGCAGAAAAAAGTAACACATGGATTAGCAGCCAGATAAAAGCTTTTCCTACTAGCAGAGATTTAACAAAACTCATGTTAACATTACCAATCCATAACAAATACAATAATAAAGGACATTTATTAGGATCCATGAAATTAAGTTTATGAAACTGTTCCATTTCAGCATGAAAGCTAGATTGTACAATATCAATACGGTAGGCATTATCACACAAGACTTTTCTTAATGAATCCAATTTCAGAATTTGTTTTTCTCATTGAAGAAATCCTTTAGGTATGATGGACCAGATTATTAATGACTTTTATATTTTGGACAACAATAATCAATATATTTCCATATTTGCAGAATGCTTACTGTTTAAATTATATATTTATTTGGAAAAACTGATAACAGAAGTGATTATTGTTTTAAGATATTTAAAAAAAAAATCATTCCAGCTCAAGTAGGGTGGCACTGCCACTTGTATGCAGTGGGGGTTATAAAGAGAGGAAAGACTTGGTACAGGGGATATTGAAGAAAGGATAAAAAATTAATGATATTCAAGTAGATGGAAATTAACATTGAAGTTAAATTTTTGGAGATTGTACCTAGGAGGGAAGCAAGTAAACAGAAGGGAGTTTCACAGGCGAGAAAACAAACTGTGCAAGTACAGATGATGGTTACATTTAACTATTTCAACAGTAAAAGGGTAGGACCTAGATACCAATTTAGTAGCATGTTTAAATTCATGTTGTAGGGTCACCAGAGAAAAATGCTCATCAGAGCAGTTGCCATAAAAATACTTGCAGAAAAGGCAGAGGAAAGCTACATCACATTGGTAAGAAAGTGAGTGAAGTCAAGATGCCAAGTCAGAACTGATTACATTGCAGATCCTTCTTTGGATTTTTTTTCAAGAACCTCAAGGAGTATAGCTGAAGCACCCAACCAGATAAACTTATTCAACTTGAATAGGCATATGTGTCAGGAATTTTCAGAATGTATTTTCAAGACATGTTAATTTGTTTTTTTTAATCAATACCCTCTAACCAAACAAGGTGATGTTGTCACAATGATGTAAGGGACTACTGGGAGTGAAAGGGAAGGAAAGCCAGATGATAGGCAAACCCATCTACTACTGAAGAAAAAAAAGTAAATAAAATTTCAGAGTTTATGCAGAGAACTTAGAAGTACAGTGTCATGCAAAAGCTTACAACACATTACAAAAAATGTTTTTTTAGGTATTTCTAATTGAGTTAGATTAATGAAACTTTTACTGCTAATAATACATATATTGCTAATTACTGTATGTAGTAATTTAGAGTAGTTTTCTATGAATTTCTTGCATGTTTCTTGACTAATGTTTTTCCATTCTTCATGACAAAATTTCTTTCGTTCATACAGGTTTTGCAGATACCTTCTTTGAATTCTCAGTTTGAACTTAACCATCATTTTGTAAGCTTTCTGGTATATTTAGGATCATTGTCTTGTTTCAAGACCAATAAATGTGCACTCTGATGTAAATTTTTTTTAAAATGTCATTATAATTTGCACCGTTCATTCTCCTTTTTATTATTTCAATGTTCCCTTCACTTTGGACACTAAAGGGAACCCAGATCATGAGTGATCCAGCTCCAAACTTTATTGATACAATGCTCGTAAGCAAAATTCAGTCTAGCAAGAACATGTTTTTACTTAATCATTGTTTTTTTTTTTTGAGTCCTTGAAAAGTTATCATATCAACAAAATAAATAACTAATTGTATTTATACTCACTTTTATCCCACTTCTAGTCTTTCCTGAAATTCTTTAAGCACAATTCAGGGCTAGTTAGCAGCTTTTCTCACCAATAATCATAAAACTAATCTGGAACATTCTAAAAAAAACAACCCAGTCCTAATTTGGAACATTATAGTAAAATTTGAACACTTTCATTAAAAAAAAAATGTTGCAAATAAAAAAAATGTGCTGTAAATTATTGAATTACTGAATGTTGTTTTTTATTTTTCATGGGATATTTTTGTGAAGTTTTTAAAAAAAATCTGATTGTTTGACTGAATACCTAAATATTTTTTCTGTGATCTAAAAAATATTTTTTGTAATGTGTTGTCAACCTTTGCATTGCACTGTATATTGAAGTAGACTTTAGAAGGAATTGGAAACATAATTCTAAACTGGAAACACGGGATAAACCTATACTCCTGTTCGAAAAAATGGGGAAGAATATGAACCTGACAGTAAGCAAATGCTTCTACTCCTATTTTAAATAGTCTTTTTTTTAATTTTGATTCTGTCTCTATGAATTCTTTACTCCACAAAGAAATTTTACAGATGGTGATTTAGATAACTTTCCTATTTTGTATAAATGCCTCCTATAAAATACATATTCGGTTACAAATTCCTCCCAGATCTCTCATGAAATGCATATATACAGTCTATTACAAAAGATGCTGGGAAATTGATTAGTTTTTTGTACTACTTCAGAAAGTATCTGATTCCTCTTACAATGCTCTATCTTTATAAGAATCAAATCAGTCTGAAAATGGTATGTTTCCAGATCTGGGCTGGAATAACTCAATCCTCATTTTCCAGCATTGGCAGATTTTGATTATTTTCAACTCTATGA
Source organism: Ascarosepion bandense (assembly GCA_037127315.1). Lineage (NCBI taxonomy): Eukaryota > Metazoa > Mollusca > Cephalopoda > Sepiida > Sepiidae > Ascarosepion > Ascarosepion bandense. Next base: position 1,247,117 of record JBBBDQ010000132.1, on the reverse strand, counting down.
TTTCTTTCTCACAGATGAAACATAGCAAGTTTGGTATTCTGTTGCTATTGCCATGGCAAATGTTCAGACAAGCTTCATTCCTTACTTATACCAGTTTAGACCTTTACAGCTAAGATTCATCATAACATATACACAGTGATGAATCTCCCTTATTCTTTTTATATTCTATTGAATAGAAGGAATACTCTTCTTCCCGAAAATGACTAGTTTGTAGAACAGACTTCTAAGAGGATACTTCACTATTGATTACAATCTTAACATCTTTGAGACTGGTCAATTGTTATCTATCCTATATCTCTTCATAATATGCATTTACTCCTTTTTCTTACATTAATTCAACAACTTTGTTGAGTAACCTGAGTGGCTGTTGAATCTTTTATTCATCAAAAGTATATTTTTCAAGATTATTCTTATTTCAAATAGTATTATAGCTTGCTGTTATTAGTTCAATGAAATTATTTTTTTTGGTAGGGGTGTTGGAATCACTTTGGAAATATTGTAGGGGAAGTTAATGGTGAGTGAGGATTTGGTGAATTTTTTTTATTTATTTATTTTTATTTAAATTAGAATTATTGTAATTATTTATTCTTTTCTTTTTAAAAAGTTTTCTTCCTGCTTTCACTTTTCTGCGTGTGATTTTTTATGCTTTTGTTAACATATGGAAATAGAAAGAGAAGGAAGAAGGAGGGATGTAAAATGGATGCTCAGAGTTGTGATGTCAACCAAATTATTTTGGCTGTGAATAGGGAAATGGAATATGATGCAGGACAAAAACAAAATGAAAAAAAAATTCTTTGAGATTCCTTTTTGTTTTGATTTTTAATTTTCTTTGATCTTTCTCATTCCCTTTTTCTTTCTAATAGAATAATTGAGTGAGATTGAGTGGATGGCTTTTAAGTTTTCTTTTTTCTTTTTCAATTCCAATTTCTTGTGTTTTTTGTTTTAATATTTGTCCTGAAAACAAACACTTTATTTTTCATTCAGTTATCAATTACAAAACTATTCTACTGTTCAGGAAGGACAAAAACCTTGTTCTCGTTGCCAATTAAGGGATGTAAAATTTTTGTGGCAAACAGCAAATTAAGGCCCACATGAATAGCTATACATATGTGCATATTAATGCAATATATATGAATTATTTAATATGCTTGTGTGTGCATATCAATATACGCTTTTGTAACAAATACAAGTGCTACTTGGAATAACCATAGTAGTCGAAAATTTTTTGCCAGGGTAAATAATTATCATACAAGGGATTTTTTTAAAAAAAGCAGGGAATCGACTCATTTACTCATTAAACATAGTGTAAATAATAATAAGAAATAATTTTAAATGAAAAATATACATTTAAAGATTACTGTTTCTGTTTTGAGTGAAAAAAATAAAGCTAGCAAATTCAAAGATGTTCCAATGAAGAATGTGTATTGCTTGAATAGGTAATTTAACTTTTTCCCTATTATAAATGGTTTCCCACGTTCAAATTGATAACAACATGCTTTGCTACAGAAGTAGTTTACATGACGGAAAAAGGGGGATATCATTTTGACTCTAATCTAGAGGTACATTTTTTTTAGTAGGACTTCTTGATCTATCCCAGTTTCACTGTTTAAGAAAATAAAAAAAGAACAGGTATGTCATTCAAACTCATGTACACACAAAAAATAATGTTTATATTAATAATATATATTAATGATTAATTATTTAATTGAAATGTAGTTTTAATTACATACAAGGTATTGCTGATTTTTTTAATACGATCATTGATATCCACAGACAGAACTGTATATGGTGTAAATGTTACATTTTTCAGATCTTATAAAAAGATGTGACAAATATATGCATGTCTAAAAGTTTTACAGAGACACATCCAATCCTCCTACATTTAAAATTAAGTCTGTTTCAATTTTCACCTTTATTGGTACCCATGAGAAGTAACTGCAATTATCCTTCCTCAAATGAAGAGAATAAATTGAAGTTGCTACCCCACCCCATGAAACACAAACATGTGGCTAAACTTTCATCAAGTAAAATAAAATAAAGTTCCTGCATATACATATTACTGACTGTTTTCACGTTCAATCAAGAGGTAACTAACTAAAGTTTGTTCAATTATTTACATTTACACACTTGCTCTAATCTTTTATTGAGAAGACTTTATTACTTGAACAAAGTTTTTAAAATTTATATAGTGTTGTTATAGTTATTTTATAGTAAGGAGTATATCTTTTAGGAAAGGAGATGTTTAAGAAATAGTGTTCAGGTTTATATTCTGGCAAAAATCGATAGCAGTAATCTCAAGAATTTCCTGTCTAAACAAGTTACTTTCTCTTTTGTGTGTTTAAGAAAAGTTGTCAATTTGTCTTTATTCATTATGGTTTTTTACAGATATATTTCAGTTCTATCTGAATTTATATGCACACATACAAAATTTGCTTAAAAATTGGAGGTTTACTAGCTTGCTTTTGGTTAGAGGGACTTTCTCTTTCTGAAGAGCATCAATTTCTAGTTCTCATCATTCACATGTCATGGCTATAGTATTCTTAGCATTTGTATGATAAAATCATATTTCTGTCATGTTAAGTCTGTGTTTTCATATGTGAGAAAATTGTCCAAATTTAATTCCCATATAGGAAATTAGAAATTACATAGTAGTTCAGTTGTTTGCTTTATTTTTAACAAAATTTTTCTGTTTCTGTTTTTACTCAATTTTTGAAAGCTTCTTTTACTATTGTGATATTGTTTCAGATTTCTGTATCATATGGCATCAGTCTGAACAACCTAAGCATATAATTTTTTCTTTCCTTCAGAATTTAAAATTTTTCATTTAAAGCTTTTCTTTGGTTTATCCAAATTGCCAGAATTACTGACAATTTTTTCATCTTGGGATCCTTATTAAGTAAAACTTATGAAGTGTTTATACCTTAGGCTGAATAGAGGTAACTGCAGCTGAATTTAATTTATGTTTAAATCACATTGAAAAAGGCCTGTTCTTGTTCAATCACTAAAGTTAAGCAGCATTCTGCCTTGTCAGTACTTAGATGAAAGAATTGCTTGGGAATGCTGGGTATTGTAAACAAATAGAGGTATAAACGATCCCAGCTAAAGTTGGTGGTGCATAGAATGATAGACTTATTTGGGATCATATCTTGCATCTACTTGGTAGGGGAACATCACTTTTTAATTTCAAGGAGATAACATCTCTGCTAATTCTACACTGCTAACTTTAATAAAACGTGTGACTTCTAATTGTACCAAGTTCACTTATGCTGCAACTGAAAAACATAATGTAAACTGAATCAAACTATTTAATATAATATTCATTCAAGGACATTTTGAGGGAAAAGAAGAATTTAAGGAAAACAATACTATTAATAAGGAAGGACCACTGTATAATTAAATATCCAGGTTAACATTTGAACTCCCAAATTATGGACAATTGATGTAATTAAAAAAGAATTTTATGATTATAAAAAAGTTCACCATGTAGAAGGCACAAAAGTCAATTGAGGTACATGGTTACAGAGTATGAGACACAGTTTATATGGATATGTAGGGAAATAATTTATCACCTACAAGGATGCAAAGACACTTTTAGACTATCAAGACTGAAAACTGTAGACCAGGTAGGTCCTGTCCATAAATCAAGTGAACTGGGAGTGTATCTGCTTTTTAAATTTTGATTATTTTGAGGTGATGGTTACTTTCTTGTCAATTTTGAAAATCATTGGAAATAAAACAGTAGGATTTTGTGATATTTTGTAAATTCCTCTTGTAATTATTGGTCCTTCATCTTGTAATTATTAGTCCTTCGTCTTGTGATTATTAGTCCTTCCTCTTGTAATTATTAGTCCTTCGTCTTGTAATTATTAGTCCTTCGTCTTGTAATTATTAGTCCTTCGTCTTGTGATTATTAGTCCTTCGTCTTGTGATTATTAGTCCTTCCTCTTGTGATTATTAGTCCTTCCTCTTGTAATTATTAGTCCTTCGTCTTGTAATTATTAGTACTTCGTCTTGTGATTATTAGTCCTTCCTCTTGTAATTATTAGTCCTTCGTCTTGTAATTATTAGTCCTTCATCTTGTGATTATTAGTCCTTCATCTTGTAATTATTAGTCCTTCGTCTTGTAATTATTAGTCCTTCATCTTTTTCTCCCCACAATTTTTTAAAAAATTTTCTTTTGCATTTATATTAACTTAAGCAGATGTTTAATTTAGGGACATTCTTTCAAACCTTCTAATTAATACTTTTTCATATAGTCATTTTAATGAATCCTTTTTTGTTTTTTTGTCTACTGGATTTGATAGTTTAGTTTAGCAAAAGGTAACCAAGGGAAAATAAAGTTTAACTCAGTCATTCAGCCAAGAATTCTACTTCTGTTTTTTTTTTAAGTTCTAATCCAGAGCATTGATGTTACAATGTAATCTACTAAGTTGGTCATTTAAAGTTATTGATTTATGTACAATTTTTATATTTTATAAGTTATCAATCCTGATGATTTGCAACTAAAAACAGTGTTGTTTTATTAGCATTGAATTTGGCTACTTATTTTAGAAAATATATAATTTAGTCAGAGTGATCTCTGATTTTCATTTTCAAGAGGACAAAAACTTCAGAGATATATTGGGAAGGAAAAGGAAATGAATTTGAAAGTGAGAAGAGAGATTTGACATAGTATTTAAAGTTAAAGAAAAAATGTTTCATAAAACATATGAAGGTATATGAAACCATTCTTTTTATTCATTTTTGTTATTTTCATTTGCTGGTTTGTGGGTTGGATTTATTTATCATACTTTTTGTGTATATTACATCAGGCTGCTATAAAAAGTCATATTTTGCTTTCGCAAAAGAAAACTTCTATTAATATTTCAGTCTTTAAAGACACTGAAATATTAATAGAAGATTTCTTTTTTATCCTAAATCTCACCCAATACAAGGCTCAAGAGCCACTCAAGATAGTGGATTAATGTTAAAATTGGTATGATGATTGATGTGTAATGTAAGTCAACTGTAGTGGTAGAGAGTAAAGATTATGAAGATGATGCATAATTCAAAGTTAAAAATCATTGAAAAATAAACAAATTGTTTTTGAGCTGTAGAAGCATTTCTGAATAGTGCAATTATTAAGACACACTTGTGTATCATGGATGTAACCAAAGTATAATAATAATTTCCGTTTTGCTCAACAAGGCTTGATAATGGTAATCTTAGCTGTTTCTATATATGGAAATATTCAGCATTATTTGTTCATGCATCTAATGATAGTATTGGTTAGAATTTATAAGATGATTCTATTTGAACAATTTTTAGGAAAATAGGTCTCTCAAGTTCACTAATTGTTATTGCTATTGATGTGTTTTTTATATACATTTCTGGTGGAGTAATGGACAGTGGCTCAGACTGAGGAATTGGAGAGCTAAGCTCAACTTCCAGTCAAGTTCATTACATTCACTTATGGATGAATAGTATGAATCCATCTCTTCTTCCTCATTCTATGGGTAAATAGCAGGACAGACTGGGTTCTATAATCTTGGTTGGAGTAAAGTCTAGGAGAAGGAAAACTCTGAATATAATCCAGTCTAGAGCGGGTTGTGCTCCATCAAGTTATCTTGTCTAAGACACACCACTGTTACATGTGATGCCCTTATAACCCTAATAGATTATAGGACTTGTGATGGTGATTTTTGTTACTTGGCTGATGATCTTCAATAACAGTAATAACTATAATATATAGCAGATGTAATTAGCAAAGAAAATCATGTCACAATCAAGATGTTGATTTTCCTCACCACTTCAAACAAAAGATTAGAAAGGAAACCCCTGTCAGTACTGGAAAATACAATAATAATTAGTGAAGTTGGGAAAGTTCTAACTATTTTCCTGAAAAAAATAATTTTTTTTATGAATTTCAATCAACAGTTGTATCAGTCAATGAATGCTGATGCTTCTTTGCAAAGGAGCAGCTAATATTACCATTTGTTTGTGATTCTTTAATGCCAGTCTAAAAGGTTTGCAAAAGGATGATCCTTGTTAAAACCTACAGGCTTCATTTGTGTTAGTAAATGCATGTGTGTACTGACCATGCATATAATTGGTAGAGTGCAGCAGAAGTAAATTTTGGGATGTAGATCATGTTTGGTCTTATTTGATGCAATTTGAACCTATGACATGTAAATGACGTCCATGGAAAAATTGTTTGATTTTTGAAGATGTGTAGCTTTCAGAATTTCAGATGAAAAACTGTGCAGCTGTAAGGGTCCATGAGATTAAATTGATACACATAAACTCATTGTAGAGGCAAATATTATTTCACTGTTATTCTCTTTGTTCACATATGAACCAGCCAATTTTATTTTCATTTTGTTCTTTGGTATAAGCAAGGAGACTTTATTGTTGTCTTCTCATTTTAGAAGATAAATTTATGACTTCACCAAAAATATTGAATTCATGTCAAGTTACAAATATACAACTTTATGGGTACCTGCTTTTGAAAAGATCTCAGTGTATTTTTTTCAATACAATCTTAATAAAATCTAGATAATCTAAAATGATGTTTGAAATCAAACCCAAATGAATTATACACATAAGATTGCTGTTTTAGACAACTTTATCTTAATTGCTAATAAAAATCAAATAAAAAGATTCACTTGTTCGTGCAAGATTGGGATAAGCTCATATATGATGGATAAAATATATTTTATGAATTGACTATGAAATCGTAAACTTGTTTCATTTGCACAAAATTTGATAATGCCATTGTGTGAATGATTGCCTGCATTCTACTGTATGAGCTTTCCTTCCTTTATTATTTGGACATAGAAAAACATACATAAAATAATATTTGCCATATTTAAATTGATACCATTAGTCTAGAGCCAGTTTATAGTAAGTCTATGAGTCATTGACCAGAAATTTGAATTATAAAGTTTGTAAGTTATATCTCTGGTAATACACACTAGCTATATCATAATTTCTACATTCCTTATTGAAGATGTTCTCTTAAATTGATAATTTAATTTTGGAAAAAAAAATATTTCTATTAATAAATATCTTTGGTAATACATATTGACTATAGAATATCTCCGGTATTACTGTGGTATACCAGGACATATACCAGAGTGACGTATGCTGTATAATCTGGAAACCAAGATGACCAACGTGTTTTATAACTTGGAGCCAAGGATGATGAAAATTAAACTGCAACTGAAACAATATACATGCTGCATACCCTTTGATGAAATGACGATTATTATTCAATGATGACTGGGTCCCAAAACTTATCTTCTCTTATAAAATTGCTTGCCTTTTTCACGCTGATAAAATGGTAACATTCTCACTTAATAAAACAACATGTATATATGAGCAAATGTAGACATAGAGTAGGAGGTGGAGTCAGAGGTGTCAGTACACTATGCATCAAGGGAGGTCAGAGGCTGCACTCATCTGCAGTTTTTCTCTGTGTTTTTCTCAGTCTGAGTTCTGATTTCAAATTCTCATGAACTTCTTACTACTACCAGCAATCTGTCTCTTATATAAGTGAATATGTCATATTTTGACACATTGTTTACATAATTTTAAGGCTCATATTATTTGACCTTGGCTACACTGGTTTCAAAACAATCAAATATTTTTCTGACACAGGGAATTTTGCCTGTATTCTTAACTTTGACAACAATCAAATATTTATCAAAACAATGTTTATTTTTCTTTTGCTAGCCAGTTTGCATGATTTTTTTTTTTTTTGCTGTTTCATGAAAATATACTTCTTCATGAAATTATTCACCAGCTCATATAATCTACAAAAAATACACAAGTTGAATGTTGGTGATTTCTCCCACAAAGGGAACACTGGCTGGGTCCCTGCAAGGGAACACATTTTCTTTATAAAAATTTCTTTAATGTGCAGGTCAATAGATGTAATACACACTGTTTAAAAAATGAAAATGTGTTATCTATTTCAAATATGAACATCCACTATAATATTGTGTAAAGTAATAAAATTGTTAGATTAAAATAAATCCTTTAATTCTTCAGAAATGTATAAAGAATATTAACATAGAATAGTATGCATGCATTAATAAAAGACTAGACTCTTTCATAAATAATAGAATTATGTTTTTGCTTCTCAGCATGAAAATGTTAGTGTTGATTGGCTGTCACTGTTTCTAAGTAAGATTTGTGAATTCCATTTTTAGTGGAGTATAAATAGAAAAATAGAAAAATACAGCAGAGTGACAATAATTAATTTGTTGTGTAAAATTTTATATTTTCTAATTTATAAAGAAAATTGTTAAATTATCTTCTTATTTAACAGTAAAGATATTAAATTGGTCCTAACTAAACAATGATCCAGAATTTCAGAAGATTCTTCAGAGACCTCTGACATTTGACAGATTTAATAACTTGCTTGATTATCCTAATATACCATGCATATACCATGTACTAAAGTGAATAGCTCTTGCAAATATTATTTATACAGAAAATAATTCAATTTTTTGCAAATATATTATATATAGAGAATAATTTTAGCTCATCCAAATGTGCTGTAAAGAGGAATAAATTTCTCTTTCAAATGTAAAAAGTGGTGATGATACCTTCCATTCATTTACTTCTAGAACTTTAGCCTAACTGTTCATATTCATTTGGTAATTTTGTTCATATTACTTTTTAAACTGCTTTCAATATTAACAGAGCATGAGGTAAAGGATTAACATATGATCAGACAGCTTGGGTTTTGAAGTTCCACAGTAGAGATATGAGTCTTGAAGATTAAGATGGTAGAGGAAATTTATCTTCAATTGACAATCAACATCTGTAAACATCATTTAAACAAAATATATATCTCACATAATGAGTATTATTTTTACAAGAATATCTGACATTAAAAAATTTGACATAGTGCAGATATTTGATGAATGGCTTCCACAAAGTGAAAGTCAAAGAGTTTTAAAGTGTGTTCAATGCTGCATCTGAATGATCCATTCCTGGATTGAATAGTGGCTTTTGTTGAGAAATGGATCCTTTATAATAATTGTAAATGATCAGCTCAATGGCTTGATCCTGACAAAGGATCCAAATACTCTACAGAACTGAAGTTGCACCAACAGATTATGGCAGCTGTCTTGTCAGCTGCCATTTGTATGTTTGATTACAGTTTTTTTTTTAATCTAACCAAAACATCACTGCCAACGTTTACTGTCAGCAATTGGATAAAAAGTACATTCAGTTAAGCAAAATATGACCGGCACTGCTTAATTGGCCAGATCCAATTCTCTTTCAGGACATTGCTCAATGAAATGTTACCAGGATGATCCTGCAGAAGCTTATCTACAGTCATCATATTTGCTTGATTTCTCACCAAATGACTACCACTTTTTCAAGCATCTTGAAAAGTTTTAAGCCAAAAGATATTCTGTTGCAAAGAAAATATACAAACTGCATTGAAACATTTCTTGGTGCCTAAACCTTTAGAGTTTTACTATAAACTCAATGGCAGAAATGTATATGAGGTGGTATCAAAAAGTTCTTGGACTCATTATGGTAAGAAAAACTAATATATTTACCTAAGTTCTAACAGTAAATAGTCATCTTGTGCAGCAATCCACCAGTCCCAGTGTTTCTGCCACTTTTGGAATCTAACCTGAAAATAGTTTTCTATAAGTGATTTCCTCTGGATTTCAGCAATGGTGTTCAACATTTGAGCTGCATTTTCAGCTTAGAGAAAAGATAGAAATGATGAGTAGGATGCTTGCATAAGTGATACAATTTTGTTATTGGCTAAAAAGTGAGAAGATCTCAGTGATAGAGTGCATTGTGAAAACTCTAATTCTTCATGTTCCACAGATTTGATCACATTTCCAAATGTCTTCTCTCAAACACCTGGCCCTGGGAGTTGAATTCTCAATGCACAATACTGTGCTGTCAAAAAAAAAAAAAGAAAAACTATGAGCATGCTCTTGATTGAGCTGTGTCTCTGTCAAGCTTTCTTCAGTCATTGAGATGAAGGACTCTTCTAATGTGTTGACTCTTGGTTCATCTCAGGGTCATACTCATAGACCCAATTCTTGTCAACAGAGATGATCCTTGACATGAAGGATGAATCATCATCAGCATGCTGACAGAGATCTTGACAGACTTTTTCAGCCCAGTAATCAGCAGGTTGGGGACAAACTTGCCAGCAAAATGCTACATGTTTAATTCAGATGTTAGGATTGCTTGCACATACCCATATGACAGACCAATAACATCAGCAATATGGTTGATTATCTTTTGGTAATCCTCATGTAAAAGCTTATTAATTTTCTTTTCTTTTTTTTTTTAATCGTTTCACCCCAAGCAAGGTGGTACCACCACTGATGCACAGGAAGCAACATAAGAGTAAAAGTTTAGGCAGGAGGAGAGTGAAGAGAAAGACAAATCAATTACAGGGGGTGTCAGAGAAAGGGCAAGAGAAGGATGGGAACAGAGGTGTGAAGACAGTAGAGAGAAAGGAAAAGAACAAGATATACGGGGTGATGTAAGTGGTGAATTTCCCCACTTTCCTAGCATCCCTTCAGGACATGCTTCTCTATTAGATCTCTACTTCACCTCTGTACCTGACTCCTGCCAAGTCTTGCAGCTTTTCCCTCTCGATAACTCCGATCTTGCTGTTGTTTCTATTAATATATCCCGCCAGTCTTACTTCCACCCTCAGAAGCCTCTTATCAACAGGATCTTCTACTGCTACCAAAAGGCGGACTGGGATGCCTTTCGTGATTTCCTATGTGATGTCCCTCGGCGAAAAGTGTTCAGTTTCCCAGTTGAGGACTATGCCACTGAGGTCTCTTCCTGAAAGCTGGCATTGATGCCTTCATACCAATTAGGAGGTTTTGTCTCCAACCTAATTCCTCCCCTGTTTCTTTCCTACCTTCAAGAGCCACTACTTCTGGCTATTTTGGAGCCATGCATCTGACCACAAAAGGTGCCTATTTGCCTCTGTTCTTAATGAGTGTAAGAGGATCCTGAATGATGCCAAGCTGTTGTTTACTGAGAGAATGAGGTAGCGCATAGCTGCTCGCTCCACATTTCTGGAGATGGCATTCATGGCAGGTCTTCCAGATGGTTCATCATGTTCCAGAGACATTCTTCTACTTTTAAAGAACACATGGCACTCAAAACATTGTGTCCAACCCATTGTCTTGATGTTGCAAGCTTGCCAAAGCATGCTCAATCTCTCTGTAGCTGACATCTCAAGTTTAACACAAAATTTCACATTGCCACTTTGTTCCAACTTTCTGTTCATGACATCATTGTAGGCTACAGCATACTAGGCACCCTGGTGCATGAAGGTCACTGCTGGCTCTCACTGTGTGCACAAACATGTGTTGCCAATTGTTAGCACACTACAGAATTAAACCAGAAAATTTTTGATGCCACCTTGAAGATGTTCATTTCAGTTAGAGTTTTGAACTTTTGTTTTATGGCATATCTACTTTAGTGGGTTCTTTAATGATGACTGGATTTTTAGATATGAATAAAATATGTATTCTTTGTAAGAAATCAGTTCATAGATCAGGTTTTATCAATGTATTTTTGTAAATAGTGTTTTTGTTGAAAGTAAAATGTATTGCTGGTAATATATATTTTTTAAGAAATTTATTATTGGTAAAATTGTTTTTAATGTATTGGTGGTAATTTTTGTTATAAATATATCTTTCTATACTTTCATCAGGTTTTGACTTTAATTTGGGTTAACTATTTTCATATAGCTGGGACCCTAACAGGTGCTACCACTCCAGGTCAGGGTTGACCTGAGAACAATAGCAAATTAAGAAGTAGCTCCCCACTTCTCAAAATCTTCTAATCAGATGCCAGATGTAGTTTATCATACCCAGGACCCATAGCTGTTAAAGATTCTTATTTTGATTGATTTAAACATTGCTTAAATACGTTCATTCTGGAATTAGAGTTGATTCTAAAATCTGACATTATTTTCCAAGCATCTAATAATTATACATAAGATCTCATTCTGTCAGTAATCACATCTGATTATATAGTAGATAAATAGGTCACAAGGCTTATCCTTTATGGTGTTTTACTTCATAGTGCAATGGAGTTTCTGACTCAATTCACCTTATCTCCAAGTAATATGTAACAGACTGTACTGGGCTACATGGTACTAGAAGCTGGGTTCATCCATGACCTGGTGTTCAAGATAGACTTATGACTTTTCTAATGACTTAAGTAAAAAGTGAACATTGATTACCTCAGCTAGAATTTGAAATTGGTTGATTCTGTTTTCTTTTATGTTAACTGTTAGACTCTGTATCTCTCTGTTCTTTATTCCTGTATGATTTCCAGACCACAGACAGTTTTTGTCATGGTTATTTTATTCCTGTATGATTTCCAGACCACAGACAGTTTTTGTCATGGTTATTTTATAGAGTAAAATTACGTGCTGTAGATATTCTGCTATTCATTTTTTGAGTACTCATGAGCTCTGGATTGGATTGCCTTGCATTTTTCTAAAGATTGAAATAGTTTTTCCCAGATTAAAAAGGGGTGCTGAAAAGTTATTAGTATAAAACAGTATTTTGATGATTGGTCGTTAAAATATTTCATCTGGAAAGTAAGTCAGGTAAATAAAATTTCAGTATTGTCTCATAGTCAGTTTTTGGATGACGATCGTTGGATTGAAACAGGCCAAAATAAGATCTTTGCATGATATATTGGCCTATCTAGTACGTTAGGATTAATTCTGTATTTTTCCATCAGTAACAGAGGTTAGTGTTTGAACCCAGCTAAATAACAGGATAAAAGCTAATTTTCAAGATAAAAATTCTCCACTTAAAAGATGGGTCTTTATTTATCTACATTTTGACTTCTGCGACATTAAGCTAAACAATAAAAATCAAAATGTGGAATTATTAAATTCTAAACATTTCAAATCTTTGTGTTAGATTTGGATCAGTTACAACAAATTTAGTATAGGAGATAAGTAAATTGAATAGAAGATAGCTTGTACACAGTGCTGTTTTGTTCACCACTGAACAAAAAGAAAATTCTCTAAACCCACCTGTGTAGAACTGTCTTCTCATATAATTTATTAGAATAGCTTCCAATAAATACATTCTTTAGGTTTTAATAACATAATCCTTCATCATACCATACAGATTGATGCTACAAAATCACAAATAGATTTATCCAGTAACAAACACATCACTTGAAACCTTTCAACAGCACCAACAACCAAAACGGATAACACATAACTAGATTTGAAAATAATATAATTAAGCTATTAATTTTTCTACACTATTAAAAACAAAAGGAAACTCTCATCAATATTAGAGCAATCATATTTCATGAACTTAAGAATTTTAAATTCCAGAAAAACAATTTCAAGAGAAAGATTTTATTAATTTCAACCAGCAATAACACTATTTAATCAATGACTGCCAATTGTTTCCTGTATGGAAATTGGTAATTTCTCCATTACTATTAGCTGTATTGAAACAAAGTTTCCAATTTTAAAAGAAAATTCTCTCCTCATTTACATCTTACCTTGATCAGCAGTTTGTGACCAAGATATAAATAAGGATACATTGATTTAAAATAAATGTTCAAACAATGTCATTTGTCTTTGAGGAAGTATTCAGTATTATCAAAATATAGCATAACAGCAGTAATGGCACTTAGTACACTCCTTGAGATTTCATACACTTTTCCAAGCCTCCCTTCCTCCTTTGAAAACTGTCTGCAAAGTACTCTTTTGGTATCATCAGCTGAAGCTTTCTCCTTAATCTCATCCATATTATTTCAATGGTGATTAAAGCTTTGTAAAAAAATATAAAATTCATATAGAGTGAAATTTGGGCTAACAGATCTAGGAAATGCAAAGTGTTCCCAAAATCCAACATGAACCATGATAAGTTAACCTGTTTGTCTAATGTAAATGTGATGGCAACATAGTACACAAACTCACTGAATAACATCTCACTGCCAACTAGCTCTATAAAAGAGTGCTAGTTTTTGTTTAGTAAGGTCTTTTATGGCTGCTTGCCAAGTGTATATCAAGGCTGCAAAATCTGTTCTCAAGATATTCAAAATTGTTTGGATATATTCTGTGAAGATTTTGTATGTTGGTTCTTCTCCAGTGAAAAAATTTAACCTTGACTGGTGAGAATATATCAACAGAAATAGGTGTGGCAATGCTAAAAAACAAGTACAATGATGTAACAATGTTGCTAAATGCACTGAGAGAATTGATCAACAAAATTGGAAGAAAAAATTTAACAAATATTGTAGTGATGCATCTGTTGACAATTCTTGCTACTTCTAAACTACAGTTACAAAGCTTTTCTCCAGATCCTGCCTAATTCATCTCTTATCCCTCTTTGTATGCAATTCGATTGCCAAAGCTGAATTAATCAATGTGGCTTGAGCATATTTTGTTAACAGAAATGCAGCTCTCTTACACAAATTGGGAAAACAAAGCTATAAAAAAGTAATTTTAATTTATAACGGATTATGCTGCTGAAACATGTATTGCAACTATTTTCCTCTAGAAATTCTTCTCTCTTCTTTTTTTTAATAAACATTACATAGAAAAATTCTATGATTTAGGTTTGTTGAACAATTCCAATTATATGATGTGACAACATAACTGTTTTCTTTCAAAAGAAACTTGGATGTATTGTTTAACTCACAGAAGAGAAAAAAGTCATTTTAATGGTATTATGGTTTAAATCTTGTTTGTGAAATTGCTATTTGTCATATTCATCAGTATATTAATTTTCCATGATTATTTTTTCCTTTTATTTCAATCAGGGCAAACATTATAAAATATTCTGAAAAGAATTTGTAAATGCCTATATTTTGTGTGTACAGAAGAAACAGCTACAAAATTCAATATTGAGGTTTTAATGTCTTCTCTGATATTTCTCTTGCCAATATTTGGAGTCAAGTTCACCTATCTTTAGGTAATTTGAGTTCACCTTGAATTAAATCCAGGCTTTTCTCCTTTCCTCTGATCAACTGTCTTCTATTTCTTTTAGTTACATATATTTTATTATTAAATTATATATATATATTATAATCATATTACAGTTTTGCTTGTATGTGTGCATTCTATGCTCTGCCATTGTTTAAGATAAATAATGGCCCATTCTATTTTGACTGCAAGTAACTATTAAAGAACAAGATATATCAGTGACATTGGTTTTATTGAGAAAAATAAACTATATATAATAAAAAGGAAGAAAGAAAGGGAAGACAGAGTACGGGATGAGGCTCTTTACCTGTAATGTCTCTTTCTGTGAAATAGAAAATATATAGACATATGTCAGCAAAGAAGTTTTTCCACATAATTTCTATTTATGGTCTATCCTTATTTTCATATCAAGCCCTTTATGACAATTATAGTTTATTTCATTTGATAATTAGTCATCACAGGTATTTGTTCTGTCAAGCTGCCTTTTTATGTGTAATTCATATATGTATGTGTATTCTAATTCTAGTTTGTCTATGTGGGATTTGATTATTAATGTTTGTGCATGCATGTGCATCTTTGGACATCTAGTAGTGAAAATGTTTAATAGTTGTCTCACTTGAAAAGTTTTTTGTTATTTCATACAGTTTTAAGTCATCTGGGTGATATCTGTTTTAAGAGTTCGGAAAAATTTTAAACAAACCTTTACATCAATGTTTATTTCATGTCCACTTTTAAAGACTATCAACAGTTCCACTTGAATCATTATTATAATATAAGAGGTTGCTGTAAAGTTCTCAGCCTGAACAAGAAAGGATTCAAAATATTATTTAATCAGATTTCTGGAAATAAGTCAAGCCAAAAATTATTAGTGCTTAAATTCATAAAGTCAAGTTACCATAGTGAAGAGCTTATCTGAACAACAGAAATCAAAGTATTTATAGAAAAGGAATAGGGAGGCAACCTAACATTGGATAAAAAGTGACTGAAGCTTAGCCATCAGATCACAACTGATAATATTACTGATACTTCTTAGGATTTTGCAGGTGAATGATTGTTTTATAGATATGTATGATAGATTCTGGAGAGAAAAATTGTCTCGCATGATACAGTGACTCAACTTTCTTAGCAGATGTTATGATTCTTGAATTTTTTTAAAGCTATAAATTTGATGAAATTGAGATCTTCTATTGATTATCTCTAAGTCACTGAGAATTGTTTCTTGTGGACTATTTTCTTCTTACACATCATGAAGTTTGATAACGACTGCTCCGATGACAGTGTTGGCAGACTTACAGCAGAATCAATTATACAAAGATGTCCACAGTAAGGGATTTAAAGAATGAAAGGTGACAGGATCAAGTAAGCAATAAACATAATATTAGATTTTGATTCTATAATTAATGAATTGTGACCTTGCATGACTTTTCTGAGGTTTTCACTTGAAAGAAATGTCATTTCAATTTTTTGCATTATTTTTTAGTAGATTTATAACCATTGCATATGTTTTATATATTGAAGAGGCCTGTGAAAATTCTATACTTACTGTTATGTTGAGACTTGTAGGAAATGATGTTTGAAACAATTTTGTTCTAACAAATGATTCTCTACAAAACTCTCGTTCATTTAGTCAAAAGTGAGTCAGATTGAGAAATCTCAACCACAACTTGCATATTACATTCAAATATTATATATTGCATTCCTTTTTTTGTTTTTGTATTTTCCAATTTCCAAATAAGATGATTTACATCATGATCAAAACTGTGGATAAAGTATCCAACAATAATATTTTGTTTTTTCTTGGTTCAAGTATTTTTGGCCATCTTGGTTGTTATCAGTGTGGTAGACAAAATTTTCTGGTAACATTTTGACATGTTTTAGAACACTGAGATTTAATTTAATTCAAAGTAATCTCATGTACAAAATGGTTACATCGTGCTAGATTGTACCTGAAAACAATATTTGTACATACTATTATTTTGTATGTATATTAAATATTTTATGCTCACTTCATAATGCAGTCTCTTGCATTGTGTGACAACACAAGAGACTGCTTTGAAGAGGATGAAGGCAACAATGACTCAGTTGTTTATTTTTTGTTAATATGAATTGGTTGGATCATTTTTGTGTGGCTAGCAAATAGTTTGATATATTAACTAGAATTTTCTGTTCACCACCTAGATCAGTAATTAAGGCATTTGCACCTGATTTAATTTGTAGAATTTAGTTTTGTCAATCTAAACAACAAAGAAAATGAGTTCATATGTCCAAACAACTTTTGAAATGATAATTAATTTACTCAAAATTATTGATGAGACTGTATTTTTCGGTCTAGGATACATATAGACATATCCCTAATTTGTAATTGTTTATTTAATATAAAATAACACTATGAGTATTAAAGTATCCTATTTGATGCTTAATAGGCTCTCTCTGATACAATGCATGTAATAATAAAGTGGGAATTGTAATAAAAAGAAGAAATATTTGTTTTTATATTTTATTTATGAATATTTGCAAATTTATTTTAACTTGATAAAAAATTTCCTTTTGAAGAAAAGAAAAATATTAAATCAATCAAAAATGGTTTTTGTCTTTAATATTAGATGACATTTACAGTGTTAAGCTTCATTCAAAAGGATTGTCTTTATATTATGACCACTGTTTAAATATTTTTGTTTAAATTGTCAAAAGTTGAGTTTTTTATTTAGTGTTTTTTTAGCTGTAAAAATGGAAGAAAACAAGCAACTTGTTCTATGTAACAAGTCTTCATGATCTAGGTGGTTACAGCTCTCTACATTTTTTTAATCTTTTGTTGTTCATTATGAAAATAAACTAACCAATTGTTGAAATTTTTATTATATTGAGTATTCTTTTATTTTAAAAAAAAGTATAAATTTGACTTCAGATACAAAAAATAAAAAAAGTTTAGTACTATTTATAGAAAACCTCTGAGGTAATTTTCTAAATGTTATCAGATTAACAAATATTTGATGAAGGCCAAAGAGAACAACAGCCAAAACATTGTGAGATTGGCAATAAAGATAAGATCCTTAAATTCACATTTATCAACATTGCTTTTCTTGAAGATAAAATATTTTGAATATATTATGTTTTTAGGTTTTAAAAAAGAATTTTTTTGTTTTTGTTGTCTTTGTAATCAAGTGGTCTGAAAATATAAAACCAATTGAAATACAATCTGTATTCAAACTATAGTTTTCCCAAAAGTGGACACTGTAAATTTTCACATATACCTATTAATTTAGACAAAGATATGCTTCCATACATACTTTCAGCCTGCAAAAAAAAAATTCTTTTTTAAACCTCTATTTTCATCTTGAATATTTGAAACATTCTCTACATCTCTGTGAGCATTGATCATGTTGATTATATTGAAGATTTGTGAGAAAAGAACAGAACTCATTTTGAGTCCATGGCTTAGGGTGTGAGAATGCATGAGAACTGTATGTTAAATATGAATGAAGATAATAATGAAAGATAAAACCAAATGTATAAACTAGAATGAAAGAAAGCAAAAATGAAAAATAAGATAAGGATTCCAATTGACGATGGCTTCTAACAAACAAAACACACAGCTTAAATAATTCATTGAAAACTGTTCCTATGTTATCTCCTGACATATTTTAGTCAGTAGATCATTATCTATGATAAAGGAAAACATAGGAAGAAAAAAAAAAGAGCCTTAAAATTAAAACAGCTTATTTAAAAAAAAATATGACCAAAGATAACTTTCATATTTAATTCTTTGAATAAATAAAATGAACAGAGAAAAATATCTTTACCTCTATCTCAGGTTGGTGTTTAAAATTTCATCATGCACAAATATGTTATATTGAATCATTTGATACCTAAATAATGAAATCTGTCCTGTGTTTATCAATATAACTGCAAAAATTAAAACACTCTCAGTCATACCTTTTAAAATTTTATATCTAGAATGATAAAAAATTTCTGAGTGGTTATTGTCAGAGATTAGGTTTCTGAAGACTTTCATAAGCATTAATTTCATTTACTGATCTCACAAAGTAGCCAGATTATTAAAACTAATGCATTAACTTTATCAATAAAAGATTTTGCGCAGTTCCAAAAGTACAGACAGGACGATCTGTAAAGTCTGTATTTGATGAAGTATAAATCCATCCTCAGTACCTATTAATATTTAACAATACAGTATTATGAAGTTAGGCTATGTACAAGTAGTAGTAGTCTATGACTAATAAGTAAACATTAACCTGCTCAATACTAATTTTACATATAAAATCTTGGGAATGTTTGGTAAAAAAACTTTATATTTCTCTTTCTCGTGTGTGTGTGTGTGTGTGTGTGTGTGTGTGTGTGTGTGTGTGTGTAAATGTCAGATAATACACCCTCTTCCAGTGGCTGTAGCAAAAGTCCCATCAGAATAGGATTGGCTATCTGCTCTAGCAAGCAGGTGTTTTTGAAAGCAAGTAGCCAGCAATTACTATTATTATTGTTATATATATATATATATATATATATATACTCAGCTGCAGACAGTCCAATTTTGCTGTATTCACAGCCTATCAGTACAGTTAGACATCCAAATGCTTCTAGCCTGGATTGAAACCCAACTTAATTTACATCAGTCACCAATTATAACATATATACTGTTGAGTTGGGATTATGCTTAGTGCCAATATTGTTGTGTTTTCAGTGGTTTACTGATAAAACCATATTTTGGTAAGCAGATTACTGTCATAAAGTGCTCAACATAAAATATAAAGCAATTAACTGGGCATCCATCTATGCACACTAAAAGGAAGTTAACATAATAAAAAGCAATAAAAAGAAATCAACCAGCTGTAAATAATACAAAATTAAAGAGAAGTCAATGCAATAAAAGCAATCAGAAGCAATTAACCATCTGCAGAACCAAAAATATTAAGTTACACCAAGCTTCATATAAATAAGAATAAAACCAGAACACAACAGCAGAGTGAAAATAGGCCCTGTGGAGTGAAGACTTTATAATGGTGTCTTCACTAAACTTTAAAGTTGGCATGACTCTGCTCAGTTAAGTAACAAACTTCACATCAGTAAAGCTAGCTATCTATCTATCTATCTATCTATCTATCTATCTATCTATCTATCTATCTCTCTCTCTCTCTCTATATATATATATATATACACACACATCTTCAATGAAACCAAAAAATATTATGAAACAGCCCTAATAGATAGTGTGTTTTAAGCAGCACTCACACAGTACACAAAAAAAAAAAGTCAACAGGAAAAAAAAGCATCATATGGCCCAACACACTATACAACAAAACATAAAAACACCATAGAAATCAGTAGATAATTTATATAACAACCATTTGATTGCAAAGGAAAAAAAAAACAAAGATTAAAATTTTAAGAGTGTGTATTTGGCAAAATTTGGGATATATACATGCATGTTTGAAATTTAGTAAAACTAGTTCATGAATGATTCTTCAGTTGCTGTTGGTCAGGAGAGTGATTAGGTGTAAAGAGCATTGTTGGTAGGGAGTTGAATAATTTCTTGTGCTGTTTGGCTGAGTTCACAGTTGGGGTCAGAGGATAAATCTGGAGTGGATTAGCAATTGGTGGGTTTTGATATAAGCTGTTCTTCATAGTTGAAATCAAAATGTGTGGTGTTTCATGGTCATGTGATGCTGAGATGTTAAAGATGTATTGCCTGGTAATATGAGTTGGACAATTTAAGTCATGGTGGTAGGTTAATTTGTGATAAAAAATGTTAGTTGCTAAGGTCAGGGTGTAGTAATGACAACAGATTTGGGGGTAGATAGTAAATGTTGTTAGGACAGAAGGTCTCTGTCAAATTCTGGTTTAATTAGAAATCAACAAATATCATCACAGTTGTGACAATAGGAGATGATTGGAGTGAAAAGTGAAGGTTGATCAACTGGAATGTTTCTGTTAGATTCTGGTTAAATGTGGTATCAATGAGATGGTGTCATGGTGGGATGATGAGTGAGGACTGGTATGGATAGGGGACATTGAGATGTTAAAAATCAGTGGCTGACATCTAGAACCTGGCAGTATTGAAACTGGCCCATTGGCTACATTCTGTATGTGAAGAATCAGGTCAGATTAGTGATGCTTTGTGAGGTCATGGTTGTGGTAAAAGAAGTGATCATGGTGGTGACTATGATAGGCACACTTGAATAATGACAGGTGGCCTTCACAAGTCATTACAGAGGTCTTCCTTTTGAACAGATCTTGTGGTCCTCTTTTGTTCAGCAGAAACATTGGTAAGTGACTATTGTATTTTATCACAGGGATTTGTTTTGTTGACTAGATGTGATGCTTATAGCCCCTGTGTAATTTTTTTATTTTGTGTTTTGCTTTCTTAGCATTCATTTCTTGCTGCCATGTGTGAATCAAAATGAGATCTGATTGCATCATTTGAGTATAACATTGCAAAAATATATATTACTGAAGGATCTTGGAAATAGAAAAACTACTTATATAAACCATCTTTCACAAATAGCACACTGCTTTCTAATCATATATGGAAAAATGAAAAATGAAAAACCAAATTAAACCAAAAGTATCATGGAATTTATGTGAGGAAGCAAAAAAAAAATACATAGCCTACATGTTATCAGATATTGTTAATATATACCATTTCATCAAAGAAACATCATATTTGCAAAACTACAGTGGTGAAATTATTAAAAAATTAATCTATGAAATATTTAGCAGAGTACAGGAAAATGAAAGAACTAAAATCTATAATGATTCAAATGTTGGCAATACAAAAACAACAAGAACATCAATTCCAACAAGAACAGAAGTTTTTTTAAAATTATTATTTAATAAAATTACAGAAGAAAAAAATATCAGATTTATTCACTTAGCGAATTTTTATACAATCCAGACAAAGGGGTAATTTTCTAGCTTATTATAGGAGATACAAAGGAATCTTCAAAAAGAATTGTTTGCATTAGAATAATGAAAAGAAAGTTTGTTAATTATTAAGAAAATTGTCCCCTGCTGAACATGAAAAGTATGTAAATTTTATTTTACCAAAAAAAAAAAAGCAGGTGAGGTAAATTTTGATGAAACTGTAATAATACTATTGAAATTTTTTGGTGATAAGGATTGGCAATGCCGTAACTTAGTAAAGTATGACAATGAAAATTTTTTCACTTATGCAGGAGTTGCAAATCAAGAATGTGAGAAGTTCAAGTTGAATTGTGAATTTATTTAAATTCCTAATATTTGTACAGAGCTTAACTTCTAACGAAAATGCAGAAATAAGATCCAAGATACTTGCTAAATTGGAAATGGATTCCAAATTAACTATCCAAAAAATAGCAGAAAAGTGTCAATGTATTGTAAAACTAAATAACATAAGGATTGAGGAAAGAGACATTTCACAAGTACATAGTGTTTGAAAAAAAATAGGACTATAGATGTTTTTCAACTCATAACAGAACATTAAAAAAGACATTAAACCTCCCTTAATACCTAATACTTGCCATGGTTGTAGAGGTAAGCATTTCAAAAGTAATTGTTTTTTCAAGAACAAAACATGCTATGAATGTGGGAGGGTAAGACACAAAAGTACTTCATGCAAATACAAAAGAAATGGAAGAAAAAATAAAACATATGTAAACATGGTAAATACATGATATAAAATCAAAAAGCATAAAGAAAAAATTTACAAAACTTCAAATGTGTTTTTAACTGAGTTAGAAACTTTTCAAAAGATGAAATTTGTTTTTGTGAAAATTAATAATGTAAAAAAAAATAAACTACAGCAAGATACAGAATCTGATATCACCATTATAAATGAACAGACATGGAGAAAAATGGGTAAACCTTGTCCATTAATTTCTTGAAAAGTTTCTCATGGAGTTTCAGGAAAGAAAGTGAACTTTATGGGTGAATTCACCTGTAACATTTTTTTGTCAAAGTGCTTTTTCAGCTATTAAGAAAGTCTTAACATCAGACTTGTCACTAGCTCATTTTGAACCTAAATTATAAGATTGTGGTTGTATCAGATGCAAGTGATTGAGGTATTGGAGTGGTGATACTACACAAATATGAGAATGGGAAAAATTAATTAAGCTCATACTTCAAGATCATTAATGGCAGCTGAAAAAGCTACAGCCAGATAGAAAAGAAAGCATTGGCCATCATATTTCCAATAAGAAAGTTTCATAAATTCATACATGTTAGAGAAATCATACTACAGACAGACAGACAGACAGACAGACAGACAGACAGACCATTTTCCATTATTGTTGATATAGGGATCAGAAAAAGGTATTCCCACACATACAGTGAATAAAATGAAGCACTGGGAAACTATCCTATTAAACTATAATTATAAAATAGTTTCTACCATTCAACAAATTGAGTCATGTCAACGGACTACCTAGACTAATATCAAAATTCTGCAAACCACTTAAGTACACAGTAATTGTAACAATAAGAGCCATAAATAAAATCAATAATGTATTATACAATACAGTAAGAGAACTGCTCATAGCATTAGAAGAAATAAGAATTAAGTTTGAAATAGACAACTTTATCATAAAAATGAAGGCACAAATAAGATTTAAAGAAAAAATAGAAAATGAATATTACTGGCAATAACACATTTATGTAATAATGTACTTATGTATGCAGAAAGAATTGTGATACCAACAATGTTGCAAAAATGTTTGCTAAAAGAATTTCACATAGGACATCCAGGAATTTCTAGAATGAAATCCTTAATGAGGTGTTATTGGCCAAAAATGAATCCAAGATATTGAAAATTTATTAAAATCATGCTGAGGTTGTGCTCTGGTAATGAAGTCACTGTCTATAAAGTTTTAGTCTTAGCCAAAAACTGATATTCCATGGTCCTGAATACTTATAGACTTGGCAGCACCATTAAACAAAACATACAATATAGAGGTCAGTCAGGTGTGCAAAAAGAGAAAATTTCGAATTGTGATTTTTATTTTGCCTAGCAAAGTCAGAGGTTTGTGTCCTACATTCAAGTTTGTACCAGAAGTTAGCTGCCAATGGCATGGAAGTGATGTCAAGCTGATTGTTAGAAAATCTTTAGTAGTGATTTTGATTTTGAAGAGTCTAGACACGAGTGTATGGTTGAGTAAGATCGGGTCACCCCAATAGGGGTGCTGACAACTCTGACCAAACTACCTCTTAACCTATAGCATATCATCAAAGATACCTTTGTATGAAAAAGGAAAGTAAAATTTACTTTATTTGCATGTAGGTCTGGTTCTATTGTTTTAGACAGAGGCATCTGTTGCAGATTGTATTTGTTGTTGCTGATGTTGATGACAAAGTGACAAAGAAGATAAATCAGGAGATTATGAAATGATAAGAAGTCAGGTTGGGTGGTCCTTGATAAAGTGATTTATGATTTGAAAAGTTTGTCGCCTCAAATTTGTTGCAGATTTTGAAGTTTAATAGTCACCCAGAGGTTTTGAGAAGTATCATCATCATAGCGGTTGCAGTGAAAATCACTGTATATATGAAGTTTAATATTTGTCATCAGTCAAACATTGTCATGTACTATTTGTCATTTGTTTTGCCTGTATCATTGATTTAGCACTGACGGCCCAAAATTGGGGCCTTGTATTTTCCAGCATTGTGTTAAAAGAAGAATTATCATCTTCACTATCGTAGTAATAGAGTCCTGAATCAATAGAAATATTGTTCCAGAATTATTGTTATTATCAAACCTGGTATGATATAACAGCAGTAGTCGATAGTTAAACTAAATGGCCAGGAATATTCAAATGTAGAAAACTGACTATTGAGGCAATGATTCATTTTTTTTACACAAGATTTTTGAAAGGTATGGTGTACCTATCTCTATTATTTCAGATAAGGGGACACAATTCACATCTAGTGAATTTAAAGTTTTCTGTAAATCATTAGCAATAGAACACTTTACAATGCCCTGTTATCTCCCATGATCAAATGAAAAAGCCTAATAGTTTGTTGATGCATTTAAAAAGGCTCTACAAAAGTCAGAGGGAGAGGAGTTCTGGTGGATAGGAAATTGAGAATTAAAATCAATTTTCTTCTTCACTTTTACAAAAATTCACAATGACGTTTGAAATCCCGGTTTTTCCCTAATAGAAAAAGATTGACCATGTGCTTAAAGAAAAAGTGGAAACTGGATTTCGCAAGTAGATATTAAATTGGTTTTCTGACCAATGGAAAAGAATTGCAAGACTAAAGGGACTTAGCAATCTAATTTAAAAACCTGAATGACTATAAAGATCAGATCAGTGCCAGTCAGTCTGGGATGGAAGCAGCAGATGACAAGCTAAAATGTAAAGAGAGAAACTTCAAGTTGACCCGACATTCACCCTCTTTCCCCTTCTTTCTTGTGTGCTGATTCATTTTACTTCTTCTCCATTCAAAGACATTCCTACCTACAAACTCTAATAAATACATACACACGTATGCATAAACTCTCTGCAACAATTACTACTACAAACATTTCCTACAAATCTTGATACCTTTAACTTTCCATTTGACATTAATTTCTACCACAATTCATGTTATCCTTTTCATTGATAAATTTCTATTTTAACATGAAAAATGTATATTTTATTCTTCCACTATTCCACACATTCTCACCTGCTGCCAACCTTCTAATGAAAACCCTCTGATAATTCTGGATAAAACTTGTAAGTTGTAGGGCGTTTGGATATCTTCTAACAAGGCTGAATTAAAATAAACATCCCCCTACATCTACAGAGTCAGATAAAGTCATGCTATAACAATTCTGAGTGTTTTCAGAATAACATCAAACCAGAACACTATTTCACCTGCAGAGTTGATGTTTGTCAGGAAAATTAAGTCCATTTTTATTAAATTACTACAGGAATGTAAGGTGAGAGCATCAAGAAATAACAATATAAGTAAATACTTCAGACTTGGAGATAAGGTATTTCTTAAAATATATCAATGTGGAAAAGAATCCTGGGAAAATGGTGCGAAAAAAATTGATCAGCAAAATGACATATAGGATACAGGGACAAAGGTGGTAACATAAACATGAGCAACACCTTAATCAATTTAAATGAAAATTTAGTTGATGAAGAAAGTCTCCAAAAAGAGTTACTTATGGAAACATTACATGTTTGACATACTCATGCCATCAGAAAATGTTGAATCAAGGTTTTACGTAAGAGAAAAAGAACAGCAACAGAATTTTCAAATAAAGAACCGAAGTTGAAGAAATATAGACTTCAGAGGAAGTCATCTCAAAGGGGACATGTCATATGTAAATAAAGAGTCACTGCTGACATTTGAGCTTGAACATGGATTGCCAGAGAACAAAGTTGACCTAGTTTTGAATCCATTAGAGGAATTGTGCTGCTGAGATCTCGATATTTTGTAAAAATAATATATATAAGGGTATGTCAATAGCATTCAGGTCTATGGGAAAAGAAAATGGTTTGACATTATTCCTTATTTCTGATACATATGGCTTTACAAAAGTAATCAATAAATAGTTAATAAAATGTGAATAAAAACATAAAATGAACTAGCGGCAAATAACTACATTCAGATCCACAATTATTTCCACTTAACAACATCTAGAATAATTTGAAATATAACTGTTACTGCTCACCCAATGACTATTAGAATAATATAATAGAGCTTCTACCCATTTTATCAAATCTTGTTTTAAAAATATGTGTCTCCCAGCAGTATTTGAATTTGCCTCCTTTTGGGAAAACTGTCATTAGATCTGACATGTTTTAACCACTTGACCACATAGGTCTAATTGTTGAACAAAGCCCAAATAGTGCTTTCCCCTGGCAAGATTTCTTGATTATCCAGGCTGGTTGATATAAATAAATATACTGTTTAATTAAATTTTCCCATTAAAAATAATGCTTTAACAAATAAATTCAAAATTTATCTGAGTTAATCTATTTTGTAATGGATTTCATAAAACTTTGTAAATATATATATGCTTAGAAAGAGACAACAAAATTAGAACTCAAGTTTCTGGTTGCCTGATGATTGCAATAATATGAAACTTAAGTAGCAGTTCAGATTTTCTTTTTCTGATTCAGGATGCTGGGAAGTAATATTTGTCTGTCTTGGTAATTTGGATATAGAACACTGTCTAT
>JBBBDQ010000132.1:260000-477500 GCA_037127315.1 Ascarosepion bandense | reverse complement strand
TGGTATGAATCACCAATATGTATTCAGTTTCTAGTTTATAAAAATGACATTCATATTGTGTATATCAGTTAATTTTTTTGTTTGCTTTCCAAATTAAAAAATGTAGAATTTCTCTGTATCTAGCTTGGGATCACTTAGATAATTGAATAGAAGAAAATTTTTTTTTCTTACTACTAGTACTGTGAGAAGTGGATTAATCTGGCAATATCTTTTTCATCTCACCTTTATTCTGAAGAAGTAAGGCTTTTCATTCTTCATACGACTTCAACACCTGACAAAAGCTGAAGAATTGATCTGCTAAACACGATGCAGACGTCAAGAACATGACATTTTTCTAAGAAAAACTGGTGATTTTAATGTCTTTTTTCAAATTATCATACACACACACATACATATATATATATATATATATGCAATAAATTAATTTACATGGCCATTAGCTCATGTTATAAGTTCGAACTATATTTTTGTAATTCTGTTCCAGACTAATTTCTTTCTCTCTCTCACTATATATATATATATATATATATATATATATATTTGGACAGTAATCTTTCATTTAAACATGTTTTATTAAAAATGACTGACAAGGAAGATTTTATTAATTTTTTATTTAATTTTTCCAGTATTCTTACATGTTTCCTTTTTGCTGGAGATAAAGAATGTAAAAATGTTTCATAATTTTCAACTTTCCAAGCACTTTCAGCCTCTTTACAGGCCATTTTCAAGGATATTATTTTTTGGTGTTATGATCTCCTCATGCTTGACTGTAATGTAATTTTTTGTGTTTTTATTATCTCAAACAAATTCTTAGAATCTAAAAATATTTTCTGGCTTTAAATAATCTGCAGAAAAGAAATCAATGAATCAAGTTTTGATTAAGTAATATATTTATTTTTATTTATTTATTGATTATAGTTTTGCATACTTTCTGTTATAACTTGCTTTCTTTGGCTATAATATAAAGTCTTCCTGAGACACTCACCACCACATCTGTAAGAATTACTCTGAAGACTGATTCTAATGGGTTTTTTTTAAGACTCACTTGAGTTCTTTATATTAGTGATTTGCCCAGTCCATCTGAGTTCCTGGGATTGTATTGTTTGCTTCACAACATTCCCTCTTTTTAAATGTTTTTAATAACAAATTTATTAATAAATATTTTATTTTATTTTTTATTTATTAGTGATCACCTCTCCTCTTTTTTGGCAAATTCACCAACATATTTAACTTTATCTTTCTTGTTTTGGATCAACCATTCGTTTTTTTTTTTTTTTCTTTTTCTGAAATATGTCCTTGTACATTCAATAAATTCTTGGGTGCTGGCACATCAAAAACATCATACAGTACTTTCCTAGATTGTTTCATGGTTTAAGGCCTTTCTTCAGTAAACCTTTTTTTTCAGCTGATTATAATGTCATTTGTGTTCCCATTGTTTTTCTTTTACCATGTATATCATCTTTCTGATTCATGATATTATTACACCATCTTCCCAAATTTATTTTCCATCATTTTTTCTGAAAAACACTTTTTCACCAATCTTGAAAAATTTAACGTTCTTTTTGTTATATGTTCTTATTCTTTTTTTCAACTTTGTAAGAACGTGTCAAACACTAATTTTTCTTGCAAACATTAATTCTGCCAGCAACATACTCGATGGTGTATTAAGATTTGGCATTATATGGTAAAATTTCAGAAATGTTTGTAGTGCTTCTTTATTCATTTTTTCATGACTTGCTTTTATCAAAGCTTTTTTGAAAGTACCAACAAACCGTTTGGCTTGTTTGTTTGACCTTGGGTGATACAGTGGGGGTCAAAATATGTTTAAAAGAGAGTAGTTTACAAAAGTTTCCAAATTGATGAGTAGTAAATTGTGTCTTGTTATCTTAGACTATGGTATCTGGAATGCCATATCTTGCAAACAGTTCATGTAAAAATTCACTTTCACTGAAGAGGTTGAATTTTTGCACTTACAAATATTGGTCTCCTTAATAAATCTATCCATTACTGCTAGATAATATGATCTGTTTATTTGACCTCAGCATGTCTGTTTTTTGCTAAGTTTGAAATTTTACTGCCAAAGTATAAACTCTGCAGATTTTTACTACTTTATTACAGAATGAGACATGACAAATCATTTCCTCAATAAAAAACAATTTTTCAACTAGTGACTTTGAAAGTCCTTATTACTTTCTTTCTAATTTCTTTCTATGTGGCTTCACTGATTATTGTGATATCACTGCCAGCGCCTAGTGGCATTTTCACATCATCATTATTTGTTTTGATTTTTTTGTGTCCAGATTTTCTTCTCTAAGAATTTTTTTTGGTTTAGTTTTGTAGTGTGACTTTATATATCCTACTTTACTATACTTGCTGCATTTGGAATTCTTAAAAAATTTAAAAAGATGTTTTGTTTTTTTTCTGAAATGTAACTTTCCATATCTGAAACATGGGTTTATTTTCCTTTTTGTACATTTTTCTTTTGCTTAAACAAATGTTCATTCTTTTTCCTCAATTTTCCTCAATATAAGACAAATGTTAGTGAATCCTAAATCTGAGATGTAATGATGAAGCAGCATTGCATCTCAGATTTAGGATTCACTGACATTTGTCTTATATTTCTCGTAGTGTAAGTTTATTGTTTTGCTCAATTTTTGTTAGAATTTTCGCCCATATTTCTGCATCTTTTTTTTTTTTTGCTGTTAACCCTTGAACAAAAATTCAGCCTTTAAACATTATTTGTTGATGATTCCAGCATATGTAACAAAATATTTGTCTTCTTTTTTGTTAGACTCATACATCTTCAATGTGTATTAAATAAAGAGCTTTTATCACTAAAGATTTTGTCAGTAGATTTTCTCCTGGTTTTCTCAATAGTACAAAGTTACAGTATTTTTATGTCCTATTTTCCTCAACAAATGTCTTGTTTTTCTCTAATCTTCTCAGTTGTTACATTCTTCTCTGAATATTTGTTCATATCTAAAAAAATACAAAAAAAGGTAACTACTTTATTTAAATAGTATGTAAAAACTGATATCGTGCTTGTGACAGCATCTAGTGTAAAAGTACTTGGAAAATTTTGTTTTCTTTTATATTATTTCAGTCAACTTTTGTTGCTGTCTCTGCATGTTATCCTGTGTTTTTTACATGTTAATCTGTATTTTTCCCTACTTGTTAACTACTTGGTGTAATTTTCTATATTCTTGTAACATCAGATATAATTCATATGAGTTTTGATTTCTCATCACTCCTGGTACAACCTATATGAATTCCAAATACTTGTTGCCACTGTTATAGATTGCATGAGTTTTGAATCCTTGTCACCGCTGTTTTAACTTGCTTTCTGTGGTTGTAATATAAAGTCTTGCTTAAGAATTCGCCATGATATCTGCAAAAATTACTCTGAAGACTGACTCTAATGGATTTTTTCTAGACTCACTAAAGTTCATTATTTAAGTAACTAGACCAGTTCACTTGAGTTACTGGGGGTGTATTATTTACTTCATGACACTTTCTTAAGTTTTGAATTTGGACTTTGAAATAAAGTTCATTAATTTTATGGTTATGGATTATTAGTTGTTTAGTTTTAGAAGTCATGATGTGATTGTAGATAGCATCAAATGGATTTCTTTTCACGTTTAAATTTGAAAATGAACACTGCTTTCAGAAGGTGATTATTGTCATTTTTTCTTCTAAGCAAAGACTGCATCTTTTAGAAATGTAATCTGTTGCTATTTTCCTTATTTTTCAAAAGCTTTGTATATTTCCAGTATACATTTTTCTGGGTTTCATTGAATCTTATAGTAGCTTGGAATAGTATGTTTGTAGGCAGTTGCCATTTCATGGGCATTCATTCATACTTTAGAGTAATGCTAGAACTTTGAAATCTTGCATGCATTACTTTAAGCATTTCTTATTAATAACCACATTGTTTTTTTCTAGGTAAACTGGCATCTGACTGTTCAAAGATAACATCAGAAGCAACTTGTAACAACAACTCTTGAAAATGGGTAAAATTTGGCATCATGGTATAGAAAAAAGGGTTTAGCCCCAAGGACATTTATGCTGACATGGTTTTTTTGTTTTTTTTTATAAGCGTTTCACCCCGAGCAAGGCGTGTCACTGCCACTACTGTGCAGG
Organism: Ascarosepion bandense; assembly: GCA_037127315.1. Lineage (NCBI taxonomy): Eukaryota > Metazoa > Mollusca > Cephalopoda > Sepiida > Sepiidae > Ascarosepion > Ascarosepion bandense. Next base: position 473,360 of record JBBBDQ010000132.1, on the reverse strand, counting down.
GGGCTACATAGAGTGGAGAAAGGCTGATTAAATATAGGAAATGACAGAGGGTGGGTGATAGGCGGGTAAGAACACTGAGAATGAGGGTTGGGTAGATGAGAGTGTTGTGAGAATAGTTGGGAGTTAGTGTGATAGGAGGTGTCTATTGACCCTACATTTAAACACCTGGAGATTGTAACTGTCGGGAAAGCAGACTTGTGGAAGGGAGTTCCACAGGCGGGAAGCGCGAGAAAATAAGCTGTTGGAGTAGAATTTACGGTTACATCTTATTTGTTTAACTGTAAAAGGGTGGGACCTAGTTGCTAATCTAGTATCTCGTGTAAATTCGTGCTTAGGCGGCACCAGTGATCTAAGCTCATCGGAGCAGAAGCCATGAAAGTACTTGTAGAAGAGGCACAGGGAAGCCACATCACGCGGTGTGATAGCGGCTGCAGCCGGTCTGCCAAGTCAGTATCAACCACGTTACAGATCCTCCTTTGTATTTTGTCAAGAAGCCCAAGGAGAGCAGCAGGGCCACCCGACCAGATATGGCAGCAATATTCCATACACGGGCGGATGGTAGATTTGTATATGTGCAGAATAGATTCAGGTGGGAAAAATTTCCGGGCCCTGCACAGGGAGCCCACTTGGTTGCTACTTTAAAAGATGATGCTCCAGCTTTATCAGCTGTACAAAAGTGGGCAGCTGAATTTAGGAGGGGTGGGGGAAGAATCCTGAAGATAACCCATTGTCTGGACATCCTGCAACTGCCACCACTAAGGAAAACATTGATTATTTAGATGAATGATAGTCATTTTTTATAAATCAAATAGCCAATGCTATTAGCATACACTGTGAGAGATTTGGAACCATTCTGCATAATAAACTTGGCATGATGAATGTCTCTGCTCAGTGGGCATCACATCTTCTGACACCTGATTAAAAGTGCATCAGGCTAATCAAATCATGAGAAAGTCTGACATTCTTTGGATGCTGATCCACTTTATTTCCTCGAATGTTTTCTAACCCAGGATTAGTGTTCATTCATTCACTTCCTCACCTCCTTCAAAAGAAGCTAAAGTTGTTTCATCTGCAGGGAAGTTGATGGCTTATTTCTTTTGGCTTCAAAAAGCATTGTGTTTATTGACTATATTCATATTGGCCACAGCATCAATGGAGAGTACTATACCAACTGGCTGAGGCAGTTACAAAAGGCTATCAAAATCAAACACTCAGGAATACTAAAGAAAAGAGTTCTGTTTTTCAGGACAATGCTCCATGTCCCTAGTTTCAATAGCTGTTGTAAATGACAGTGGCTTTGAACTTGTGGATCACTCTCCATATTCCCCTATCATCTATTCCCAAAATGAAAATCAATACATAGCTGGGAGAAGAGATGATTCATATATTTCTCCAGGATATTTGCACATAAGTGAATATAACAAACACAACTGGAATTAAAACTCAGCTTTCCAGTCAACAATTCCAATCCATAATCAATTACACAACCCACACATCTAGGCTTACCACCTTGGTATTCTCTAGCAGTCACCCATCTAGGTATTGACTATGTGTTTTAATGTAATAAGCTTTAAAGTAATTGTAGCTTCACCTGTATGAGGAAAAATTCTATAAATTGGTGTATGCAATAAAACAAGAACACAATATTCATATTGTATACTTATATTAATACACAATATTTGTGTGTGTGTGTGTGTGTGTGTGTGTGTGTGTGTGTGTGTGTGTGTGTGTGTGTGTGTGTATATATATATATATATATAGAGAGAGAGAGAGAGAAAAGAGAGATGTAGTCTTAGGAAAAGTTATCAGAAAATGTAAAAAAAACTTTGCTTGACCCATTTTGTCTTTTAGGACTTCAGACTAAAGTGACATTTACATTGATTTGATAATACATTTTTTACTGGATATTTAATAACAAAAGTAATAAAGACATGAACAAAAAATAAACTATATAAATAAACTATATAAATTCTGCTATACTATATACCAAAACATCTTTTAAAAATACAAGTTTTTAAAGTTAAAATTTCAGCATCCCCTCTCCTTTTAAAAATACAAGTTTTTAAAGTTAAAATTTCAGCATCCCCTCTCCTTTTAAAAATACAAGTTTTTAAAGTTAAAATTTCAGCATCCCCTCTCCTTTTAAAAATACAAGTTTTCAAAGTTAAAATTTCAGCATCCCCTCTCCTTTTAAAAATACAAGTTTTTAAAGTTAAAATTTCAGCATCCCCTCTCCTTTTAAAAATACAAGTTTTTAAAGTTCAAATTTCAGCATCCCCCTCTCCTTTTAAAAATACAAGTTTTTAAAGTTAAAATTTCAGCATCCCCTCTCCTTTTAAAAATACAAGTTTTTAAAGTTAAAATTTCAGCATCCCCTCTCCTTTTAAAAATACAAGTTTTTAAAGTTAAAATTTCAGCATCCCCTCTCCTTTTAAAAATACAAGTTTTTAAAGTTAAAATTTCAGCATCCCCTCTCCTTTTAAAAATACAAGTTTTTAAAGTTAAAATTTCAGCATCCCCTCTCCTTTTAAAAATACAAGTTTTTAAAGTTAAAATTTCAGCATCCCCTCTCCTTTTAAAAATACAAGTTTTTAAAGTTAAAATTTCAGCATCCCCTCTCCTTTTAAAAATACAAGTTTTTAAAGTTAAAATTTCAGCATCCCCTCTCCTTTTAAAAATACAAGTTTTTAAAGTTAAAATTTCAGCATCCCCTCTCCTTTTAAAAATACAAGTTTTTAAAGTTAAAATTTCAGCATCCCCTCTCCTTTTAAAAATACAAGTTTTTAAAGTTAAAATTTCAGCATCCCCTCTCCTTTTAAAAATACAAGTTTTTAAAGTTAAAATTTCAGCATCCCCTCTCCTTTTAAAAATACAAGTTTTTAAAGTTAAAATTTCAGCATCCCCTCTCCTTTTAAAAATACAAGTTTTTAAAGTTAAAATTTCAGCATCCCCTCTCCTTTGTGCGCATATGTTATCACATCAATGTAAACATCACTTTAGTTCAATGAAGCCCTAAATGATAAAATGTTTCACACAAAAAATTTTACTATTTTGTCATAGATTTTCTTTATACAAACTGTTGGGCCCCTATACACTGAAACCAACAGAAGATTCCCCAATATATATATATATATATATATATGATCTGGCAACAATTTGCCAGATCAAATGGTAGCTTCCACTATGTAGATAGGGGTCGCAGGTTCAAATCCTGCCGAATGGCACACATTTTCATTATATATATATATATATATATATATATATATATATATGCTAGCTATATGTTTTTGTCACCTATGTCATATCATTAAAATACTAGTTGCTCATTTGTTATAATTATTTTTGTTCTTGTGTCACACCAAATAAAATTTTTGTTGGTTACTTAAATTTTAAATCTAAGTTATTAAGCAGTCAGTAAGTTAAGTGCTATATGTGATACATTCTTGGGCAGAAGAGTTTCTTGCTGTAATTTGCCTTTACTTTCTGTGATATACTTGTTGGCAACCAAGGCTACAGAACCCAATTTGTTCTGTTATTTAACCTATAGCTAGAGGGAAGATATGGATTAATAGCTTTACCTAGAGTATTTCCATGTAAGTGCTTGCATCAAGTTCAACTGGAATTTGAACTTGGCTAATGTTGCATTCCTATTTATAATGAATTTCCCATGTACTTCTATTATCAGACTCTATGGAAATTGAAAATTCAGGCTTCCTCTCGATTTGTCTGCATTTCTCTCTTTGTGCAAGTGACATTCTGAACAGAGAAAGTGGTTGTAGATGAGAGTACTCAACCTCTCCTCTTAATTTTAAAGAAGTATCCTTCATTTCATTAAACAGTATACATACATACATACATACATACATACATACATACATCCAAATATGTAATAAAAAGATTTATTTTTTCATCTAACATTTTCACTAATTTAAATGTTGGATGAAAAATAAATTTTAATGGATATCTGAGTTTTAGTAGATGTCTCATATTTTAAAATGATGTCAGTCAGTTAATTGCTATACATGATCCATGCTTGGGCAATCATGTCTCTTTTGAGACATGAATGACTAGGTAGAAGATTTTCCTGCAATAGGTTGACATTACTTTCTGTGGTAGACTGGTTGCTAATTATGATTATAGAACCCAATTTGTTCTGCTATTCAAACTATAGCTGGAGGGAGAAGAGATGGATTAATACCTTTCCCAAATGTATTTGAGCATAAGTGAATGAAATGAATTTGACTGAAATTCTAACTTGGCTCTCTGATTTCTCATTCCGAGCCAATATCCATTACACTATAATGCACATCCACCTGTACACTTGAAAAACTTAATGAGGAAAATATGTTTTCCAGCACCTGCATTCTCCTTTGTAGGGGAAACCACCATCTGATCTGGGATGTTTTAGATAACTCTCTGTGGTTGATCAGGCAATGTTTCTTCTGCAAAAGGGGAATGCGGGTTCCAGAGAACACATTTTTCTTTTTTAGTTATTTTTTGAGTGTACAGTCCAGTATATATAATACACACTTTAAAAATGGAGTGACTACTTAAATACAAACATCTACTAAAAATAATATGTTACCAATTTTAATTTATTTCAGTTTCAGAAATATAGCCCTTGTAGATCTAGACAGTGTGGATATTGAATTCAAAATTGCACAGTGATTTCCATTTCATACTTCAATGAGATTGTCAGACTAATCTATCTATCAGGATGGATATCAATGACTATATATATGGATATACACAAAAGTATACATACAAATATTTTTTTCTGGTGTAAATAGTGTAGTGCTTGATGTCATCTAACAGAGCTAAGAAGTGTATAGTAATAAATATATATATATATATTATCCTACATCTATAACATAACTCAAAATTTCATCTACCATGCAATCAACTGAGTCATGCTATAGACAGAGGAAAATATGTTTATATATATATATATATTTTAATAACTCATTTCTAAATTAAAAATATTCAAAAGTTCTATAACATAAATGTATTGAAGACTTTTTAATACAACTGTGTACTGCTTTAATTTAATTATGGGCAAAAGCTAACTCACATATATATATATATATATATATATATATATATATATATATATATATATATATATATATATATATATATATATATATATAAACAAGTTTTCTTAAATTCAACCAGCAAGGTCTGTTTCATTTTTATTAGATTTTTCCAATTATCAAATAAAATGTCTGAAGTCTAAATCAAAATTTTTCCATCTCCTCTTGTTTTTTTTTTCTTATTCTATGATGTTAACCTCTTCATATCAAGGATCAGTTGTTCTCTGTTATTTTACCCTTCTTCATTATCTTCACTCTTGAGCCTTGAATTGGGTGAACTTTTATATAAAAAAAAGAATTTCTTTTCATTTAATATTAATGTACAGAAGGAAATGACAATTTGCTATATTGGCCAATGCATTCTTATGTTATTTGCTGTATTGATGAAAGAAACTTAATTTCAAGTCAGTGAACATGCAAATCCATTTCACCCTTAGCTAATCTAAAAGCATAGCAAGTCAAGAAAACTACTTTAAAAACTGCAGAATTTTTTCTATCACGGACAAATAATAAACTTCTCTTGTATAACTATTTAAGGCCGTATCTTAGGGGATTTTGAGAACTTCCTTTTTGTTATTTTACTTTGATTTTGCAAGTTTCTCTGTCAGATTGCAAAACTGATTACAGCTAAGATGAAATTGGTATTGAGCAAATACTACAATCTGATCTGAGGTAGAAAATCATAGTGGCTGTGCATATGAACAAGCAGAAAATTAATATAGATATTTATCATAGCAGATATCACCATTATAAAAATTATACATATTATTTTCTTGAATATTGTTCGCAAGTCTTCTAAATAACATGCATTGATCATGTTATACCTTAGAATGATCTAGCGTTTTGAGCTTTTCTTTATTTTTGAGTTTTGTTGTTCTCGTCTTTCAGGATTTGGGGAATGTTCTCAGTACATATATTATTCTAAACATAATACTAACAATCATTTTTCTGGGTGAGTTCCTGGCATTTTTCCTATTCATTATTATTTTTAATATTTATTTTCTTTCTCTTGTGTTTATTATTATTATTATTATTGTTACTTTGAAGGAGCAAAACAAGGAGGTCATATTTTTATACTTTTTGACTGAATTCTTTCTTTGTTGATATCATCTTATTTCCCACCCCCTCCACTCTCACACCCACACACTCACTAATTAACTTTTTTTGTACTTTGGAAAGAGTTCGGGTCAGGAAAGAACAAAACATTCATGAAAACAAAACAAAATAAAACCAATGATCGTTGCTTGTTTGGAAAGGAAAAAACAGTCTTAAATCCAACCTTCTTCATGGAAAAGAAGTCAGCTTCAAAATGAGACCAGTTATCAATGTTGTGATGCATAAAGAAGAGTTTTCCCAGCCACTCCTCCATGCCAGTTTGTCTCTGATCCAAGAACACATTCTCTTCTTGATGCCAACTGAATGCCTTAAACATCCTGCTCTGCCAGGAATCCAAAGTCAAAGGTCATGAATCATTGGATTCCAATCTTGTTTTTCTCCTATTTGCCCCTGGTTATTGACAGAGACTGTTTCGCAGTATCTACTTGTTTCATAAAGACCATTGATCCTCAGATTCTGTCAGAAATAATTTGCAGAATTCATGTAATGGGCACTAGTTGAGCAGCTCAAGTGAAAGATTTTCACTAAACTCAGCTGAAAGATACTTTTTCAATATAATAACAGCAAAGTCAATTTCAAAAACAATCACTTATATTTTAGAGATAAGTACATTTCACTTCTAAAATATTACACTGAGTCATAAATAATTTTTTTTTGTTTATCAGCTTTATTCTTCAAGAAATAAAGTACAATTAACTTTTATTTAATTAGATATTCCTCATTATTTGCGATGATTTGTTGTCACTCATCAGGCAGCTCTTTTATAACTTTTGAGTAAAATTGCACAGGTTTTTGGTGTGTAAAAAGTTTTCAACAAACTCTTGAAACTAGTCTCCATGTGAAAAAGTTTTCCACATCAAAGCATTTTGCAGTGATTAGAAAAAGTAATAATTAGTTGGTTCTCTGTAATTCAGATCTGGCAGGTGATTTATTATTTTTACTAAAACAACAGATGCACAATAATTATTTTTCTGTTTGGTAGGTGTAAAGGAATGCAAATTAGAAGAAATTAACAAAACCTGAAAACAAACCACCTTGAAAAAGACTAAAGAAGTGGCTGGAAGTGCTTGGAACAAGGGACAATGGGCAATATGGACAATTTTTGCACTCCTTACAAATAGAAAAATATAATGTATATTTGGGCAGTACCCTTTCTTTTAAACATCTTTTGCTGAATATAACAGATAAGGAAAATTTTATTAATGTTTTATTTAGTTTTTACAGCATTCTTACATTTTTCCATTCGGTGAGAGTAAGGTAGTGCAAATTAAAAACATCTAAAATGGCTAAATAGGCAGCTTAAATAATTTAGGACAAAAGACAATATGGACAATTTTTACACTCCTTTACACCCACCATGCAGAAAAATGTAAGGACACTGGAAAACTGAATAAAAAAGTAATTAAATTTTCTTGTATATATATATATATATATATATATATAATTATTACTAACCAATTTTTGGTCATAATTAAATTAGTTGTATTCAGTACATATATCATATAGAGCTTTTGAAACAACTGACTTCCAAATGAAAAATATCTTTACATATATATATATATATATATATATATATATATATATAGTGTATCTAGGTAGCAAATAATTTTCTAAACATAGGCTGCTAAATATAAGAGACAATTAATGTCTATTATGTTTAATCATGAGCCGTTCTAAACGTCGTATTTTTGCTTTAATTTCAGGTGAAAATAAAGACAAAAATTCTCCAACATTTGGATAATTATTTATTGATTTTCTTCTAAGCTTTCGGCTCACATGAGCCATCTTCAGAGAGATTGTTTAGACTGAAAAATTATAACATCCACCATCACCGACAATTTTATTTTGTGTTGACATAAAACTTCACTTGGCAACGGCAATAGTTACCAAAAATAATAAACGCAGTTCTTAAATTTGCGAAAGCTTAGAAGAAAATCAATAAATAATTATCCAAATTTTGGAGAATTTTTGTCTTTATTTTCACCTGAAATTAAAGCAAAAATATGACGTTTAGAACAGCTTATGATTAAACATAATAGACATTCATTGTCTCTTATATTTAACAGCATATGTTTAGAAAAAAAAAATATATATATATATACACCCATATTGGGAAAGAATTGTTCTTTTATATAAAAAATACCTGGACTCTTTGATGAAGCTGCAGCAATTAATTTAACCTATGTTAGTTTTCGTATGAGAAGATGTTGTCTGAATTCAAATATTCAAGCATTAGTTTTTGTCTGTCTTAGAATTACAAAATAGAAAAATTGACTTTGTTTTCTTTCATTGAAGCTCAGCAAATAATTTATTCAATGTAAGTCTTGAACTGCTGAGTAGATGGGAATACTAATAGCTGCCTGCTTGTTTCTGAGCATACTCATTTGCCAGTGTGATGATCAGATGCTTACTTATGCTCATTTTGTTTTTGTTTATAACCCACAGTGGCAACCTGAGTCATACTTCAACTATGCTGTGCTGACATTAGTTCCTGTTTCTATGAGAGAGGGAACAATCTTGTGTGATCAGTAGTTGAAGACTGCCAGTATGATCAAACTATCATTCACAATAACTTGTGAGTTCAACCATTGATGTCTTCATCAATTCCAATCAGCCAGTATGTCTGTGGCCCTGATACTACATCCAAAATGGTGGCCTTGCATTCTTGTCTCCAGTGTCTAAGAGCCACTTACCAAATCTACTTTAAATATTTTTTTTTTTTCAGTGGTTTTCACACTACTCAAGTCATAGATTCACAGAGTAGGAGGTACAGCTTATGTGGATATGTGGAAAATATAAGTTAACCTTAGACTTAAACAGGTTAAAATTGTATTGATCAGAAAAAGAGCTTTTCAGATCAGTTTCACAAGTCAGTGGTTCATGTGAAGAAGCTGCTTGTGTCAAACTTATACCTGACCAGGAGAATACAATGTGTGTGGCATAGTGTATCTTGAAGCCATGAAGTTTAGGTCTTTTAGAACTAAGAAGTGTAGTTCATCTGAACACTCTTCATGTAAACAGTGATAGAGCAGTGAAAGGCTTGTGACACCTCATCTGTTAGAAAGGGGTTGCAGAGTGGAAAATAATTTGTCACCTACAAGGATGTGAAGATGTTTCAGGATGTTGGTGATCATGGCTCTCCACAATTTCCTATCCATTGTAGCTTTTAATAAATTTTAACTTTTTGTCATCTCTCCTAAACTTTTGTTACACACTAGGTAGGTTATGTGTTGATTTCTTATGTCCCTCTTGCTTTCAATATATCCTGTGAGTATCAAATTTTCAAAACACTCTTTCCTCATTATGTGTCCCAGAAATTTCTTCTTCTTTTTGATGCTAAATATAAGTGTCCTTTTTGTATCCATTTTTGGGAAAACTTAGCCGTTGCTCACATGTCCAGTCCATGATATCCTCAGCATGCTTTTGTAGAACCACATTTCTGTTGCTTCAAGTCAGTTTTTAATCTTTGAGGATATTGTCCTGCATTCACTATGATATAGAGGGATTGATATTACGTAACAGCTCATCACGCTTCTTTTTTTTGTTTCTAATATTTTTTTCTTTTTCTTAATACTCTGCTTAGCTTTTGGAATGTGTTTCGGCTATCCCAATGCAAATTCTACACCAGCAGCTTCTTTTCTCACACTTCCTACCTGTGGAATTCTCTTCCACATACTTGCTTTCCTGACAGTTACAATCTCCAAGAAATGTAAATGTAAATGACTTTAAATGTAAAGTCAATAATCATCTCCTGTCTCACTAACTTATATCGTCTCTCTCTCAAGCTTTTCTACATCCACCCCATTCTCATCAGAACTCTCTTCCATCTCCTACTCCCTTCCTGATACCCCCTGCAACCTCTCACCCCTCATAATATTCCTCCTCATCCACCCCACTCTCATCAGTAATCTCTTCCCTCTCCTACTCCCTTCCTGACACCCCCTGCAACCTCTCACTCCTCATAACATTCCTCCTCACCCACCCCACTCTCATCAGTAATCTCTTCCCTCTCCTACTCTCTTCCTGGCATCTCCTGCAACCTCTCACTCCTCATAACATTCCTCCTCGCCCACCCCACTCTCATCAGTAATCTCTTCCCTCTCCTACTCTCTTCCTGACAACCCCTGCAACCTCTCACTTCTCAACATTCTTCTTATGTAACCTCCTGCACAACAGTGGCAGTAAAATGCCTTGTTTAGGGCAACATGATTATAAAAAAAAAGAACTTCAGAATTCAGTGTCACACTTTTCATCCACTGTTAAAGCACTTCCAGAGAGAGGTATGAAGTAATGATCTCATTGAAAATGTCATTTCTTTATATCTAACTTTTTACCCTTCAATTGGCACAGAAACAAGACTTGCAGATAGAGCTAGTCTGATTCCTAATAATGTAGGAACCCTATAACTAACCTGGGCATGGTATTGATGATGATGATGATCACTGAGCCACTGAGTTCTAATCTGCAACTCAGTGTTTAAAAAGAAATGTAAAGGTATTTATAATAATGAAATACCGATTAAAGACTCATCCTTCTCCCCTAACTGTAGGTTAAATGGACAGGCCTTTCTAATCAGTGAAGCTGTAAAAAGATAGTTAAACATGGGCTGCAGATACTCTCTGTAAAATTTGATAGATTTTTAACAAGTTTGGATAATCTCAGTGAAGTGTGAGTATCCAGAATGTTGTTGATACCAACACACATTGGGCTCAAGGAAATTAATGAATCGTGAATATTTCATGGACAATGAGACAGATCTAAAACATGATTATTTATCAATATTCTGACACTTTCTCCACAGTAACAATTTTGTCTCTGATTTTAGAATTCATTTGCCAATTGAAAGCTCAATTCTTGCCAAAATTCAGAAGTTGAAGGTCATGAATCATAGATTTCCAGTTTTCTCTGTTTCTAATTCACCAATGAATGAAGATGTACATTTCTTCATAGTTTCCAGAAAGAATATTCCAACATAATAACTTTCAAAATGTACTGTGTGTTTAGGATCCCTGTTCTAACTTATTATTATTTGAGAAATCTTTCTTGGTAGTAGTAGTAATAGTATTAGACATTAACCCACCTGCATTTCTTGGAGATAAAAAGTCTTCAGCTGGTATGCAGAGAAAATGGTAAAGATAAGCTTAATAAATCCAAGTTAATCAGATTTCAATTCTGAAGGAATAAGAAGTTAAATCTTCAAATACTATTTCTAAAATAGAAGCAAGAAGTTTCTTTTTTTCTTTCTAGCATTTGAGAAAGCTGAATTAATCCTGTCTGAATTTCTAGAATGAGGATTTATCATTATTCGCATTCAGGCTAATGTCCTCATCTGAATAACATCACAATATTTGAAACTGATCATCTCCTGTTGGTATATATATCTGGCTTGCTACTTATGATTTTTTGCATAATGTTTTTGGCATTGGATGACCCCTTTGAACTAAATTTTAGTTATTATGCAGTGAAGGTTGGTTTGTCAAAATGTCTTGAACTCATTCTCTGAGTGAGTTATTAGCATCAAGCCCTCCATCGATTTGAGATATATATATATAACATGTAAAATGAGTTTTCAAAAATGAAAAGGCTTTCTTTTTAGCTTTAATTGAAAACTAAAGGATTAAATTTACTATTTCCAGTAAGCTGGTGAATTTTAAACAGAAGTTACATTGATGAGAATCAAGTTTTTTGTTTTTTGCTAAAATAGTCTTTTTTTTTAGATTTCATTGCAGTATAATTTTTTGTATTAAAAAATCTTCAAAAAATAAAATATACTTTTCTATAACCTTATTTGAAGAGTATTAGCTGATTTATAGTATAATTAATCTGATTTGAAAAAATATTATTTAAGTTTAAAATAATACAGAAATGTATTTTTAAAACAAACACTAGTTGTGCTTTAACTGACAGTAGACACATTTATGTGTCTGATGAGTGTTGACAAGTAACAAAAATATGTTGACAAGTTTATTGTTGTTCTGTGGATACTTAATCTGTTCAAATAAAATTTAAGAAAATGATGTGAACACTTTTTTATATGACTTTTAAGTGGTCAGTAATCTTAAAAATGTTGGAAAATATTCTCTATAATCTAATTTTAGGACTGTTTACTTGAAATTTTTTATAGTCATCATTCTTATTTTCTGATAATGCTGTATATGGTAGTCTGTTCTTTTAAAATGGACCCATTTATATATATAAATAAAATTTAAAATTATTTTAAAAACTTTTGCTTGATGATTTGTATTAAACTTTTCATTTTTTGGTTAGTAAATATAGTTTTCACTTAATAACAATATCTTTTTCTTCTTTTATGTGCCATGTCCTTTCGGGACTTAAGCGATCATGGCTTTCCACATCTCCCTGTCCCTGGTGGCTCTTAGCACGCTTTCTCCTGTTGCATCATGCAACCTTTGTTCAGTCATCCACCTGATCAGGTCCTTCAAATATGTTATCCACTGCTTTCCCCTGTCTTTTTTTCCCTCTATCTGGCCTGTTAGTAACAGGTTCTCCAAGCCCTCTTTCCTCATTGCATGTCCCAGGAACTTTAGTTGTCTCTTCCTGATGCTTAGTATTAATTTCCTTTTCGTCTCCATCCTTTCCAAAACCTTGTCAGTGCTCACATGCTCAGTCCATGATATTCACAGCATCCTTCTGTAAAACCACATTTCAGCTGCTTCAAGTTTTTCCTTCATCTTCTCAGATATTGTCCAACATTCACTGCCATATTGAAGAACCGACATCACATAGCAATCTAGTACTCTCCTCTTGGTTTCTAGTGAAATTGTTCTGTTTCTTAATACTTTACTCAACTTCTGGAATGCTACTTTTGCCATGCCAATTCACCCTTGAATCTCAATGTCGCACTTTCCGTCTTCTGTTAGAACACTTTTTAGGTATTTAAATTTCTGTACCTGCTTGATTTTAGAGTCCCTCACCTGTAATTGGCATTTTAGGCTGCCCTTTTTGCTGATGATCATGCATTCGGTTTTCTTGCAGTTTATTTGTAGTCCTTTCTTGACACTCTCTTCAGCTACCTTCTGTAGGAGGTCTTGTAGTTTTCTTTCTGTGTCTGCTATCAGCACTGTATCATCGGCATCCCTTATATTGTTTAAATTGTGGCCTCCGATGACGAATTCTGGCATAACATTTATGGTCCTCAGAATAGTCTCGCTGTATAAGTTGAATAGATCTGATGAAAAGCCGTATCCTTGTCTTATGCCCGTTTCAATCTTAGTATTAATTGCTGAATTTGTTGCCTGTCTGTATGCAGGAAGTTTGCTGCCAGTAGAGATTCTTGATTACTCTTAGGTCTTTCCCAAATATGTCAAGGCTGCCAAGCATCTCCATCAATTTTTTGTGGTGTATTTTGTCAAACACCTTTTCATAATCAATAAAACATAAGTACAAGTCCTTCTTCATTTGTATTGCCTTTTCAAAAAGCATCCTAATCATAAATACAGCATTCTTTGTTCCAGTGTCTTTGATGAAATCGCACTGTTCCTGTCCTACCTCTGGCCTGATTCTGCTTCTCACTCTATTTATCAGGATTTGGACAATCAGTTTTGTTACATGGCTTATTAAACTGATAGTTCTGTGGAATTCACACTCGTTTGCTCCTGGCTTCTTAGGCAGCACTATGAAAATTGACTTGCTGAGGTCATCTGGTATTAATGCGATTAAAGTAATGCAGAATTTTCAAAGTGTTATATGTAAATTATTCTAATTAAAATTTTAAAGAAATGAAAACTTGTAAAAATTAATTCTTCATTGAAAAAAATTTTTATCTTAAGACAATAGTGTCCATAATAAATCTCATTTATATAAGCAATTAAAAGCTTAGCTAATTAAATAATGTCGTATTTTTATTTATGATTCAAAGCAGAAATTTGGCAAATGAATAGGACTCTGAAAAAAATTAATGATTTATATTCTCTAAGACGACCATCTTTTAACTAATAAAACAAATTTTGCAGTTAAGCTTTTATTTCTTAAAATTTCATTAAATTAATTAATTTTGGAGGAAATATGTTAAAAATAATATTTTTATCAAGCTTTTCTAAAATAAAAATTTCAAAAATAATTTCATTTGAAAATATGTTCTGAAAGTTTCTTTAAAATTCAACAATTGTTAGATTTTTGCAAGAATTTTTAAATCAATAAGTTTTTCAAGAAGAAAAAGATGCTAGCACATGCATAGTAAACATTAAGCCAACTGCTGATTCAAAAAAGGTAATAATTTTAACCAAAACTTCAAATGTACAAGAAAGCATTAAAAAAATTTAATAAAATAATAAAAATTCTTCAGTTTTTCCTCTTAATAATAATGTAAACATTTCAATGATAAACTTTTTCTTTTGGAATCACTTAATGTACATTTCAGATAAGAAACTAAGAAGATAGGGCATATTTTCTTTCTTATGTTTTTTGAGAGTGCAGGCTGATAGATGTAATACACGGTGATTAAGAAAAAAAAGGGTGTCTATTTCAAACATCAGGACCCTCTAAAAGTAGGGTTTGAAGTAATAAAAATGTTGCATTAAAAATGAATCCACTAATTCTTTAGAAATTGCTTTGTGTACATTTCAGGTAAGAACCTAAGAAGATGTGTGTTTTCCTGAATGAATATTTCCTGAGTGTATATTTTCTTTGTTATGTTTTTTGAGCGTGATGGCTGATAGACATAGTACTCACTAATTTTTAAAAAATACGGTGTCTATTTCAAACATTAGTATGCTCTAAAATTTAGGTTTGAAGTAATAAAAATTCTTTAGAAATTACTTTAAATTTCAGATAAGAGACTAAGGAGATATTAGCTTTTCTGTTTGATCACTGCTTTAGGACATAGTTTTTTATAATTTTTTAAGTGTGCTGGCTGACAGATGTAGTACACACTAATTTTAAAAAAAACAGAGTGTCTATTTCAAACAGGTAACCACTAAAAATAATTTTTGATGTCGTAAAAAAGTTGGATAAATCCAATAATTTTTTATATATTTATCAGCTGTATATTTGAACTGTGATTCCTTGTAATCATTTTTGGTTTGTCTCATGGATGTTTTTTTGGTCGCAATTTCTTGTCAGTGAATCTAACATGTCACTCCGTTCCAGCTCACTTCTATTCCCTGAAGTTCTTAAAGGCAACTGAGATAACTGGCCAAATTCACAAAAGTCTACATCTCAGCAATGATTCTTCTTTATGTATCATCTTATCTGATACGTTTTCAAATTTCCAAGATGGATGACAAGCATGGTGAAATCTTGTCTCATCCTTTTAAAAAAACTGGAGTAACAAAATTTTAGAACTTTGGCTCACACAAAGAAAAAAAAATCATGTTTCAGATATTACTTATCTTTGGTATTACAAGGAGTTTTGTTGGTCTCTCACTCAACTGCACCCCATACATAATAATCAAGGGAGTTGCAGTCTGGGGAGTTAGGTGAACAGATGTAGTGAGTGATGTTGTCGCATAAAATGTCTGACAGCCATGCCTTGGTTCTCTTGCTTGTGTATCATTGTGTAGAGTCCTGTTTCCAGATATAATTTCTTTCAGCAGCCACCTTCTTGACCCAGGAAAGCACTACCTCCTCAAGACAAGTCAGCATCTGCGTTGAGTCTGAGGCCCTCAACAACAAATTTGGGATTTCTTTTCTTATCAGAATGATCAGAGTGGGTTTTCTCAGTTGTTGTATCTTTGTAATCACCATTAGACGCATCCAATTCCTCTGCTCTGTCCTCAGATTGACACCCAAACACATTCTGAAATGCTTGTATATGAGCAGCTGGGTCTAATTCCAAGCAGTACAATATGACATTTATAAATTTCTGGCCTTGGGAATTGATCTTTTTCTCATAGTCAGTTAAGTGCCATACGTGATACACGCTTGGGCGATCATGTCTCAACAGAAGATTATCCCACAGTAGCTTGCCATTGCTTTCTGTGGTAGACTGGTTGCCGACCAAGGCTATAGAACCCAATCTGTCCTGTTATTTAACCCATAACTGGAAGGAATAGGCTGATTAATACCTTTCCCAAGGGTATTTGCGCGTAAGTGACTGCAATGAATTCAGCTGGAATTCGAACTCGGCTCCCTGATTTGTTGTTCCAAGCCGATATCCAATACACCACAACCTCATAGACAATGCTCAACTGACTCAGTCAACAAAATCAAAAACAAAGCACACACACGCACACATTATATATTTTAAGAGATCATTAAGATGAAATAAATTTGCTTCATCAGCAATGTTTTTTATTATGAAAAAATTCAAATTCAAAAGATTTTGAGAGTCTGTGTGGGTACAGACTCAGGAAGTCAACTTCAAAGAGAGGGGGAAAGAAAAATGAAATTTGTAGTAATAAGCAAGAGAGAGAAAAAAAGAAATGGGGAAGGAGAAAGAAACAGGAAGAACAGTGGAAGAGGAAGTGAAAACAAGGATGGGAAGGTTATGTTAGAATGAAGGTGTACTGAAACACTGTTTCAGAGTTTGGAAAGATAGATGGAAGCATTAAAAAAGGTAGCAAATTAAATTCAATTTGATTCATGAAAGGGACATTAAACAAATTATGTATATGTGTGTAAGGAAAATCAGAAATAAGCATGTCACAAGAATGAAAAACAGGAAATGAGGAAGAAAGAAAAAAGAAAAAAGAAGACAGGAGAAAAATCATAGGGGAGAGGAAAAAGAGAAAAAGATGAAATGTGTGTAGCATATGCAGAGATGACAACTGTTAGCTCAGAGAGGGTGGGGGAAGGGATAGATAAATAAAAAAAAGGAACAAGGAGAAAAAGTAAAAGTAAGAAAGAGAAACTGAAAATGACAAAACATGACGTCATAATTCAGCTTTGCCAAAACTTCAAAATAAAATAAGGTTTGACTGCTGTTAAGATTAAATTACTTTATGTTAAACTCTACCACAGGAATAAAAGGGAAGGACAGAAAAAGAAATGTAATATGAATAGGGAATCTATATAAATATATATAAAAATATATACTTAAAAAATATTTTCTGAAAATTATATACACACACACATATATATATATATATATATATATTTAATGTTTCGAGGCAGCAAATAATTTTCTAAACATATACTGTTAGATATAAGAAACAATGAATGTCTATTATGTTTAATCATGAGCCGTTCTAAAAATCGTATTTTGGCTTTAATTTCAGTTGAAAATAAAGACAAAAATTATCCAACATCTCGATAATTTTTATTAAATTGGTTTTAAGCTTTCAGCTCACATGAGCCATCTTCAGATGTGTTACTGTTCTTATAACCTCTCTGAAGATGGCTCATGTGAGCTGAAAGCTTAGAACCAACTTAATAAAAAATTATCCAAATGTTGTTGAATTTTTGTCTTTATTTTCAATTGAAATTCAAGCCAAAATACAATGTTTAGAATGGCTCATGATTAAACATAATAGACATTCATTGTCTCTTATATTTAACAGTACACACACACACACACACACACACACACACACACACATATATATATACATATATATATATATATATATATATATATCCAAGTGAATAAGGAACAAAGAAAAAATTGACAATATTCAAAACATTAATTTAAAACAGTGCTCGATATACAATATAGAGCTGTGAATATTTAAATATTCAAATATTTCTAAACTATAATTTATAATATATATATATATATATATATATATATATATATATATAAAGTAAAAAATATACCTAAAAATGAGAAATGAACTATTTTAGAAAATCATAAAAATTATAGGTAGGTGCATTATAGCTTATATTTATTTTTAAGTGGCACTAGCACATACATAATACCTTTGACATAATCGACAATTGAAAAAGTATATATACAGACATGTGACAAATTCAGCAAACATACAAAGATAGAAAAGGGCTTAAGACAAGGATGTGTCTTTTCACCGGATCCGTTCAATTTGTATGGATAGATTATTCTGACTATTCTCTAGAAGTTATTTCCAAGATTCATCATCGGAGACCACAATCTGAACAACATAAGGTACACAGATGATAGAAACACAGAAAGGAAACTACAAGACTACCTGCAAAAGGTAGCTGAAGAGAGTGACAAGAAAGAACTACAAATAAATTTAAAGAAAACCGAATGCATGGTCATCAGCCAAAAGAGCAACCCAAAATGCCAAATTCAAGTGAGGGATATTAAAATCAAGCAGGTACAAAAATTTAAATACCTGGGAAGTTTTCTAACAGAAGACAGAAAGTGTGACAGTGAGATCCAAAGACGAATTGGCATGGCAAAGGACGCATTCCAGAAGCTGAGTAGTGTATTAAAAGACAGGAAAATTTCACTAGAAACAAAGAAGAGAGTAATGGGTTGCTATGGGAAGTCAGTTCTTCAATACGGCAGTGATTGCTGAACAATCTCATTGAAGATGAAGGAAAAACTTGAAGCAACTGAAATGTGGTTCTACAGAAGGTTGCTGCAGACATCATGGATCGAGTATGGCGCAATGATGAAGTTTTGGAAATGATGAAAACAAAAAAGAAATTAATACTGAGCATCAGGAAAAAACAGCTGAAGTTCCTGGAACATGCAATGAGGAAGAAGGGCTTGAAGAATCTGATACTAACAGGCCAGATAGTGGGAAAGAGAGACAGGAAAGCAGTGTGTCGCATATATGATGGGCCTCAGCAGGTGGAAGGCAGAGTTTATACTTTAAAAAAGTTCATCCAGCTAAAGTAATTTTCTTATCGAAGGAATTATTTGCATAGGGGGAAGAGATACATATAAATGTAACCATCAGTTACAATAATGCACTAAGAGGAAACAGTGAAGATGCGCAGATATTAATTTTTTAATTTTTGGTATCAGATATACCCAGACACACAGCTCAGCTGATCCCATTCAGTTTCCTAATGTTTTTTATTTTTTTTTATGATTGTTGTTTTTAAATATCCCGCATTGTAACAACAGAAGATTTAAGAAAGGTGAAATGAGTGAGAACCTCACTTAATAAATCTTCTGCTGTCAAAGTGTAGGAAATTGAAAAACAACTGCAATAAAACAATGTCATATTTTTATATAAAAAAATCAAAAAATTAAAACTGGTTTTAACAATATTGGTTGGAAAACTATTATTAATAAGGGTTTTTTGTATCCTCTGTGCAACCAAAGTTGAAGTCAATCAATAAGGATGTTCTATTGACCTATATTAGATCTATTACTTATCCTTTTAAATGCTAATGTGATGCTGACTATATAGGTAAAAATTACTCAGTGTAAAAAAGAATGTGCTAGCTTGGTTAGTTTTCAGAATTTATATAGATGAGTGAATATGGTTTCCGCTTTGCCAGGTCCATGGCTGACTTACTAACAACCATAACAGAGTAGATGCTCCAGGCCCTTGATGAGTCTGACGAGGCTCGCGCAGTTGCTCTGGACATCTCTAAGGCTTTTTACAGGGTTTGGCACTCTGGCCTCCAATGCAAGCTATGGGGCTACGGTATTACTGGTCGCCTGCTTGACCTAATCCAATCCTTTTTAAATAACCGCCTCTTCATCCTACAGTACGAAAGCTGGTGTCCTGGGCCCGACACTCTTCCTTATTTTCATCAACGACCTCCCAGATGAGATCAGTTCCCAAGTCGGCATCTACGCAGGCGACACCACAATATACTCCCGCACCAGTAAGAAACCTGTCGTGGCGGACAGACATAATCTTGCTGCTGACCTTGAACGGGATCTACACTGTGTGGTGAACTGGGGCAAGAAGTGGCTTGTCAACTTCAATGCGTCTAAGACCAAGCTGTTGTCTGTCAACCATCACAGGCAACCTCTCCTGCCTCCCATTAGCATGGACCAAGCGATTCTCCCTGAGAGCAACACACTACGCCTCCTCAGCCTTACCCTCTCCTCAGACCTCAAATGGAACAACTATATTGATTCCATAGCTAAATCTACTGCGAAGAAGGTTGGGTCACTTTGCTGATCCAGGATGTTTTTTCCGCCTGAATCCATCCTCCATATATACAAGTCAACCATCCGTCCGTGCATGGAGTACTGCTGCCATTTATGGTCAGGCACCCCTGCCGTTCTCCTCAGTGTTCTTGACAGGCTCCAAAGGAGAGTCTGTAATGTGATAGGTACTCATCTGGCAGCTAGACTGCAGCCACTTCCCCACCGTCGAAATGTGGCCTCCCTTTGTTTGTTCTATAAATACTTTCATGGCTTCTGCTCAGACAAACTTAAGTCACTGGTGCCTCAACAGGTGTTTAGACGTGCAACCAGATTGGCAACTGGGTCCCACCCATTCACAGTTAGGTTAGCCAAATGCAGACGACAATTCTACTCCTGCAGCTTCTTCTCTCGCACTTCCCACCTGTGGAACTCGCTCCCATATTCTTGCTTTTCTGAAGGCTGCAACCTCCAGAAATTTAAATGCAATGTCAATACTCATCTATTAACCACTGGACTCTAGCTCTCTCCCCACCCCCGTATATCCTTCCCTTTCTTTCCACCTATGTATCTGTCATCGCACCTGAATTCTCAGGTTTCTATTGCTCCTTTCTAACTAGTTTGTACTCTTCACTCTTTTCTAATTAATCTTTTTACAGTTATGTAGCCCCCAGCTCATCAGTGGCATTTCTGCCTTGCTCAGGGTGAAATGATTAAAAAAAAAAATACATTCAGGTCTTCTGTAGCAAAATATAATAAATAATTATCAGTGTGTTCTTCCATGTAGGTGAGTTTTCAGTTTTATGCCAGTCACATTCACACTTTTATTTGAAAGTTTTATAGACTATGTTCATTAAAACTCTGCTACTTTCTTTTGGCAAATAAAAAAAATAGCTTTTAGGTCTTAATGTTTTCTGTTTGTTATATACATACATAACACTGTCTTAAGTTATTAAGCAAATCATGTAATCTTCAATAATTTAAATCTGGTTTGAATAAAAATTGTCAAATTTTAAACAATTAGTCAAAACAAATTTTGTGTTAAAATTGTAGGAAGTATCAATATGTTTTATTGAAGTTATTTGATGTATTCTGAAAAGCTGCCATCAGAAGTTATTAGGCAAAACCAAGTAATCACATTTTACTTCAATAGAAATGCAATGAAATCATCAAAAATTGATCAACACATATAATACCAAACATCTGTGATAAGTCTTTGAATCTTTTACATTTTAATAAAGTGACCTTTCTTCTCAATAAGAGCCAGTAAACTATTAACTGTTGATTTTGTTAATTTTTTACTTTAGCAGGTACAGTTTTCAACATGGTAATTCTTTTTTTTTTTTAATCATCTCACCCCAAGCAAGGCATTCCACTGCCACTATTGCGCATGGGGCTACATAGCGGAAGGTAAAGAGAAGGAGTGGTTAGACATAGGGAACATCAGGAGGAAGATGACAGATGAGTAAGGATACCGAGGATGAGGGTTGGGCAGATGGGAAGAGTGTTTGATAGAATGGGAGCCGGTTAGTGTGTTAGGAGGTGTCTATTGACCTTACATTTAAACTCCTGGAGATTGTATCCATCGGGGGAAGCAATTGTGTGGAAGAGAATTCCACAGTCGGGAAGTGCGAGGAAAGAAACTGTTGGAGTAGAAGTTGCGGTTGCATTTTATCGGTTTCACTGTAAAAGGGTGGGATCTAGTTGCTAATCTAGTATCTCGTGCAAATTCGAAATTGCTTGCCATAGCTTTGCTTTGCTGTTATAATTTTTACAACCTTCATATAATATTGTTTTCACAACTGATGATAGATTTTTGATTAGGTTTAGAGCAGGACTTGATGCTGGCCATTTCATTATCTTCTCTCCTGTAAATCTTTTATGCTCAAAGATTTCATGTGTAAGCTTAGATACATGAGAAGGAGCATTGTCATGCATAAATACACACTTCACTTTGAAACTGAAAAACTGGGACTTGTACTATGTAAAGAAAGACTTGTTCATAAAATCACAACACTTAACACTGTTCAGTTTGAATCCTTTATTAGATTTGAATGGCTTAATAATGGTCCACAATTCCAGCCCATATCATAACAGTACTGCCTCCTTGTTGCCTTCTTTCAGCCAAAAGCACATCTGAATTGGTCTATCCATCAAATCCATTGCATGTCACTCAAGATTCGTTCATGAAAACTACTGTAGAAAAGTCAATGTTAACGTATTTCTTGGAGGTTACCTTGCAGATTTTTCTACAGATCCCAATTCACAAAGTATTCTGCACTTTTTATCCTACTTGAGTCACTCAAGTCTAGCTTCTTCAAAGATCTGAGTGCTGGTCAAAAGTGGTTATTGTTAAAATTGGCTATAACTTACTTCAGTTTACATTCATCTTGAAGAAGCAATTTATTAAAGCCTTTTTCCTTTGTTTAGAGTTCTCAATTTTGTTATATTTTCAACAGCTGTCTTTATTATTCAATGATCTCTGCAAAAGCTCGAATGCAGGCATTCCCTCACTCAATAGTTTAGTTTCTGCTTTTCAACAGTTAGATTCTTCTCGTTACACATGTTTTGACATATGTTATGGACAAAAAGAAAAAATAGTTTTTATTACATTTCAGAGTTCTGATGTTAATATTAGTTTAATCCATATACTACAGTCAGTCATTTTCATGAATTCCAAATATCTCAAAAAGTAACCATTGGAAATGGCAGAAAATCTAAGTAAGTATTTTACTAAGGCTGTAAATGGACAAGTTTAAATTTGACAAATATTGGTTCAGAACTTATTCAGAGTTAGTGAGGTTTATTTTAAAGTTCCAAATCAAACTTACTTTTTTTAAAATATAAAGTGACTGTGACTGTGAGTATAACTTGAACTCAATTTGCCAGTTTTATTTTCTGTCCTAGAGACTGTTACACTTCCCAAAAAGCAAAGATAAAACCGTTTTTTTTCTTATAGATATGAAGCTCTTTTTTATTTTTGTTTCCGTTTGATTTTATTCTGCTTCTTTGCTGGAGAATTTGTTCTGTTCTGCTTTTGTTTTTTCACTTAGCTAGCAGACTTCACCACACTGTTTCTGTTGTTTATGTCTGCGGTCTTGTATATGCATGTAATTGGTAAAAGTACAACTGCTGACCTGACATTTTTAGGACACAAGAAATTTTTCTTCCTTTTTCTCTTGTTTTATCTTTAAGACTGTGTTTAACTATTAATGTACACAGAAAAAAAAACTATTTTGTTTGCTTTGCCAGATATGATCTTGCAGCTTTGTTTTCAACCTTTGAAATAACCACCCTTACAAGTCTGCATCAACTCTTCAAATCCAGATGTTTGAAAAGTATTAGGAATGTCTATCCATGACAGTCATGCTGAAGCACCTGCTGTGCATATTTATTTGATGTACTAAAAGCTTGTATATTTTGTTGTTGTTATCCAGCTAGCACTTTTTAACTCAGCAAAAGTCTGTTCATGCAGGCCAAAATTAAAACCTCAAAGTATTCAGAGTACGATGGATAAATTATGCAAAAATGATAATAACCCTGACATTTCATTTTAAAAGGTATATTTATCAAAATTACACAGAAATATCTTGAAATACTAAAGAGTACATTTATTGTTAAACTTACCATTGGCTTTAAGTACAGGCTCCAGACTTCAGATGATTTCAGAATCTCCTGCATCTTATCTGGATGGTCTCCTTGTTTAAATTGGTGAATGCTGCCATAATCCTTACCTTCAGTTCATCTTTGGTTTTATAAGAAGTTTTGTTGGTTTCTGGTTTAAGTACACTCCACTCATAATAATTAAGTGGGTTACAGTTTGGGAAGTTAGGTGGACACATGTAAAGGGTGATGTGGTCACTGAAATTGTCTGACAGCTATGACTGCGTTCTCCTGTTTGTGTGGCATGGTGCAGAGCCCTGTTGTAAAACATAGGATCTTCCAGCAGCCACCCTCTTTACCCATGGCAGCTCTTCCTCTTCAAGGCACTTAATGTAGGCTTCTATATTGAGTCTGAAACCTTGTGTAAAGATGAATGGAAGCATAACATTGTTATCACTAGTAATCACACCAAACATTTTTGTAATCACCATTAGACTCTTTCTGAATCTTTTGCACTGTCTTCAGATTGATACCCCAACACTCTTAAATGTTTGTATTGGAGCTTCTGGCATGAATAGCAAGCAGTACAGCATGCTGTTTCTAAATTTCTTGCTGTTGTGACAAAGCTTGAACACGTGACATACAGTTCACAATATATAAATTACTAATATCAAGTAGTGAGAGTGGAGTCTGCAGCCGACAGCTAGCCTGGTCATTGTCTACTCAGCTCACTAGTTGTTACCACCCTACATGGATGTGTAGTACTGTATACCAAGAATAAACGTATTACTTATATTTGTGTATTGTCATTCCTCCATAATACAACAGATTTGGCGATGAGAGATTCGATGTAAACTCACTATAGAGCACCCACAGATCCAACAACGAAAGATTCATCTTGAGCTACTACGAATTGACAACAGATTTGACGACAAAGTATTTGAGAGTCAAACTCTCATCGAATTACCAACAAATTGTCGACAAAATAAGTCAAAGTGTCAAAACTCTCTACTAATTGATAACTAAATAGTTGTAGGTTTAAACCTAACTACAAACAGAGTGGTGTTTCAGAAAAATATATATACAATGAAGGACTTCAAAAGTTGTATGCTACAATTTTTTAAACAGCAAGAAATTCAATGGCATCGTGAACAAGAAAAGTTTGAGAAGCTACAACAAAATATGGAATGCCAGAAACTGAAATTCGTAGAACTGTTGGAGCATGTTACTAAAACAGAAAGTAACTCAGGCAAGTTTAATACATTCTTGCAAGATTCAGTAATTAACTCAGTAGGTGAACTTATTTATAAACCAGAAGAAAAAGTAACGTTTGAGGCTTATTTTTGTAGGTATGGGGAAATTTTTAAGAAAGATTGTGAAAATTGGTCTTACGAAAAGAAGGTTCGACTTCTGCTAGGAAAATGTGGGGCTGCGGAACACGAAAAATATGCAAACTACAGACAGCCCAGTGAAGTATCGTTCCAGGATACTATACAAATATTAACTACACGGACGTATACTACTCTATCTACTGAGAATAAACGTATTACTTATATTGTCATTCCTCTACTATGCAATAGATGTGACAACGAGAGATTCGATCTAAACTCACTATAGAACACCAGCAGATCCAGTGACGAAAGATTCGTCTTGAACTACTACGAATTGAAAGCAGAGTTGACGACAAAGTATTCAAGAGCCAAACTCACATTGAATTACCAACAAATTGTCAACAAAATAAGTCAAAGAGTCAAAACTCTCTACAGATTGATTAGTCAAGAGTTGTAGGTTCAAACCTAACTACTTCAGAGTGGCGTTTTGAAAAATATTTATAGAATGAAGGACTTCAAAAGTTGTATGCTACAATTTTCTGAACAGCAAGAAATTCAATGACAATGCAAACAAGAAAATTTGGAAAAGTTCCAACAACAGCAAGAAATCCAAGGACAACAGGAACAAAAAAAGTTTGAGAAGCTAGAACAAAATCTGGAACACCAGGAATGAAGATTCATATAACTGTTGAAGCATGTTACTAAAAAAGAGAGTAACCCAGGCAAGTCTAATACATTCTCACAAGATTCAGTAATTTACTCAGTAGGTGAATTTATTTATAAACCGGAAAAAGGAACGTTTGAGGCTTACTTTCATAGGGATGAAGAAATTTTTAAGAAAGATTATGAAAACTGGTTCAACAAAAAGAAGGTTCGACTTTTACTAGGAAAATTTGGGGGCTGCAAAATACGTAAACTACATTTTCCCCAGACAACCTAGGGAAGTATCATTTCAAGATACTATACAAATTTTAACTTAGATATTTGGACAAAAAAATTCATTGTTTAACACTCATTGGGAATATTTAGCTCTAACATTTTTAATTCAAGAATTAAAAAACATAATAAAAACATTAAAACCAATTGTCAACTTAGAAACAACCCATACCACTGAACCGAAATGATCCACAATATAAATCTCAACACAAAATTCACTGACAACAGCCTCTCAATGACAAAACACTCAAAATATCTCAAATGAAAAATTCCACAAACAGAAAACTGACAGAACAAAAATCAATCAAACCTCAATACAAAACAAAGTTGAAATAAAAAAAAAAAGAACAGAAGAAATCAAATTAAAATCAACTAAACAGAATGACAACCAGCATTTTTTTAATCATTTTACTCCAAGCAAGATGTACCACCACTGATATGCAGGGGACTATATAAGAAAGTAAAAGTTTAGGCAGGAGGAGAGTGAAGAGAAAGACAAACCATTTACAGGGTGTATCAGAGAGAAGACAAGAGAAGGATATGAAATACAGGTGTGAAGACATTTGCAAAGGCAGAGAGAAAGGAAAAGAACAAGATACATAAGGTGATGTAGTCAAGTGGATAAGAGGTGAGAATTGACATTGCATTTAAATTCCTGGAGGTTGTAGCCTTCAGGAAATCAAGTACATGGAAGGGAGTTCCACAGACAAGAAGTGTAAGAAAAAAGAAGATGCTGGAGTAGAATTGTCAGCTGCATTTGGTTGATTTAACTGCAAAAGGGTGGGACCTTGTTGCCAGTCTGGTTGCATGAGTAAATTCTTGTGGAGGGGCATCAGTGACTTAAGAGAGCAGAAGCCATGAAAATACTTATAGAAGAGACAGAGGAAAGCCACATTCTGCCAATGAGAAAGTGGCTGGAGTCGAGCTGCCAGGTTGAGACCAATTACATTACAGATTCTCCTTTGGAGCCTGTCAAAAACACTGAGATGAAAAGCAGGGGTGCCTAACCAGATATGACAACAGTATTCTATGCATAAAGATAATAATAAAAAAACAATATGAAAAGAACCCAAATAATTAAGAGCATGCAAATACTTGATGAAGGACAAGTTCACAAACAAGGAAAAAAAAACAGTTATAGAAAGTATGAAATTAGAATTGGATAACTAAAAACATTATCTTTAAGATTCACTCACTAAAATAAAATTACCACTCAAATGGAATACTTTCATGATACAAAGGAAGTGTAGTGCTGTTAAACCAAACCATGAGAAAATCAAACAACTCCTTAAAGATTACAATCCTAATATAAACTGCTTGCAGGTGACATTTATTAAAAAAAACTGACATCTCCTTTAAAGGATATTAAATTTTTTACAAAATAAATGTATCAACAATAAAGAATAGGCTAAGTGGGAGTAATTCAATATTTGTTAAAAAATACACCTTTAAAAAAACTACAATAAAATACAAATCTACAGATCATGGTTGTAAAAGCTTCAATTCATCAAACAATAACCATATATTCAATTTATATTCCTCCAAAGCACTGACTGAATAAGACTGACATAGAAAGGTCAATTGGCCAACTTTTTACTCCCTTTTTACTAATTAGAGATTTTAACGCACACAGTAAAATGTGGGGCTGTAGGAACCTCAATCAAACTGATAAAATTGTAGATTTTTTCAGAATCATCTGATCTATGTATTTTTAATAATTAAATGCACACATACCTACACTCAGCTACCAGATCAACAACAGCTATTGGCCTAACCATTTGTTCCCATCAATTTATATGGATTTTCAATAGAAAGTTCATGATGACCAATGTGGTAGGCACCTTTCACCTATTTTTTTAAAATATAAGCAAGCCTATATTAGAAGAAAGAAATCTAAAATGGCTGCAACAAAAAGCTAATTGGCTAAAATTTTATGAATTCTGCTCATTCCAAATGAAAATGGAAAATGAAAATTCTCAATGGATGAGAATCAATAGTCTTTTTTACAAACATACTAACATAAATAAGAAAACAAACAATACCTAAATCTTCCTTTAAACTACATACCAAATCAAAACCCTGGCTTAC
This sequence comes from Ascarosepion bandense, assembly GCA_037127315.1. NCBI lineage: Eukaryota > Metazoa > Mollusca > Cephalopoda > Sepiida > Sepiidae > Ascarosepion > Ascarosepion bandense. The sequence goes on along the minus strand of JBBBDQ010000132.1, from coordinate 445,257 downwards.
AGAAGAATGCAGAGAAAAAGTTAAAACCAAAAAAAATGCTAAAGATATTCTTACACAACTCAACCGCAATTAACTAACAAAACTACAAGCAAGTTCAAGCAAAAGCATGCTGTATAATTAAAAAATCCAAAAGAGAATCTTGGCAAAACTACATCTCCAGATTTAAGTAATAGAAAACATCACAAACTGCAACAGTCCACTTAACCAAAAAAATGGAGATAAATGCACAGGAATAAAAGAAATAGCTAATCTAATAGCAAAAGAATTTCAAAGAAACTCCTCAATAAATCCCTACATTCCCAAATTTAAAAAATGTGAAAACATTATCAAACAAGAAAAATGTACATTCACTTCAAAAAAGAAAGAAGACTATAATATTCTCTTGACTATGACAGAACTAAGACATTCCATGATCAAAGGTAAAAACTCTTCAACCGGTCCAGATGGAATGTTGTCTGTCAATCATCACAGGCAACCTCTCCTGCCTCCCATAAGCATGGATCAAGTGGTTCTCCCTGAGAGCAATACACTGTGCCTCCTTGGCCTTACCCTCTCTTCTGATCTCAAATGGAACCACTACATCGAGTCCATAGCTAAATCCACTGCTAAGAAGGTTGGGTCACTATGTCGGGCCAGAATGTTTTTTCCGCCTGAATCCATCCTGCTTATATACAAATCAACCATTCGTCCATGTATGGAATACTGCTGCCATATATGGTCAGGCACCCCTGCCGTTCATCTCAGTGATCTCAACAGGCTCCAAAGGAGAATCAGTCATGTGATAAGTACTGACTTGGCGGCTCGACTACATCCACTTCCCCACCGACAAAATGTGGCCTCTCTTTGTCTGTTCTATAAATACTTTCATGGCTTCTGCACGAACAAACTTAAGTCACTGGTGCCTCCTCAACAGGTGTTTACTCGTGCAACCAGATTGACAACTGGGTTCCACCCATTCACAGTTAGGTTAGCCAAATGCAGACGACAATTCTACTCCTGCAGCTTCTTATCTTGCACTTCCCACCTGTGGAACTCGCTCCCACATTCTTGCTTTTTTGACAGATACAACTTCCAGGAATTTAAATGTAATGTCAATACACATCTATTAACCACTTGACTCTAGTTCTTTCCCCACCCCATATATCCTTTCCTTTCTCTCTACCTTGAAACTGTCATCACACCTGTATTCTCATCCTTCTATTGCTCCTTTCTAACTGGTTCGTCTTCCTCTTCACTCTCTTCTAATTAATTCTTTTTACACTTATGTAGCCCCCTGCACATCAGTGGCATTACCACCTTGCTTGGGGTGATATGATTAAAAAAAAAAAAAAATTCATAACCAATCAGTAAAACACCTGCCTGCAAAGTATCTTTTAATACTTCTCCAGATCTTCAGTGGTGTTCAGACAAATTTTGATAATTGTGGCTTGTATCTGTCATCATTTCAATTCCTAAACCTGGAAAAGACCATTCCAACTGAACAAATTATTGTGCTAACAATTTGCATTTGGAAGACAATAGAGAGAATGGTAAATGCATGACTAATGTGGTACCTAGAGAGACTTCAAATTAATGAAGCAGTAGAAACAAAGAAACTGATAATGTAACACCAGTCACAATAAATAAGGTAGATCTATAGTCAATTGCCAAACCTCACATAGAGTTAACAATGACTCACAAAAAAAGGACACAATCAACAAAAGTATCTACATTAAGAGACAAATATTGTGTCTATAAACCATTCTACACAGATGGATAAAAAAATCCTAGATAGAATAGGTACAGCAGCCACAAACAGACAAAATCATAAACAAATCAGGCCACTAAGTATTCATCTATATAGCTGAACTACAAACCATTAAAGTGACACTTAAAATGATAGAAAATCCAGAAGATAAGAAGTTTATTATATTCTCTGACTCCCTATCTAGTTTAACAGCAATTAATAAAAAGAATGCAGATCATCACTATATTCAAGAAATCTTAGAAACTTGTCATCAGTTAATAAAGCACAAACGATAATAAATTGTTTGGGATTCCTAGCCATATAGGCATCAAGGGAAATCAGGAAGCTGACATACTGGCAAAAGAGGTAACAAAAATGAAAATAATCAAAATCAAACTCCCCTATCCAGATTACAAAAACAAAATCACACAACACATTGAAAGAAAAGAGTAAGCAATTTTGAACATGTTTCCAAACAAGAAACTATATGAACATTAGCCAATAATAAAACAAGTAGAATATAGAGCCATTGGCTGCTTGTAGACAAGACATAGTGCTCAACAGAATAAGAATTAGGCACACTTACCTGACATATGCACATAGGCTCAAGAAAACTACACCTCTGTACCCACTACAACCAATTTCCCTCTATCTTGATAGAATGCAAGAAGCATAAAAAATATATATAGCAACTATTACCAAGCACAAAATCTTAAAAAGCTCTTAAAAAATAAACCTACTTCCCAAATAATAGAATATCTGAAGAAAATAAAATACTTCCAATTTCTATCAAAAATAAAGCTTGGACTTTGAACCATACAACTTACATTTTTAAATACTATTAAATCTGAGATATTTTTAAAATAATTTTTGAAAACTTTGCAACTACTTGAAACATTTTGAAACATCCCAGAATAAAAGAAAATCTAGTTTCAGCATTAAATAACCCATGAAAGTTGATATGCTTGTAAAACAAATAACCAATCAATCAATCAATCATCCCATGGTTTTTTAGTGAAACAATTAGGCCTGATAATTTATAGATAGTGATTTTACAGCTAAATTACAACCATTACAGTTTCAGACTGTATTTTCAATACATAAGCAGTTTTCAAACCTGTCAAGTTAGTTTTAATAGACTCCAACACAATGAAAGGTATCATTCTTTTAGGCTTAAAAATTAATATCATTTTCTTTTACTTGAAAAAATTATTGTGACTCTGTAAATTTTCCCAGCTCTTCTGAGAAAATATTTGTGAATTTATTTTTTAGTTTAGTGTTTCTTTAGCTGTAAACTTTTCCTCTGATGAATAATGAACTTTTCCACAGAATGAATCAAGTGGCCAATTCTATGATTCAAATAATTCTAGCCAATTGATTATTAGTAAATTCAAGTTGGAATTCTTTAGTATGTATACATCTGCTTTTTTTACTTTTACCTGCAAGAGCAATGTAACAATTAATTTTTCTTAAAATTAATTTCTTGCCTGATTTGCCTCTTGCAACTTTATTGTTTGTTTACAAGTTAAGCTTACCAATTTTGTTCCAAGTTTGTTCATTAATAATTGTAATATTGCTACCAGTGTCCAATTGAAATCTCATCATGTGTTATTAATTTTTACTGTAACAAATTTCTTATTGTTTGAACTTTCCAGTTTTTTATCTGCTAACACAACTATCAGCACATTATTTTATGTTTGTTTGTTTTTTACTTGTAGTAGCTTTTTATGATCTATTTTTCCATAATTAAAATAATTTTTGGTTTTAGATAGACAGACCTTTCTGAAATAAAGCATGCTAAGCTATAGCATGAGTTAAGTTTTGCAGTATTTGTATTTCAGATTTTTCTTTTTGGTTGTATTATCCTATTTCCTGCCTTTTTCTTTTTAGCCTAGTTGTACTTCTGACATGACATATTGTTCAATTTTCACTGTATCATGCCTTCATGTCAATGAGTTTAAAAAAAATAAAATTCTTTTCCCCTAAAATTGTTGATAATAACAACGCAGTTTGAAATAAATGACTGTTTTTCTGAAGTATTCATTGAAATGAAATTCAGATATTTTTGATGTTCAGTGGGACACAATTTTCTTAACAGATTTTCCTTTCTAATTATATGAGTGTAATATTTCCTTTTGGGATGTATTTAAATTTTGAATTAGCAAAAATGAATTGTTTTTTCCTTACATTTCTAGAATTACCATTATCTGTTCTTGCATTTGTTGTGATGCTGTCTTCTGAAATTCTTGCTGTTGCTGACAAATTATCTTCAGTTTTTTCATAGTGTGTTATGTTCCCACAATCTAGAAAGATTTTTTTATGTGAATTCAAATTCTTCATCACCACTGTTATGCTAAATTTTTTTCTTTGTCTGTATGATTTTGAATCCTCATTATGTTAAATGAAGATAACATGATTAATACATATAATGCTGCTAAAAGTCACTGTAGACTTGCTTAAATCTGTAGTAGTATAGAAAGTTTGCTTACACCTCACTGTCTTTATATCTGTCTCACAGTCTAGTGGTTGTCTCATATCTGTCTCCTGACTGTCTACTCACAGTCTAGAGAGCTGTATTCATCTCCATAATAGTTATACAGAAGACTATTTTGCAACTCTTTGCTACTATTGAGTACAAAAATATATACTGATATATTGATAATATATGTATTATATATATAATGATTTTCTGTCAGTAATTTTGCAATACTTTCTGATTATGAAGAATTTTTTTCCTGATTTTCAGTTAATTTCTTCAGCAAAATCATTTAAAGTGTTTTTTCGTTTTTATAAAAAACATAATTAGCAATGCTAAAATTATTTTGAATGGCCTTAGTCGATCATCAATTCTTACACGAATTTCTGACCACTTAATTTTTTATTTTCAACATAATTCAATAGTAAAATCATAAGCAACATATTTGCTTTATTGATCTTTTACCATTTCCTTCTTTTTATATTTTATCAGACTGTAAACTTATTCATGTACATTTTATAGAAAGTGTCCAGCTGAACTACATTTCTTAGTTCCCACAGTTGTAATTTTGACAGCTAAAAGCCACCATGCTATGCACATTGAAACAAACTACCATCATTCCCTTCATATTTCAGCAGTGAGATGTAGTTCCATTTGAGCAGCTTCTTAACTGCTTTGTGAAACTAACACTCAAGAGGACGCTTCCCAGATCATTACAATCTTAACCTGTTCATGTCTAGGGTTAACTGTTATCTTTCTCACATATCTGCATAAACTGTGCCTATTACACTGTAACCATCTACCTTCAGTAGTTCTTGAGACTTGTACAGGCTGAACATCATTTAATAAAGAAAAAATAATCAAAATATTTTCTATTTATTTATTGGTAAAACCCCATGCAAGGCATTAAAGCCACTAAGATACAAGGAGTTACAGGGTGTGAAAGAATTAGGTACAGAAAACATTATTAATGAGCTGGTAAAGGAAATAGTAACCAGGAGGACAGTAGATACCAATTGGCATTGCCTTTAAATTTTTGCAGATTAAATTTGGCTGGAAAGCATATAGCTGGAAGGTAGTTCCACAAGCTAAAAGTTCAAGGAAAGAAACTGTTAACATAGAACTTATGATTGCATCTAGACAATTTAATTATAAATTAGTAAGACTTTATTGACAGTCTAGTAGTACACTTAAATCCAAAGAGCTCATCTGAACAATTACCATAAAAGTATTTATAAAAAAAAGGCACAAGGAAGCAACCTTACAGCGGTAAGAAAGTGACTGAACCTGAGATGCAAATCAAAACCAGTAATATTATTGATTCTTCTTTGGATTTTATCAAGGATCTCTAGATATATAGCAGGAGCAACAGGCCAGATGTAAGAGCAATATTCTAAGCATGTGCAAATAGTAGACTTATATATAAAATAAATTCTGGTGAATGATGACAAACACTTAGCATGTGAAATTTGCAACCATGTTTGCCTTTCTTAAGTTGATATGAACATCCATCTTGATCCTCTAGCCCCAACTGACCACATGAAAGTAATCTGACCTGCCCAGTAAAGTATATAAATATTGGTCTGGATTAGCCAGACATGTGACATTTTACAATATTAATATACAACCCAGTAAACTCTTTTTTGAATGATTGATTTGTCTTTTATGGTTTATCAACATTTTTCAGGTTATTTAGAGTCATCAAATATTTCCTTTAAATTATAAGAAGTTTTGGGGGGATAATAATGATACAAATCCTACTGATAGCTGGTTGGGAGGAGAGATAGATTAAAACCTATCACAAGAGTGCCTTAGTGAGTATAATGAAACCAACTGGAATTGGAACTCAGATCTCTGATTTCTAGTTTCAAGCTTTTATACATTTATGTCACCCATCTATGTTATGACCAGGCTCAGCATAGCTTAACTTCAGGGATTTTATGAGAATTGGTGTTTTAATGTGATATCATTGTAAGCCAAGATTTTTTGTGTCATCTTTGCAAAAAATGTAAATTCCTTGAAGAGTTTAAAGAGTCATTCTAGAGCATCCAATTGACAGAATATTTGTATATATTTCTTCTATATGCAATGTCCTTTCAGGTGATCATGGCTCTCCAAGATTTCCTGTCCTTCAATTATTTTGATAATTTAATTTTTATTGTGATATAAAAATTCATATTTATTTTTAATTGTATAGCTTATTTCAGTCTGTAAATAGTGATTTATGTAATTAAAAAAAATAAATGTATTTTTGTGATGCATATATTGTTTAGTGCAAAGTTAATGTAATTGTCAAAGCAATAGTTTTCTTGACAAGTGAATATATTAGTAAGTGTCACATTCAATGATCAAGTCAACAGCTATTTTATATTTATAATCTCACACATTGGTGTTAATAAAATACTGATTGATATAACAGAGGTATTAATAAATATACATTTTTTCTCACCAGTAGCATAACTCAAATTTTCAGGCCCTGATTAGAGACTGATCATTACATAATTTAAATTTTAATTATCATATGTGGTTAATTAGCATATCTGGTTAATACAATACTGGCACAGTCCATATATTATTTGGCAATTACTGAATTTCTTTAAAAAATTAAAAAATTGTATTTAAAATAGAATTTATATTTTATACCTAATATAAACAAGGATCAATTATTTTATTTTACATTCAAAATAAATGTGGATTATTTTTTTTAACTTTGTATTTAAAATAAGCAGACCTAAATCTATAAAAAAAAAATTATATTGTTATGCCTAGATGTGACCAACAATTCATTTTTTTTTTTTTTGTTTAACTAGTGAGGTTTATATTTGTGCTTAAAGATCTACAATGCATAAATTACATCTATTGCCTTTCTCATTGTAAGATTTGGTTTAGCTACAATATTTCACATAATAATAGATCTATTGCTGTGGGAGAAGGAAAATAAAATAGGAAATAAAATACTAATAAAAAAGTAAAGAATTTTATTTTTCCTTAATGTAAAAGGAAACCAAAAAAATCTCACTTCCCAACCATTTCTAACAACATGCATCAATAAATATTGGCAATTCATTTTCTACTCAAGACTTTGTTTTATTTTGTTTATTGTGGTCTATCAACATTCAGCTTTTGTTAGTGGCACCAATTCAAATATAACCATTCACAATTGGTGACCATGAAGTGATATTGAACACGCACAACTATAGTAATTTTTTTAAATTGAGAGCCAGTGAAAAAATAAGTCAACCAACTTCTCTACCTACCATATCATGCCTACACATACAAAAACAAGTTTTCAACAAAAGTAAGAATTTACTCTGAAAAATTTCTGATTATATTTGATGTAAAAAGCAAAATTGCAAATTCAAAAACTCTACATGACATACAACTATCTGGACAAGATTGTTTCCAAGTCAGCAAAGTTTTTTCAGCATGTACGAAAAAAAATTTTTTTTTTTATGATGAAAAAATTTTTTTTAATAGCCATTCCTACTACGACTGCAATTACTATGATCCCCAGGCAAGCAACAGTCTTTTCATCTCTACTGCTACTTAACCCTTCATTACTGCTTCCAATAGGTCATGTGGAAAATGCAATATTTCAATAACCCAATATTTTACCTATTTAAACAAAATGGATTTAAATGCTTCCAATGTTTCTACATTAGAGTTACTTTCACATAATTCTACAACAGAAAAAAAAGCAAGTGACCATGTAGAAATTTTTGGCATGTAACACTGAAAACACAAAGTGGTAACAAGATGAGAGTTTACATACACAGAGACAAAAATTATCAAAAACAAACGCTTAGCCAATATAAAAAATACAAGAATTGGAAAACCCATCTGAAACTGATTTTATATATATTTGTATATACATTATTTACATTGTTCAAAATGTTGTTCTCATCTTTATTGCCATGTTTATGACATAAACAAAACATAAAATGGTAATTTTTTAAATTGCCAACCTTGCCACAAAATGGCAATAAAGAAGAGGACAACAGCTGTAACAATGTAAATAATGTAAATACTACCTCATCTCAGAAGTATAGACAAATATGTGTGTATACATTCAAAAAAAATTTACCATGCAACATGGGTTTAAAAAAATTATGAATATTTGCTTTACCACTTATGTTAAAAAAAATAATATGAAATGGTTATTTTTTAAATTGCCAACCTTGTCACTAAATGAACGTTACAGAAGACATACCTGAAGGACAACAAACCCCAACACCATACTTCCATTTTATGAAACTCATAGACCTCAAGTATGCTATGGACACCTTTATTTTGGAAAAAAAGTAAAAAATATGCAAACAATTGTGCCAGTGGCAAAATAGAGCAGCCCATAAATACAGCCAAATTCCAGATTAATATCACTAGCCAAAGTACATTTGTCAAATAAAGAGTCTTGTTTGGAAAACTTTTAATGCTGATTAACATTGTAATCTGTGATTCACCACTTTAAGAGTTTGTGATCCAAATTGGATGACAGAACGGGGGTTGCAAGATGTTACAGAAGAAAGCATGCTAAGAGCCACCAGGGATAGGGTGACATAGAAGGCCATGATCGTCTACGTCCTGAAAGGACAAGGCACATAGAAGAAAAATTGGCATTGTTGTCTGTGTTAAAAATTAGTTTATGGTATTTAATTGTGATAAATGCTTGTGTTTATGGAATTTATGAATCCCATCATCAATTTTTAATTCAGTGGTTATTTTTTAGCTTCATTCTTGATGTCATTCCCCCCACCAGTTGGGTGCCTTTTTGTAAAACTTATTAATTTCTTTGAGCACCACCAGGGACACTGATTTCATGTAGGGCCAGACTGCATGCCATGTCCCTCATCCAGCAAAGAAGAGGCTCCAACATCAAAGTGTAAACGAGAGGCGACAGTGGGCAATCTTGAAGAACCAATGGAGACAGTGCACACACACCCAACTGCTCTCCATTCACCTGTACCACAGTGCTTGGGGGCAATAAGCAAGTTGATCCACTTGCAGAAATCTGGTTTGAAACTGGCAGCCTGCATGAAAGCTGTTAGTTATCAGTGGTCAACCCAATGAAATGCCCTGGACTTATCTAAATTGATCAGCACAGCTTGCATGTCATCTTTATAATCAAGCAAATCTTGTACAGGTTGCTCTAAATTGTTCAACCTCTCACAGCACAGGTCTGCTCAAGTCCCAACAGAATCCTGGTAACAGACTGCAAATGCTCCATCAGAATCTTGGTCAAAATATTTAACTCTGTGTTTTGTAGAGTTATGGGCTTTTAATTAGCTAAATCCCACTTTTTCAACAGTGTGATCAAACCCCAACAGCCACAAGTACAATTCATAGGGTAAACCATCAAGTCCTGGAGACTTGCCACTGCCAACCCTTTTTATACCAAGTGAACTTTGTCCTCCATGACCTTGCTCTTGCAGCTAACTGCTTCAGTCGGTGTAAATGAGGAAACTCAGCCAAATAGCTGTGACACTCATCATCACAAAGACCAGACTCCTTGGTAAAATAGCTCTTGAAATGCCACTGAAACACCTTGCACACATCTTTGATTGACCTCAGAGTATGCCCCTCTAGCATAAAACAACACCAATGAAATCATATAAACAACAGCTGAGTGGCTTGAAAACGCCGTTACTGGAGACCTCAATGCCCATCACTCTGAGTGGCTTGAAAATGCCGTTACTGATCCAGCGGGCATTCACACCATGAACTTTGCTATTTCCCAATCCCTTACGCAAGTGGTGGACTTCCCCACTCACTTCCCAAGCACTCCCTCGGGTCATTCCTCACTGCTAGATATATGTTTCACCTCTGCGCCTGACGCCTATCAAGTCTCACAGCTTTGCCCTCTCGGCAACTCCGACCATGCTGTAGTCTCTCTCAGTATTTCTTTCCAATCTCACTCCCCCTAGGAGCCCTCTACCTATAGGACCTCCTACCTCTACCAAAAAGCTGACTGGGATGCCTTTCGCGATTTTCTCTGCGATGTCCCTTGGAGAAAAGTGTTCGACCTATCAGTTGATGACTGTGCCTCTGAGGTCTCGTCATGGGTGAAAGCTGGCATTGATGCCTTCATACCCACCAGGAAGTATTGCTTAAAACCTCATTTCTCTCCATGGTTCTCTCCGGCCTGCTCAGCCACCATTGCCCACAGGAACCATTACTTCCATCTATTCCAGAGACAGTCAACTGATCACAATAGGCGCCTGTTCATATCTGCTCGCAATAAGTGCAAGAGAACCCTAAATGACGCCAAACAGTTGTTTGCTGAGAGAATGCGACAGCACATAGCTGACCGCAAGTTCGGCTCCAAAGACTATTGGAGGATTTGTAAATGAGTGCTCAACAATAGGAAATCCTCAATACCTCCTTTAATCCATGGATTTGAGGTTCTCACGTCATCTGCGGACAAAGCTGAGTGCTTCGCCCACAGATTCTCATCCAACTCCACATTCGACTTGTCTGGAGTACACCCACTCGACTTCCCTATTAGAACTGAGGCCAAACTGCACAATGTATATATTACCCTGACAGTAGTATCCAGAGTAATTTCAAACCTCGACCCCCATAAGGCGTGTGGAGACGATGGAATCCCGGTGATAGTCCTTAAGAGGTGTGTTCCTGAACTTTCCCCTGTCCTCTCTAAACTATTTAACTACTGCCTTTCTGCTTCCTGCTTTCCTGCATGCTGGAAGTTCTCTTCAGTCGTTCATGTATTTAAGAATTGTGGTGAACCCCCGGACCCATCCAACTATCGCCCTATCAGTCTTCTACTGATATTCGCGAAAGTATTCGAGGCTATAATCAATGCTGAAATAGTTCATCATCTCACCGCCCACAAACAGTTCTCCGACAGGCAATATGGATTCTGCTTTGCCAGGTCCATGGCTGACCTGCTAACAATCGTGATGGAGTACATGCTACAGGCCCTTGATGCATCTGACGAGGCTCACGTGGTTCCTCTGGACATCTCCAAGGCTTTCGACAGGGTTTGGCACTCTGGCCTCCTATGCAAACTACGCGGTTATGGTATTACCGGTCGCCTGACTCCAACCTTTCTTAAATAACCGCAAAATGAAGGTCATTCTGAATGGGCGTGCCTCTTCGTCCTACAGCACGAATGCTGGTGTCCCACAGGGCTCTATCCTGTGCCCGACGCTCTTCCTTATTTTCATCAACGACCTCCCAGATGAGATCAAGTCCCAAGTAGTCAGCTACACAGATGACACTACAATATACTCCCACTCCAGTAAGAAACCTGTCGTGGTGGACAGACATAATCTCACTGCTGACCTTGAACGGGATCTACACTGTGTGGTGAACTGGTGCAAGAAGTGGCTTGTCAACTTCAATTCATCTAAGACCAAGCTGTTGTCTGTCAACCATTACAGGCAACCTCTCCTGCCTCCCATAAGCATGGACCAAGCGATTCTCCTCGAACTTACCCTGTCCTCAGACCTCAAATGGAACCACTATATTGAATCCATAGCAACTGCTAAGAAGGTTTGGTCACTATGTCGATCCAGGATGTTTTTTCCACCTGAATCCATCCTGCATATATACAAGTCAACCATCCATCCGTGCATGAAGTACTGCTGCCATTTATGGTCAGGCGCCCCTGCCGTTCTCCTCAGTGTTCTTGACAGGCTCCAAAGGAGAGTCTGTAATGTGATAGGTACTGATCTGGTGGCTTGACTGCAGCCACTTCCCCATCATCGAAAGGTGGCCTCTCTTTGTCTGTTCTATAAATACTTTCATGGCTTCTGCTCAAACGAACTTAAGTCACTGATGCCTCCTCAACAGGTGTTTACTCGTGCAACCAGACTGGCATCTGGGTCCCACCCATTCACAGTCAGGTTAGCCAAATGTAGACGACAATTCTACTCCTGCAGCTTCCTCTCTCGCACTTCCCGCCTGTGGAACTCGCTCCCGTATTCTTGCTTTCCTGACGGTTACAACCTCCAGAAATTTAAATGCAAAGTCAATACTCATCTATTAACCACTGGACTCTAGCTCTCTCCCCCCCCCGTATAACCTTCCCTTTCTCTCCACCTATGTATCTGTCATCACACCTGCTTTCTTAGCTTTCTATTGTTCCTTTCTAACTGGTTTGTACTCCTCACTCTTTTCTAATTAATCTTTTTACATTTATGTAGCCCCCTGCACATCAGTGGCATTTCCACCTTGCTCGGGGTGAAATGATTAAAAAAAAAAAAAAAAACTAAAGTAAAGTTGGATTATCAAATGCATTGATCGCTACCTTAATGGATATTTTCCTTCCACAATTCAGTGCCTATATACATGGCTTTGTTAAACCTCTTGTTTAACCTATTTCTAATCACCTGACCATGGTAGCACTTACTAGTCTCATGCTCCATGGCTTGCCTAGCTAACACTACCTCTACAGGATCCTCCTCCAGCTACCACTCAGGATGAATTATCCTTGAAGTTTTCACCTTTTTAGCCTTATCTAGGACAAGTTATTGGCTATATTTGGTGGTGAAAGACCTAATCCAATCATTAAGCTTCTCCCACCACTTATTCCCAATAACCACTCCAACTAATTCTCACTGCACTAGTTTAATCAGCTGTTGTCAGAAGTCCTGCCTCTCCTGTAAGGATAGATTGAACTTCCAGTGCACAGCCATACTACACCTAGTACTTAACACTATCCAATCACAGATGAGTCTGTGGTCTGAACATCCTAATGAATAGAACATGGGACAATCCAGCAAGTTTAGATTGACCCTTCTCACTAACATTCTATCACAGTAGCTAGAAAGCCAATTATGTGCACAGGTGCACATCTTCGCCCCACTCTGATTAACCTGTGAGACCAAACTCACCAATCAGATCAATCAGCTATGATTGCCCAACCTCCTACTAGCACCCCACCCCCTGTCTATTTTTGGGTCTAGGATGGGATTCTAATCCCCCACCAATACTAAGTGTGAAGTAGCCATCAGGAATGGCCCTAACTGATGGAAAAACGAGACATGCTCTATCGGGTTGTTGGACACATAAACTGCAATTATCCAAAGCAAACTACTTTTCACAGTAATACTGACCATGATCAACCAGCCCCAACATGGACAAGGTCCACCCTTGCATCCAGGGTATGCTTAATCAGCAAGGAGACACCTCTGGCCAGCTGGTTCCTATATACTGAGTAGACAACACACGAGCATCAGCCTAAAGTGTGTTTCCTGGGTCACAGCCACATCTAACCTGAAGAACAAGAGATCACAAACCAGGTTCGCAGGTTTACCTTGATCTCTCAGGCCTCTCACATTCAAACTGTGTAGCTTGATCTCCATGGTCAAATTTGAAACCCTTATTCACATACAAGTAAAACATCTGCAAGTGTCAGGACCCCTATGGATTGTTTTAGGCTATCAATGCCGAGTATGAACATAATTTATCTGTTGATGATAATACCACCCTAGTCTGTGGGGAAAGTTAGTTTCAGGGTCCTATATAACAAAGGGTATAGTAAAACTGGGACCCTCCCTGAATAATATTTTGACAATTTATGAAGTTCTAGTGACTTGACCTGGGCCATCCAGATCTTAGAAAACAAATCTTTGGCTGCTGCAATAAAGATGCAAGCTTTTGTGTCTGCCATTTTGACAACAGTTATGATCTTCAGAGCCTCACTAAGGTTTCTGGAATCATTGGTTTGTTTGCCTCCTCAGAAGTTAGAATAGCTTTGAGAAGAAAGGTCTCTCTGAAGTACCTGTCTATTTACATATTTCTTCCACCTTGGGGAAATGGTTCCTTTTCTTTTTAAATAGGGGGTGGGAGGGTAAGTGAGATGTTGAAACCCTATCAGAAAAGAAAGATCCTAGTTTTGTCAATGTTTTTGCCCATTTTGGCTGACAAAGATTGTCTCTTGGTATGTTTCATGTCTCCTTCCATCCTTCTACACACCTCCTCTTTTTTATATGCTGTTCCTCTTCTTCCCTGTCATCATCTTCCCGCCCCTCCTGCAGCAGCATCTGTTCTCTTATGTGCCTTTGTTGTTTTTCTATATCCTTTCCATCCTGTTGCTGGTTTTCCCTATGCTGCTGCTGTTCATGTTGTTGTTGTCCTTAACCTGGGGAGAAGGGACATCCTGCTGAAGAGGAGGGATTGCTGCCTTTTGTCCTCTCCTCATGACTTCCAGCCTTTGTGGTCCTTGTCAGACTCCACTGTAGTTGTTGCTATTGCTGTAGTTGCATGATATTGTGGTATCATGGTTTTCCCAGAATATGAATGGACAAGTGCCCTTAGGTGCCACATGTGTAGCAATGGGGTTGACTGCATTTAGCTATCACTAACATTTTCTTGCCACAACAAATTAATATGTTGTGGATGTCCAAAAAGTCATTGTAGGACAAAGTCCCTGGTGGCAATGCCTGCTTTACTTATTATCAGGGAAACATCCTCGACTTGTGCAAATTTTGTGAAATATGCCACCAGCCAGTCCTAAGTAATATTTGCAGTCACTCCATGCACAGTACCCCTTGTTTTTCTGGTGCCCATATATTTTGTTTGGAGACTTATCATGGTCTCCCTGCTGACTCCAGTTAATGTCTAAGTTTTAAAATTAGTGGTCAGTAGGGAGATTGTCTTTGTTGTCATGGCATTTAATGTTTCAGGGATTGTGAGAAACTCATATCCCTTAACCAAATGTTCATATTTAGTTTGTATTTGACCACAATAGCTCACATCCTTTTTTAATTTTTTATCAGCCCAAACTGATTTAGTTGGTTGTTCCACCTGCTCTGGTGATGACTGAGGAGATACTGACATGGTGGTTGGGGTCCCACTAGAGCCAAAACACTAAGACTCTTGCCCCCAAAATGATACTTGGCACAATTATTTACACAGATGGAAAACAAAAACTTCTACAAATAAACTTAAATGAAAATAAAAACAGCAGGGAACATGTATAAAGCAGTTACAATAAGCTAAAAAATGGCTTACAGCTAAAAGGAACATGATTAATCAAAAATTCAAATAAAAACAAACTTCAAACTATAAGGGGATAAGAAAAAATAATAAAAGAAAACCAAACTGAAAAAAAAATTAAAATATCCCAAACTGGAAGAAAATAAAAATGTAAACTTAACTGAAATTTCAATATCAAAAGAAAATATGGATCATTGATTGTAACAAATGTGAAAACAGAGTCCAAGGTATCACCAAGTTGACTTTTCAACCAAATTAAATTTGTAAACACCTGATGAAATCACCCCACCAATATAATCAAACACATCCTTAAAGTTATAGAATATAGATTGTCTAAAAATTCCTTATAAAACAATTTTGATGAGAGGAAAAAGATTATGAAAAAGCTTTAAAAGAAAATGGACATATAAACAAATTAGAGTATAAACCCCAGATAAATGAACAGAAAAAAGTTATTTGAGAAAACGTAATATCATTTGGTTTAATCTGCCTTCTAATTTAAAAGTAAAGTTCCTAATAGGGAAAATATTTTTTGAACTACTTGACAAACACTTCCTCAAAATCTCCAAGCTACACAAAATATTTAGTTGAAATACAGTCAAATTAAGTTACAGCCATACTTCCAATTTAAAAAAATTGCATAAAGAGGCAAAATACTAAAAATTAAAAAAAAACAATGTGTGGGAGAATACAGTTAATGAAAAATGTAACTGCAGAGATAAAAAGAAATTTTTGCTTACAGAAGTTTGTAAAACTGATGGAGTCATATTCAGAGCAGAAGTAAAAGATAAAATATACTTAAGACACACTGCACACAGTTTTAAAACATGATGCAATAATTACATGTCCACATTCAAACTAGAAAAACTTTAAAATAGCACCAAATTAGCCAATTACATACAGAAAACTTTTAAAAAATGGCAGAAATCTCTTTGTGATGTAGAAAATATTATAAAAAGCCAAACCCTCCAACAGTGGTAATATCTGCATATTGTATCAGGAAGAAAAGTTGGCTATAGTATTATTTCCAGAACAACAAATGCTACTAAATTAAAGGTCTGAAATAATGTCCAGTTGTAGACACATTAAAAATATTTTTAGGCTCCACAGACCTGGATAAAAGGATTCCTAATAATGGACCACTCCCTTACTTTGAACATCTGGTTATGAACTTATAAAAGTGTTAACTGTAAAGCTATCAGTCAAAACAAATTGCCTGTCAAAATCAAAAAGGTTGAAACCATGGTAACATAACCAGCTGATCTCCCCCCTACCTAAATATCTAAATGCTCTACATGTTAGATGTTCATTTTCCTTCAAACATGTATAAAGCACTTTCTAATACAACTGTTTACTGTTCTAATTTTAACCTGACCTATAAGTGTTCAGTGCATATATATATGTTTGTGTGTGTGTGCGTGCACATATATATAAGCAAATGAAAGAAATGGTTTTGAAGCACTAAAACATTTTTTTATCTTATTTTATTTCTTTGAATTGGTAAATTTTAATTTTATCTTGGCACCTCCCATTAGCATGGGACAGGCTAGCCTCCCAGAGAGTAAAATACTACACCTCCTTGGCCTTACACTTTCAGCGGACGTCAAATGGAATGACTATATTGAATCCATTGCCAAATCTGCTGCTATGAAAGTCGGCTCCCTGTGCAGGGTCCGGAAGTTTTTCCCACCTGAGTCTATTCTGCACATATACAAATCTACCATCCGCCCGTGTATTGAATATTGCTGCCATATCTGGTCGGGTGCCCCTGCTGCTCTCCTTGGGCTTCTTGACAAAATACAAAGGAGGATCTGTAACGTGGTTGATACTGACTTGGCAGACCGGCTGCAGCCGCTCTCTCACCAGCATGATGTGGCTTCCCTGTGCCTCTTCTACAAGTACTTTCATGGCTTCTGCTCCGATGAGCTTAGATCACTGGTGCCGCCTAAGCACGAATTTACACGAGATACTAAATTAGCAACTAGGTCCCACCCTTTTACAGTTAAATAAGATGTAACCGTAAATTCTACTCCAACAGTTTCTTTTCTCGTGCTTCCCGCCTGTGGAACTCCCTTCCACAAGTCTGCTTTCCCGACAGTTACAATCTCCAGGTGTTTAAATGTAGGGTCAATAGACACCTCCTATCACACTAACTCCCAACTATTCTCAGAACACTCTCATCTACCCAACCCTCATTCTCGGTATCCTTACCCGCCTATCACCCACCCTCTGACATTTCCTATATTTAATCAGCCTTTCTCCACTCTACGTAGCCCCCTGCGCAGTAGTGGCAGTGACATGCCTTGCTCAGGGTGAAACGCTTATAAAAAATTTGTTTTATGTAAAAGCTAAAGGTATTGCATCTGTCTAATTGCAATATTGTTATGCTATAAAGCAATTGTTTAGGTTGTGAACTTGTGAATACTTTGTTTAATCTAACATTTGATATTTTTTATTATGCAGTAAATTATATCACTGGTACCTATTATTCTTAATATGGACAAGATCTTATCTGTTTTTCAGTTTCATATGAATTAGGTGCAAGTACTGTAGTGGCTACTAACTTTCAAAATGGAATTGATGTGTCAAGTTCTAATTGCAGCTTTTTGTGTTCATTTTTGGCATAATGCTTTTTGAAATGCAAAGATATTATATATTCCTTCCAGCTATGATATAAATAGCTGGGTAGATTGTAATTTCCAGTCTTTGTTGACAACCAGTTTTGGAGAAAGCAACAAAAAAACACTCCATTATCTTTCCCAAGAAAATATAAGAACTCACAGTTAATAAAGAAAAGGAATCTGTGGAGAGTAGAATTCACTTGTACTCTGAAGGGATATTTTGTTAAAAAATATATGTGAGGATTAATTATACCAATTTGGAAACAAGCAAACAAACACTTTCCAGCTAGCCATCATTTTTCATGTGGTGACTCATGGATAATTAAGAAAAGGAAACTACGGAGAGCCATGATCAGGTACTTATATATATATATATTTTTTGTGATGGTACAACACGTGGGCTCTTGTTTATTGCTGGCAAAGATGCACTGCAAGTGGCAAGTCTATCCAACAATATGATTGTTTTTCATTGTATTTTTGATCAAAATAAATAAGAGCAGTGCATATATATATATATATATATATATATATATATATATATACACACATACACATACGGACCATCATTGGAAAATTTGGTAAGATGAAAACCCAGGGAAAAGATTTCAGCTTCCCTAATATAATAATATAAATTTGGTGTGAATGTGATTATTTGTTTGACAGAAAGCTTCCTGCCCAACTGCAAAGGAGAAAGAAAAAAATCACATTAGCTAGTGACTAAATATAGATTCAAAATATCTGGTAATGTCAGAATGGAAAGAACTAAAAAAAAGTAAGCATTAACCCATCGGCTACTCAATGGAATGATAGCAGTTTTGATGTAATTAACTTGGAGAACCTAATAAGCTCACAAGACTAATGAAAACAAATGGAGTAGAGGAAAGAAAATGCTTACTGCATTTGATGATGTGTTGCCTTTAAAGGCATTTTCAGATAACCAGCAAGGAAAGGGATGTGAGTAGAATAAGGAAAAAGCTGAATTAAGTTGAGATATGGTAAATGTGGCTATATACATGCCCAAGAGAAAGTTAAGAAATAAAACATAACCAAAAAATTAAGATTTCTTAGATAGAAATAGTTTAGGAAATATTATTTAGGCAACGTGTATGGGGATTAAAGGAAATAAATATAAATATTTGGATGATATATCCAAGTTTCGTTAAAAATAACTGACAAGGTGCTGCGGTTAAGATTTTATATAATTGTGCTTGTATTTTTATAATTTTTTCTTTTCAGGACAAATTATATATATATATATATATATATATATATATATATATATATATATATATCCTGAAAAGAAAGAAAAAGTGAAAAAATTGTAGGAACACATGAAAAATTATATGAAAAACTTAAAAACTGAACTGTGTCCGTTTTTTTTAATGAAACTTACATACAAAAAGGATTCAAGGATTGCTGCCCAAATACAGAATATATATATATATATAAAATAGTCAATTAATTGCTTGATGTCACCCCAGGCATCCTGATTCTAGTTTTTTTTTTAATCGTTACACCCCAAGCAAGGCATTACCACCATTATGCGCAGGGGGCTACATAAGAGTAAAAGTTTAGATAGGAGGAGTGTAAAGAGAAAGACAAACCATTTAAAGAGAGTGTCAGAGAAAAACCTCCCAAGATAACGGTGATGATCAAGAAAGTATATAAAAAAAAGTCTCTGCCTTAAGGTAAGAAGTAGGTTTTTGTTTTCTATCGATTGAGTGTACAGTTGGATTTTTATATATATTTTTGTTGTAAGTTAAATAAATTAATATGGAGCAGTTGTTGGAATTTTCTTAAACCTTGTATGCCGCTATACAACAACAGCAACTGTGTCAGTTGGAAGAGCAAAATAAATTAATGCAAAAGCAGCAACAAACAGACTTACAAAAGCAAATATTAAAAAAAACAGGAAACTTTACAAAACATACTAACAAAACAAGTAGAGAAAAAGGAGGAATCGAGATTTTTCTCTGATGAAGGTGTAGGGGTTATGGGGAATGCTTAATTTCCCCAACACTATATTTTTTTGGCACACAAATGAATGACGAAACTTGCTTTTAACAACAACAAAGAATGGTTTATTATATAGTAAACGTACAAGATTGATAGTATGTCAGTGTCCATGGTGAAGCTAGCAGCAGCGTCTTCCACGAAAGCATTCCATGGGGAATCAGAGGCAGCGATGTGAAAGAGACGTCCGTTACTGCCGCGGGCTCATGGCTCTCTGGCTTTCCTCCGTTCTACAAACAGGGACTAGGAAAAATAGTTCTAGAGAGGAATCAATGCGCTCCGCCCGTTGATTGGTCAGTGAGTGACCGAATCTCCCGTCGGGGGCATTGATTCGCTAAAGGAAATAGATCTGTGGCTGCTACAAAGGTATTACTAATTCACTTTCAGAATTCCATTACAAACCTATGAATGGTGTAACTTTTCCAGCTTACTTCAGAAGGTATGAAACAATTTTTTCGAAAAGGTGTCAGTTATGGTTCGATGAAGAAAAAATTATGTCGTTATTACAAAAATTAGGCACTCGGGAAAACACAAAGTATATGAATTTCATCCTACCAAGAAAACCGGGGGATATCTCATTTAAAGAAACGATTAAAATATTGTCGAAAATCTTTGGCAAACATGACAGTTTATTTCACACATGTTATAAATGCTTAAATATTGTTAAAGAAGACAAGTTTTGTTTTTTATACGCCGGAAAAGTGAATTCGTAGTGTGAATTATTCAAGATCAAGGGAATTAAGTTTAAGTGTCTAATCTTTATTCAAGAGTTAATTGCAATAAAGGATAAAAAAAATTTGTTCAACAATACTGTCAGTTATGGAAAAAGATATAGAAATAACTTTGCAAAAAGTGACAGAGGATTGCCTAAAGTTAATCAATATAAAACGGGACAATATGAGTATAGAAGAGAAAAATATAGCCCAGGTACAAAGGGTTAAACAACAAGTCTGTAAAGAAGTAAAATATTACTGTAAAGCATGTGGTGGAATGAATCATCCTACAAGTAACTGTTATGTTAAAAAGAGAAGATGTTATGAATGCAGCCAAAAAGGTCATAAAGCAAAAATTATGCAGTATGCAAAAAGAAAAAATTACTAGAAGTCCAAAAGGATAAATACAGTTTTATCTGAAAAAGATATCAAGAATTATGGTAAAAGAAAGTATGTAGACATTAAAATAAATAGTCAAACTACAAGCTGTCTGCTTGATACGGGAAGTGACATATCTATAATCAACAAAGTAACAGGGAAAAAATTGGGACAACCAAAATTACAAAACACTGAGAAAATTGCTAAAGGTGTTTCTGAAAGTAAGTTAAAATTCAAAGGAGAATTTTACGCAAAAGTGTTGTTTGACGATTAAACGTACAAGGCAAAAATCTACATCATATCTGGAAGAAATTCAAACCTATTTGGTCTCAACTGGATTATACTATTTAATTTATGGGAAAAACCAATTAGTACATTTTGTAGAAAATTAAATGTGAATGATATTCAGAAATCCAAACAGACAGTTGTTAACAATTTAAAAAATGAATTTATGGGAGTATCTGACAGACTTGGTTATTGTACTAAGACAGAAGTAAAATTTGAACTAAGGGACAATGTAAAACCAGTTTTTAAATCTAAAAGAAAGGTACTGTTTTCATCGTTAGAAATGATAGACAAAGAATTACAAAGACTAGAAGAAATTGGAGTAATTAAAAAAGTAGATTACTCAGAGTGGACGTCACCCATGGTGTACGTAAAAACAAAAAATAAGAAACTAAGAGTATGGGCTGACTTTTCAACAGGTTTGAATGAATGTCTAAAAGACCACAGCTATCTGCTTCTTAATTTTTTCAAAGTTGAATGGAGGAAAAATTTTCTAGAAAATTGATTAATCCAAAGCACATTTGCAAGTCAAAGTTGAAGAAGAATATACAAAATATCTAGCTATTAATACACATAGAGGGTTACATACCTTAAAATGTTTGCCTTTCAGGTTGAAAGTAGCACTGTCTTTGTTTCAACAAATTATAGATACTATGCTAACTGATCTAGAATTTGCAATGGCATACTTAGATGACATATTAATAAAGAGCAAAAATTTAGAAGAACACAAAAATCATGTTTGAGAGGTATTCAAGAGAATAAAGAAATACGAATTTAAAGTGAGGCTACAAAAATGTGAATTCTGCATGAACAAAATTGAATATTTGGGTCAGATAATTGATCATAAAGGAAGACAGTCTAACCAAAATAGAACAGAAGCTATAAGAAATATGCCTATACTGGATAATGTAACAAAATTACAATCATTCTTTGGCCTGGCTAATTATTACAGTTTGTATATTCCTAAAATGTATGAGTTGAGAGCATCGTTAAATGAATTATTATAGAAAGGTAAGAAATGGTGCTGAACAAAAGACTGCAAAGAAGCATTTCAAAAAATAAAAAGTAGTTATTATCGGATTTAGCATAAGCACATTATGATCCGAAAAAGGAATTAATTATAGCAACAGATGCAAGTGAATATGATATAAGTGCAGTACTTTTATACAAATTTGAGGAGGGATCAACAAAACCGAATTCACATTTATCAAGAGATTTACAATCTGCAGAAAGAAATTATAGTCAAATCAAAAAAGAAAGTCTGGAAATGATATACCCCATAAAAAAATTTCACAGGTTTCTTAGTAGATTGATCGTTTTGCAAACGAACCATTTGAATGAGTGTTTACCTTTTTTCAAAGAAATTTCTTTGACCAGTGAATAATTTTGTCCTTTTTATTTTTTTTTTAAAAAAAAGTCCTGTTAAATTCCTTGTTCGTCTTTTGCCTGGTCATTGTCTAGTTTACCCACCACTCCTCAGCCAAAAGATAAAATAATTCTTTTTCTCTACTGGCGTTAGTACACGTGCGTTTGATTTAGGATCAGCTTTGAAATATTCTTAAAAGTAAGTTACAATTTTGCTTATATTTTATTATTTTATTTTTTGTGGCTAATTTTAAAATAGTTTCATGGTTATTTGAACGAGTGTTTGCCTTTTTTCAAAGAAATTTCTTTGACCGGACTTTAACTAAGTTAAAATTTAGTTAACTCACCCCCGTTACCTTTTTTTTTCTTTCTTCTTCTTCAATTGGAGTAAATAGACTAAACTATCACCCGGTTTGTAATATTGCAAAAGTGTAGCAGAAAAGAACACAGACATGAATAAAATCAAACAACATTATAAAATGATGAAAGCTGAACATGAAAAAATTAGTGGATATAATGATAATGTTTTGAAAAAGAAAATAGACAAAAGCAAATGGAAAAATGGAGGCTTGAAAATTATTTTATCTAGAAAAGTAAGAATAAGGAACATTTTAAAAAAATCCAAAAGAATGTTATTTATAGGCTTAAATAAATAAAATATATAAATTTTATCATCAGGTTTTATAATTTGAATTTGTGACTTTAAAAAATTGTGATTCATCTTTTCTTAAAATCATTTCATCCCAAGTAAGGCATTAAAATCACTAAAATTTGAGGGGTAACTGAGTGTGAGAAAATATGAGAAAAAGAAAAACATTTATAAGAAGAGAGAACAGTAAAACAAATGACATTCTTCCTTTTTATGTGCAATATTTTTTCGGGACATAGACAATCATGGACCTCCACTTACCCCTATCTCTTGTTACTATCAACACTTTTCCTTTTTGTATCACTCTTAAACCCTGCTCTACCAGCCACTTGCTCAGGCTCATCTAGTATGTCTCACACTGCTTTCTCCTGTCTCTCTTTCTCTCTATCCATCTTGTGAGTATTAGATTCTCCAAACCCTCCTTCCTAATTACATGTCCCACAAACCTCAGCTGTCTCTTCCTGATACTAATTATCAGTTTCTTATTCATTTGCATCTACTCCAACACTTTTTCATTGCTCACATGCTTGATCTATTGTATTTCCAGCATCTGTGTGTAGAACCATATTTCTGTTGCTTTGAGTTTTTCCTTCATCTTTGGAGAGGTCATCCAGCATTTGTTGCCTTGTAGAAGAACAGATATCACATAACAGTCTACTTGGATATATATATATATATATATATATATAGTAAATAACTAACCTAAAGAGCCAACGAACCTACCAAGGTTTCACCTAACCGGATCTTCAGGGAAGGCTGGGAGGCAGCCTTCCCTGAAGATCCGGTTAGGTGAAACCTTGGTAGTTATTTACTTTGTTTGCTCTACTTGTGTATTGAGCGCTTTTTGTTTTAGGTTACTCATTTCGGGTTTTTTTTCTTTGGGCTATGTACTTTGACTGATGTTCAAGTGCTTAGCTTGTTCTTTTTTTATCACCATTTTTTCCTTCTGCATATGTACTCGGAGGGTTTTTCAAAATGAGTATAGAAATAAGTTTACATATATATATATACACACACACATTTCAGAAGTAATTATAAAAAACTATAAAAACAGTCCTTAATTATCAATTTTTTTTTTATTTTCTACATATAAATATATCTATTTGATTAAAGTAATCTTATAGTCGCTCTTTCCTGCGACTGTGTGCAACAAAGACAAAACTACTTTCAGGACATGGAACATCAGGACACTCAACTGTGGGCAACTAGAGAATGTTATGCAGGAGATGGACAGACTGAAGATCAACATCCTAGGCATATTTGAAACTAGATGGCCTAATAATGGAGATATCAGCAGCGACACACACAGGATAATTTATGCAGGAGGCAAAAACAATGAAAAAGGGGTCGGTTTAATTCTAAACAAAGAAGTAAAGGAATGCATTATTGGATACTGTCAGCTTTCAGAGAGAGTCCTCTTGGTTAAACTGCGGAGAAGGCCCTTCAATATAGCTATTATAGTAGTGTACGCGCCGACAACTCAAAGTTCGGAGGACAAAATAGAAACTTTTTATTCAATACTGGACAGTGCCAAGGCCCAATGCAAAAGCCAAGAAATTAGGATTATAATGGGAGACTTGAATGCCAAAGTAGGTAAAGATAGGGAAGGAAACATGACCGGCCCCTTTGGACTAGGGGACCGCAACGAACGAGGAGAAAAATGGGTCCAATGACCAGGTAATTACTAACACTTGGTTTCAAGAGCACCCACGACGACTATGGACATGGAGAAGCCCAGGAGGAGACAAGAAGAACCAAATAGACTACATAACTATAAACAAGAGATTCAGGAATGCAGTGGTCCAATGCAAAACATATCCAGGTGCCGACTGCGGAAGCGAAGATGTCCCAGTCATTGGCAAACTAAGGGCGAAACTCCGAAGACTAAAGAAACCCAGCACATCACCAAGGCTGCAATACAACATGCTCGTGAATGACCTCACCCTGCAGAAAGACTACAATGACAGCGTGAGAAAGAAATATGAAGAACAAATTGGAAAAGCACACTCAAAATGGCACTCACTAAAGGAAGCGATGGTGACCTCAGCGAACAACATAGCCCCAAAGGAAATCAGATGCAGGAGAAAAAATGAGTGTATGACCGAAGAAATTCTCCACATGATGCAAAGGAGACAAAAAATAACACCAAGATATGGAGCAGAGTACAAGAAACTTCACAGGGAGATAAGGAACAAATGCAGACAAGCTAAAGAGGAATGGCTTAACAACAAATGCGCAGAAGTAGAGAGACTGAGCAGGACCAATAAAGCAGAGATGCATAAAGAGATAAGAGAACTGACAGGATAAAAACCTGCTCCTCAACAGGATGCATAAAATCCAAGGATGGAACAATCATATTGGAGAAAGAGAAAATACTCCAGTGATGGGAAGAGTATATAAAGGATATTTTTTGCGACAGGAGAGAACAACCGAGAATACACAAGGAGATGGATGGACCGAAAATACTAAAATCCGAAGTGGAAGCTGCAATGGCCAAACTGAACAGAAACAAAGCAGCTGGTCCAGACGGCATAGTGATAGAGCTGCTGATAACCTTAGAAGAATATGGCATAGAAAAAATTACCGACATAATAAACAAAATTTATAGCAGTGGAATAATACCAGACGACCTATGCAAGTCAATATTTATAGCACTGCCGAAGAAACCAGGTGCAAACGAGTGTGAACTACACAGAACTATCAGCTTAATGACTCACATCACAAAACTGATTGTCAGAATCCTGATGAATAGAGCCAGAAGCAGAATCAGGCCAGAGATAGGGCAGGAACAGTGCGGGTTCATTAAAGACACTGGAACAAGGAACGCCATATTCATGATTAGGATGCTCTCCGAAAGGGCAATACAAATGAAGAAAGACTTATACCTATGTTTCATTGACTACGCGAAGGCATTCGACAAGATACGACACAAAGCATTGATGGAGATGCTCGGCAGCCTAGACATTTTCAGGAAAGACATCAGAGTAATTAAGAATCTCTACTGGCAGCAAACGGCCTGCATACGGACAGGTAACAATCTCAGTAGATTTACAAAGATAGAAAGAGGCGTAAGACAAGGATGTGTCTTTTCACCGGATCTGTTCAACCTGTACAGCGAGAATATTTTGAGGACCCTAGACGACACGCCAGGATTTGCTATTGGAGGCCACAACTTGAACAACATAAGGTATGCAGATGATACAGTGCTGATTGCAAACACAGAAAGGAAACTGCAGGACCTCCTACAGAAGGTAGCATTGGAGAGTGACAAAAAAGGACTACAAATAAACTTTAAGAAAACTCAATGCATGGTCATCAGCAAAAGGTGCAACCCAAAATGCCAAATACAGGTGG
This sequence comes from Ascarosepion bandense, assembly GCA_037127315.1. Taxonomy (NCBI): domain Eukaryota; kingdom Metazoa; phylum Mollusca; class Cephalopoda; order Sepiida; family Sepiidae; genus Ascarosepion; species Ascarosepion bandense. Next base: position 418,715 of record JBBBDQ010000132.1, on the reverse strand, counting down.
GGGATACCAGAATAAAGCAGGTGCAAAAATTTAAATATCTAGGAAGTGTTCTAACAGGAGATGGAAAGTGCAACACAGAGATCAGAAGGCGAATTGGCATGGCAAAGGGCACATTCCAGAAGCTGAGCAAAGTACTAACACAGAAAAATTTCACTAGAAACAAAGAAAAGAGTGCTGGATTGCTATGTGATGTCAGTTCTTCAATACGGTAGTGAGTGCTGGACAATATCATTGAAAATGAGGACAAAACTGGAAGCAGCGGAAATGTGGTTCTACAGAAGGATGCTGCGGATATCGTGGACTGAACATGCAAGCAACGATGAGGTGTTGGAAAGAATGGCAACCAAAAGGAAATTAATACCGAGCATCAGGAAGAGACAACTGAAGTTCCTGGGACACGCAATGAGGAAGGAGAGTTTGAAGAACCTGATACTGACTGGCCAGGTAGAGGGAAAGAGAGACAGAGGAAGGCAGCGGATAACATATTTGCAGGGCCTGGTTGGGTGGATGACGGAACGGGGGTTACCAGGAGTAACAGGAACAAACATGCTGAGGGCTACAAGGGATAGGGAGACGTGGAGGGACATGATCGGCTACGTCCTGAAGGGACAGGGCACATAGAAGAAGAATCTTATAGTAGTATCTTTTTCATTCACCCTCAGCAGTTCTTATGAAGCATTTGATTTTGGCCTCCACTGAAGACTGTAGTTTCATATACTATATCCCTTACCAAACATGCGCTGTTCAAAAGGCGCACTTTTACACTGCAAATGCAACTGCTTCCTTGTTAGCATATTTTTTAATATTTTTCTATTATGGTTTATCATAATATTTTCCATATTGTTGGTACAGCTGTAGCTCATCTTCATTAATTCTTATGTCTTATTAATATTACTTCTTATGTTTTCTTAGTCATGTTCAATCAATATTCTTTACTGGGTGAATCTCACTGTAAAACAAAAATGTGCTCATGTCTTATTTATACCCCATTTTTCATGTTTTTTTTTGTTGAGAGTGCTCACCTGGAGGTACTTTAGTCTAATCTAAATGCAACAATCTTGTACAAAGCTAAAACAGTGGCTCATTTGATGCAGACAAATGCAATTTTGTAGTAATTGTTAGATTAGTTTGATATTTATTACTCTGGAGCATTGTGTCCAAGATGTGTGTGGGCAGGTATTAAAAGAAGTTGAAGTACTTTGATTGTTGCTGTTTTCTGCCCTGTTATCAGTTTGTACATAAAAAGGTTTTATTTTGCTAAGCATAGAGTTTACAAAGACAAACACTTCTTACCTATTTCTTGTTATCATGAAAAACAGATATTCCATATAATTAGGTTAATTTGTTTACTCTGGCTATTAGAATTTGGTGTTATAAGAGAAACACTTTTTATTTGACAGAAATGCCAATTTATCTCTAAATTAATTGATAATTACCATTTTTTATCTTTTTTTTCTCAGTGTCATTGTTATTATTGTTTTTGGTACATATATTTCTATTTTTTTTCTTATATCGCTACAATCTTTCCTAATTGAGGCTTTCTTTTTTATTATGAATATTTTTATTCTTTATTACATTTTACTACTTTTTCAAGATTTTTGTTTCTTGCTTTACTTTATATCTTTTTTTGTCATCTTTATGTCTTTATTTCTATTGTTTTCTAGTTTCTCTTCATTTTTTTATATTATATTTCTTTGTTTCTTTTTATTTGTTTTCTTTTTATCTTTTTTTAGGTTTGTCTTAGTTTTTCTCAATTTTCTTTTGTTTTTCTTTTTTTTTGCTTTGTGTATATTTCAAGTGTTCACACTGTCAGATTTTATTGTGCAAGCCAGTTTTTAACAAAAAAAATTGGTATTAACTGACCAATGCTAATAAAATTTTCTATATATGTTTATGTTCATAGGATAAATAAGCCATGTGGAATTCAGTCTATAATATCTGTTTTCATTAGAAATACTTATATCTTTGGTACTGTGAGATTTTATTATGCAACTTGAGGATGGACAAAACAAACAACTGACATCTTTGTCTGCTGAAATAGACTATTCCCTATATGAAGTGATTCAAAATTCATTGTTTCATAAATCCACTTGTAACTGAAAGGAGTTGAAATGGATCCGCCATCTCATCTTGAAGTTTTGCTCACCTTAGTTCTGGGAGGCTTGGTAAGCTTGCCTGATAATTTTTGTCTTTTCTTTTGTTGCTAGTTTAATTTTGGAAATGTATTTATTTTATTTGTTTATTTATTGTACTACACATTTTATATTTTGTCTTCTTGAACATAGCGATGGTTATATTAAAAAAATGAGTCAGTACTTTCAAAGGCTTTTCATTTATTTTCTCTTTTCTTTAAACTGGCATGGGATGGTACTGCAAAACTATTGGCTTGGAAGGCTTCTTCTGACTTATACTAAGTTAAAACTTGGTAAAATGTTTTTTTTAATTGGAGTAGATAGGCCCTTCTATTGTCTGGTTCACACTCCCCCCTCTTCTTTTGGGCAGGAGTAGAGGTGCATGCCTTGTTTCCTGTTTAGGAAGGGGTTCCAAGTTTTTCTCTTCTCATCCGGTCCTAATGGTAGTGCTGTCACAACCTTTTTACAGTATTTGTGGATAGTAGCAATGTCTCTTCATTCTGAAGGTACCAGGTTGACAGTTTCCTGGTTGCTGCTTCCGACTGGTAGTTAGGAGCCCAAACTTTTGCATAGCATCATGAGAGGCTGCTTTGATCAGCAGTTGAAAAATATAATGGTTTTGTGTAGTGCCATGTTGCACATGGATGGGTGTCCCTGCATGAATCTCCAGTGGGCAATCCTGAGATCACATTATGCTGCAGTATACACCAGTTTCTCTCCCACACATGCTGCATACAGCAACCAACTGATTCTATTCTAGGCCTCTCTCTTAATAAAACTCACTTACCATGAATGCACACTATCATAATAGCAAAACTAAACCAGCTAATCAAAAAACACCCAAATTTATCAATATCTCCTTTGCTAACATATGAGGTATATATACCAATTTTTACAGGTTTCAATCCTTCTTCTAAGTAAACTCACCTGACATCCTAGCCCTCTTCAAAATTAACCTTGATTCTTCTATCCTATCTTCTGAGTTCTACATTCCTTGCTACCTTCTCCTCTTCAGGAAGAACTCCAATGCCCACATGCATTGGCTTGGTGTTTATGTTTGTGAACACCTCCTTTCAGCTAGGGTGATTTTTCTTGAACCTCTAGATCATTCTTATATGTGTTTCTGTCTCTTCCTGATAAGCTAGTTAGCTATCTCTTCTTTCTCTACTGTTCCTCTTCATCTCCTAACTGTTCCGTTCTTGACAGCATCTTCAATAATATTGATAAGGCTATTTCCTCTCATATGTTTGCCCATATATTTGTGTTTGGCGACTTTAACACCCACCATACCAAGTGGCTGGAAAACTCTGTCATCGATCTTTCTGGTGTCTATACAATGAATTTTTCAATCAATCAGTCTCTTACACAAGTGGTGGAGTTTCCTACATGTTTCTCTAATAATTCTAATGAATCTGACTCATTGCTAGATCACTGCTTCACTTCCATCCTTGACTGCAATGTCAAGCAACTCTGCCCTCGTGATAGTTTCCGTTAACATCTCCTTCCACTCCCACTCCGCCTAAGAACCTCAGACTAGCAGAATATCTTACTGCTACCAAAGAGCATATTAGGATTGATTTCAGTGATTTCCTGTATGACATCCCTTGGAACAAAGTTTTTAGTCTTCCTATTGAAGACTGTGCATCCGAGGCCTCCTTTTGGGTTAAGGCTGGCATCGATGCTTTCTTCCCAGCCAGGAAGTTGTGACAAATCACATTCATTCCCCCAGCACTCCTCTGCTTGCTCGGCCAGCATCACCTACCAGAATCACTTCTTCCAGCTTTATAGGAATCACACATCGGACCATAACAGGTGCCATTTTGTCTCTGCTCGGAATGAGTACAAGAAGATACTTAAAGAAGTTAAGCTCCTGTTTGCAGCTAGAATGTAGCAGCGCATAGCATCCTGAAGGCTCTGTAAAAATGTACTAAACAACAGCAAAATCTCAATCCCTACTCTAATCAATGAATTTGGGGTCCTCACCTCTTCAGCAAACAAGGCTGAGTGCTTTGCTCGCAGATTCTTCACCAACTCGACACTGGTCTCATCTGGAGTATCCATACCCAACTTCCCAACTAAAACTGAGTTCTAATTGAATGAAATCCACATTATGCCCTCAATGGTCTTTAACATAATTTCAAAGCTTGACCCACATAAAGCAAGTGATGGTGACGGGATCCCAATTATTCTCTTGAAGAAATGTACCTCTTAACTCTCCTCTATTCTCTTCAAACTCTATAACTACTACCTCTCTGCTTCTTGCTTTCCTGCCTGCTAGAAGTCCTCCTCCATGTTTTCTATATATGAAAATACTGGTGAACCTTCTAACCCCTCTAATTATTGCTCCATCAGCCTCCTACTGATTTTTAGCAAAGTGTTCAAAGCGATCAACAATGTTGAGGTGGTTCAGCATCTCACAGCCCACAGTCTCTTCTCTGACAAACAGTATGGTTTCTGCTTCACCAGGTCTACTGCTGATATGCTGACTACCATCACTGAGTATATATCAGGCTCTCAACAAGAATGGCAAAGCTCGAACTGTTGCCCTAGATATCTCCAAATTGTTTGACAGAGTCTATCATGCTGCCCTTCTATGCAAGCTGCAGTGTTATAGTATAAATGAACAATTGTTTCACCTAATCCAGTCATTTCTTTCAAATTGCACAATGAAGGTAGTATTGAACCAACATAGCTCCTGATTCTATTATATGAACACAGATGTTTCTCAAGGCATTATTCTAGGTCCTACGCTTTTCTTGATCTTCAATAATGATCTCCCCAATGTAATAAGATCCCAAGTAAGCATATATGCTGATGACACTATCATTTACTCTTGCCTCGATCAAAAATCTGCCAAGGCTGACAAAGCGAACCTCGCTGATGAGCTTGAAAAGGACCTCCAATCCGTAGTGGACTGGGGTAAGAAATGGCTCGTGAATTTTAATGCTTCCAAAACAGAGCTGCTATCTATTAACAATCACAGTCAATCGCTCCTACCCCCCATTAGCATGGATCAGGCTAGCCTCCCTGAAAGCAAAACACTGTGCCTCTTTGGATTAACTCTCTCAGCAGACCTCAAGTGGAATGACTAAATACACTGCTAAGAAGGTCAGTTCTCTGTGTAGGGCCAGGAAGTTTTTCCCATTTGAAACCATCCTACACATATATAAATCTACCATCTGCCCATGCATCGAATACTGCTATCATATCTGGTTGGATGCCCCTTCTATCCACCTTGGAATCCTTGACAAAATCCAACAGAGAATCTGTAATGTGATCGATCCTGACTTGGCAGCTCAGATACAGTGAATTTTTCACCAGTGGCTTCCCTGTGTCTCTTCTACAAATACTTTCACAGCTTCTGCCCCAATGAACTTAGCTCACTGGTGTCCCCTGTGTATGAATTTACTCAAGCCACTAGATTAACAACTAGGTCCCAACCTTTTACTGTGAAACCAATAAAATATAAACACAACTTCTACTCTATCAGTTTCTTTTCTCACACTTCCCACCTCTGGAATACCCCTTTTTATACTTGCTTCCCTGACAGCTGTAATCTCTAAGAATTTAAATGTAAAGTCAATAGTCATCTCCTATCTCACTGATTTGCATCCTTTCTCACATGCTCCTTTCTTTGTCCACTCCACTCTCATCACATCAGTATTCTCATCCTTCTCTTACCCACTTCCTGACATCTCCTATAACCTGTCCCTTTTTCTCATAACTTTCCTCCTATGTAACCCCCTGAACACCAGTGACACCTTGCTTGGGGCAATATGATTATTATATATATATATATATATATATATATATATATATATATATATATATATACTGCAGATGACTACGCTCTCACACACTGATTGAGCACTCTGGAAGAATGGTAGACTTTGAAAAAATAGTAGCTACTCCAGCATCTATGCATTACTTATTCAGTAATGAATTAGAGCACTCTGGCCACTGGTGTATGATACATCATACGTTAAAAGTCTGTCTCCTTTTACCAAGCGCCCATAGCTCAGAGGTAGAATCGCCGACTGACGCTAATTCGGTCAGGTTTCAATCCTGGGTTAAAAGCAGTTGGATGTCTAACCGTACTAATGAGCTGTGATATAGCAAAACAGATCTGTCTGCGGATGACCATATATATATATATATAGTTATTGATATTTATCTCAAAATATAAACCTGAAAACTTGAATCATGTTCTAAAATAGCTTTGTCAGATTGTTCAGAAATATCTTAACTGTCAGGTGTATACAACTGCTTTCTCAGATAAATGGTTAAAAGTGATAAAACTTATGGGTCTTGATGAATTAGATACTTTTCAAACCTTGTAGACTGGCACTACAGAATCACAAAGAACTGTAACAAATAATGGAAACTACATCATTTGAGGACTTTCAAATGCAGCAACAGCTATAAATGTTATCATGTAACTTGAAGAGAAAATAATCACATAATCAAGTTGTTGGCATTCTACACTATTTCACATAATAAGTTAGGAAGGAAACCTCCATCAGTAATTGAAAGAGCAATAACATACTGGGATTGAGAAACTTATTTTTCTGAAAAACTGTTTTTGAGAAAAATATTTTATAAGTTTTAACTAACAGTTAAATAGTACTGGCCAGTCAGTCAATGAAAGCCATATGTTTCCTTATAAGGAGATAGCTAATATTAGTATTAACAATAAGATATTTAAAGGTTTCCATGGATCATAAGAAAAGAAACAAGATATTGTAAAATTATTGAGATGTGGTAACATTTGAAATTATTAAAAAAATTGAGAAGAGATGAGATAACAATCAAAAAAGAAAATGAAAACATTGTCAGGATAAGAATATGAAAAAATCTGGCTGCAGAAATTTCACAAAACGAAAGCTAGAAAATTTTAAAAGGATAATAAGCTGGAAAAGGAGCCAGACTAAAAAGAAAATATGTGAATGAGAAGAGATGAGATAACAATCAAAAAAGAAAATGAAAACATTGTCAGGATAAGAATATGAAAAAATCTGGCTGCAGAAATTTCACAAAACGAAAGCTAAAAAATTTTAAAAGGATAATAAGCTGGAAAAGGAGCCAGACTAAAAAGAAAATATGTGAATGAGAAGAGATGAGATAACAATCAAAAAAGAAAATGAAAACATTGTCAGGATAAGAATATGAAAAAATCTGGCTGCAGAAATTTCACAAAACGAAAGCTAAAAAATTTTAAAAGGATAATAAGCTGGAAAAGGAGCCAGACTAAAAAGAAAATATGTGAATGAGAAGAGATGAGATAACAATCAAAAAAGAAAATGAAAACATTGTCAGGATAAGAATATGAAAAAATCTGGCTGCAGAAATTTCACAAAACGAAAGCTAAAAAATTTTAAAAGGATAATAAGCTGGAAAAGGAGCCAGACTAAAAAGAAAATATGTGAATGAGAAGAGATGAGATAACAATCAAAAAAGAAAATGAAAACATTGTCAGGATAAGAATATGAAAAAATCTGGCTGCAGAAATTTCACAAAACGAAAGCTAAAAAATTTTAAAAGGATAATAAGCTGGAAAAGGAGCCAGACTAAAAAGAAAATATGTGAATGAGAAGAGATGAGATAACAATCAAAAAAGAAAATGAAAACATTGTCAGGATAAGAATATGAAAAAATCTGGCTGCAGAAATTTCACAAAACGAAAGCTAAAAAATTTTAAAAGGATAATAAGCTGGAAAAGGAGCCAGACTAAAAAGAAAATATGTGAATGAGAAGAGATGAGATAACAATCAAAAAAGAAAATGAAAACATTGTCAGGATAAGAATATGAAAAAATCTGGCTGCAGAAATTTCACAAAACGAAAGCTAGAAAATTTTAAAAGGATAATAAGCTGGAAAAGGAGCCAGACTAAAAAGAAAATATGTGAATGAGAAGAGATGAGATAACAATCAAAAAAGAAAATGAAAACATTGTCAGGATAAGAATATGAAAAAATCTGGCTGCAGAAATTTCACAAAACGAAAGCTAGAAAATTTTAAAAGGATAATAAGCTGGAAAAGGAGCCAGACTAAAAAGAAAATATGTGAATGAGAAGAGATGAGATAACAATCAAAAAAGAAAATGAAAACATTGTCAGGATAAGAATATGAAAAAATCTGGCTGCAGAAATTTCACAAAACGAAAGCTAGAAAATTTTAAAAGGATAATAAGCTGGAAAAGGAGCCAGACTAAAAAGAAAATATGTGAGTGTAAATAAAAAATATGCTGAATATTAAGAACATTAGCTGGTGACATAAAAACTAACAACTCAACTACCAAGAAATAAAATACCTAAGTTCAATGAATGTAGACATAAAAATTACATTTCTCAAAAGTATTATTTCAGCAATGAATGGAGAATTTATATTTGAGCTATAATTTCAGCTGCTCAGAGACATAGCTAACCAACTCTACTTTGATAACTAAAATTGTCAGGAGTAGTGTTTTAGGCTTGTATTATAAGATTATAGATGCTAGCAAAGCTGATGATGTCGTAAAGATAAATCCAGAGAATTATTGTCTTACTGTTTTTAATGTTACAGGTCAGAAGCAAGACAAAGTAGATTATTGCCTTACCCCCTCCAAAAATGGTTACAAAAACACCACATTAATGGAATAGACTCCAACTTCTCCAGATATTAATCTAGTATAAAAATAGAGGTCTCTATGTTTACTATTTTTAGTAACTGTTCCCGTTGCTTAGCAGAGTTTTATGTCAATACAAGATAAAATCATCGCTGATGGTGGATGTTTTTGTGTTAACATCCTTGTAACCTCTCTAAAGATGGCTCATGTGAGCCAAAAGCTTCGAACCAACTTAATAAAAAATTATCAAAATGTTGGGGAATTTTTGTCTTTATTTTCAACTGAAATTAAAGCCAAAATACAATGTTTAGAACGGCTCATGATTAAACATAATAGACATTCATTGTCTCTTATATTTAACAGTATATGTTTAGAAGATTTAAAGAGATGTGTATGAGAAAGCAGTATTCAGTATTCTTCAGGAAGTGACAAAAAATCCTCCAGATAATGCTTAATTTGAATCAGTAAAATGTTAATGAAATCAGATGATGATTATTTAATGTCAATGAGATATTAATAATTTTTTTTTTATTGTTTCACTCCAAGCAAGGCGGTAATGCCACTGATGCACAGGGGGCTATATAAGAGTAAACAATTTGATAGGCAGAGAGTAAAGAGAAAGATGAACCAGTTACAGTGGTTGTTAGAGAAAGGACCAAGAGAAGGGTGGGAATACAGGTGTGATGACAGTTGCAAAGGTAGAGAGAAATGAAAAAGATACACAGGGTGATGTAGAAAGAACTAGAGTCAAGTGGTTAAGAGATGGGTATTGACATAAAATGATACAATTTGTTCATGTATATTGGATAGCAGGTGGTGTAATGGTCTGAGGCTCAAATCCAGAAATTTGAATCTGAGTTTAAATTATGTTTGGGATCATTACATTCACTTTCCAACAGTTACTCTTAGGAAAAATATTAATCTATATCTTCTCCTACTATTTACAGATTAAATAGTAAGGTGAACTGAAGTCTCAAATTGTGGTTGGCAATCAGTACAGAAGACAGATAACTTTGAATTGAAAACTGTATGTGACCTTAGTGGTGCTTATATATGTATGTATGTATGCCGCATTCACCCTAGTCGGGTTGAGCGGGCTTCCTCCCTGACGGAGCAAGTCTCATTGGGATTTGTTTAAGGGCAGGGTCCCAAGTCCTACCCCGTTATTTAACCCATAACTGGAGGGAACGGACGGATTAATACCTTTCCCAAGGGTACTAGTGCGCAAGTGAGTGCAGTGTGCTCGACTGAAATTGGAACTCGGCTCACCGATTTCCCCCTCCAAGCCGACATCCACCGCACCACAACGCACATCCGTGAACGCTAACAGCACCTGGTATTCCCAAGTGGTCACCCACGTAAGTACTGACCAGGCTCAACGTTGCTTAACTTCGGTGATCGAGCGGGAACCGGTGTATTCAACGTGACATGACCGTTATAGTGGTGCTTATAACTGAATTGTAACTAAAGTTCACTCACTGCAGTTGCACTATAAACCACATGCTGACTCTGTGAGTATCGAATAAGCAAAAATGGGCCTGAGCAGATACAAGCAGCTATGTTGAAGATGAAAAATGACACTAATTTGCACTGTGCTTTCGAAACAATTCTGATGATGATGATGTAGTATATTTAGTTACCCAGATATGTTTTTGTGAAATATATCTTTTGAATTTATTAAAAAATGGAAAATGATATTACTTCTGATTTGCATAATAAAACCTGACATTTCCAAAATAAGTTATGCTCACTATCCTTATTTGAAGCTGATGTGTTAAGTTTCTGATAATCCTTAAAATCCTATTAAAATAGGTTCGTCAGTAACATTTTTATTGGGAAATCATTGATTTACTTAATAAAATCTAATGTAGTGTAATTTACAAAACAGTTGCCTTACTGATGTGACTAATCAAAAATACATTGAAGGAAAATACCAATTTTTGTGTGAGTAAAATATATGCTTTCCTAGGATTAGAATAGCTATTTTGACAACTTGTAAATGTATTTGTCTATCTTGTGATCTAGTAACACTCATATCAGTACACTTTCTGTGCCTGTGTTTTTTTTTTTTTGGAATTAGCAACTTCAGCTTAGTTATTGGCTGTAAGACTTTTGAAAACCTGACTCTTTTTAATATTTTTTTAATACTGTTAGTTGTAACCATGAGCTCTATGCTAAAAGCTTCGTTTCTGACTTTCCAGTCAAATTTGTTCTTCAAAAGATAAAATGCAATATCAATTGTTATCTTCTGTCTTTTTAATTCATGTTCTTTTATTTTTCCCTTTCCTTCATATTGTTTTCATTTTTCTTGTATTTTTTATGCTTAATTATCCCTTGCATCTTAGTGGGTTTATTACACTAGAATATATTTGCTTCATGTCAGTATCTTAGCAAATTGATAAATTCAACTAAGGATTTTGTATAGATATTTAATAACTTAAGTGAATGGAGCTCTTTTATTTATTGAAAGATTATGCCAACAGGATATTAAAATAATAATTTTACAAATATTTTACTTGTAAAATATGTCAATATATTCTAAGATTATATTTATTGGATTGATGACTTTCTTTATTTTCATTCTCTACTATAATGTTGGATGTGCATTTTGGTGCAGTAGATATCAGCTTGAGATGAGAAATTGAGGAACTGAGTTTACATTCCAGTCGAATTCGTTGCATTCACTTACACACAAATACCCTTGGAAAAGGTATTAATCCATTTCTTCCCTCCAGCTATGGGTCAAATAACAGGACAGATTTGATTCTATAGCCTTGCTTGGCAACCAGTCTACAGCAGAAAGTAATAGCAACCTACTTTGAAAAAATCTTCTGCCCAGTCAGTCATGATCATCCAAGTGTGTATTATGCATCGCACTTAACTGACTGATATCAGTAAAAGAACAACATAAATAAAGAAAAAAGGAAAATTTATCTTAGCTTGAATTGACTAAAAATTTAATCTGTTCAAGTTGAGGGTTAACCATTTTTTCCCCCACATATCACCAAAAAACAGTGCCTCTTATTCAGTAACTCTCTACTTTGAGTGGCTCTTTGCTCTTGTACAGGGTGAACGTCACTGTAAAAAAAAATTACCCTGACTCATATGTGCCCATAAATATTGTTGTTTGTTGGACAGATAATTCAGAAGTTTTAAAAATTATTTTGTCCTGTAACAATGCAATAAGTTTCAGTTTGGTAAAAGAAACTAATGCAAGCAAATACCATACATGCTTTCTTTTGTTCCATTCAAATGGTTTGATTTAGATCTATCTAATGGCTGGTTGGTCTTTATAGAATTGCTGCATGTTTTACATGTGATGCATCAGTGACACTTGTAGACCAAGCTCTGGTTAGCTCTATAGCTTGCTTACCTAAGTCAACATAATATAAGGAAAGCTGTGTTGGACTATACAGCTCTGATCAAAGCAAAGTATCAGCAGATGGGAATTTTTTACAGGACTATCCTCCTTGTTTTTACAACACAGAACCATCATATACATCTATAGTGGGTTTTCTTTCTTGCATGTGATATCGTTTGTGCATGTGAGAAATAAAAGTGATGTGGGATATATTCTCGAGAGTCTGTTTGCTCACAAATGGATAATGCTCACTATCATGAGGCCTCAAAACTTTTAAAGTTCACACAATCACCAAAACGTCTTTCTTATTGAATATTTGTTATAATATTCGTGTCTTGCCTTGATGGAATTCAAATGTCCTATGAAGGAAAGCTTATTCTCTACTCTGCATTTAACAAAAAAACATCACAAGCCTATAGGTAACTCTATCATTATTTCTATGGCATACGTTCAAATGAGCACTATTTTCTAGTTCTACCAACTCAGACTTTTTACTGCTAGAAGGTCATGCTACTTTCATGGAATTGAAGCATCATCATATCTCTTTTTCTATACTTCTTATCCTTTCTACCACTTAATCTTTTATTAATATCATGTTTTTCATTCATTGTGATGATCTTATCAGTAACTCTCTGCCTTAAGTACCTTGTGAGCCTTGTATTGTTAAAAATTCAGCATATAAACATGTCAACATATGCAAGAAGCATGAAATAATGTAATACAGAAAGATACTCACCAGTTGTACAATTATATGTATACAAAGGTATAAGTCTGTAGGAACACCCAATGAGGATATACAGTGTATACTGTAATACTGGTTACAAGCACTATTGATACAACTGATTATTTTAGAATATATACGCACACATCAGTATACAGGAAGATTTACTCTATTTCAGCTATCATAAGTGTACATCAAATATTGTGTCAGTTAGAACACACATTCAGTTTGTTGCAGTTTTATTCTCCTTCAGTCTATGCATATTTGAAAATCTCAAATACCAAGAAAAGTTTATTGGGCACAACCCCTTCCCACTACCCCACCAGACACACAAAAAGAGCACAGTACTTGCAGCTTCTGGTCAGGAACCAGATAGGATTAAGAATTTTGGATGCTTAAAGAATAGCAATTTCTAAACTTGGGGAAAAGACCAAATAGAAATGGCATTGCTTTCTCTGGCCATGAATTAAATATAAGCATTGCAGTTTTCGATGCTTTGCACAGACAAATTTTTACAAAAATATTTGTCTTATACTTTTAAAGATTGAAAAAAACGGTCACCTGACTCTTCACATGTTAAACTTTCTTGAAATTTTATATAGTTCTGCAAATATTTCAGTTTTGGAATCAAAGAGACTGTTGATTAGAGAGAAGCAATATCTTTATCATTTCACAAGCTGAAATAATTGTGCTCCCAAAGAATACTTGAGATCAAGTATAGGTAAGAAAAAAAAATTACTTTTTTAATGCACACTTTCAGCATTAAAGAATGCTGGGACACAATACCATAGCTCTTCATTTTTGAAATATGATCTATCTATCTATCTATCTATATATATATATATATATATATATACTAAAAACTCAACAATGTTGGTGTGACAAACTGACAACTTGGCAAAAGACATTATACAAAAAAAAAATATATTTAAAAGACCAAAAGACAAACATGAAAAAGTTCAAGTATTCATAGAACACTCAATATCAAATGAGATTCATTCAAACCAGGCATGTGTGTATTAGCATTATCTGGATCAACTCACATACAATCTAATGCTGGGTTGTGCATTTGATTGATTAATTGACTTGTTTTTACACCTTATCAACTATTTTCAGGTTACTTAAAAACAGAAATTATTATTTATATTTCAACGAGTTTTTGGGAGATAATAATGCTTTCCTGATACAGGTCCTACTAATTAAATCAGTAACCTCTTGTGTCTTAGTGGCTTTATTACCTAGCATGGTGATAATGATAAAAAAAAAACACTATAATTTTCTATGGAGTTTAAAGTCAAAGCTTTATGACAGTGCATTGGTTTCTGTAACAAGTAGAATTTTATGAACTGGAGTTGCTATGCCTACACTTAACCTGTTTTGAGATCAGAATTATCCTTATCCGAGAATCTTTCAAATAGTTGCCTTCAAGATTGATGCTTTTATTATAACTGCAATATTTTGCCTTTTGTACTCGTTGGTTTCCTCAGATAATTTTTTATTTGCTAATATTCTTGTAATTTCGAACTGAGCCCTTTATTCAGTTCACATTATTTGTGTGTTCTCAGTTCACTATCAATGCCATGGGATAATCTTGTATTAGTTAATTTTTCTTTTTGATACTAATTTTGCTTGTTTCTCCTGTTTTTTGTACAGCGGCTAAAACGTAATGGCTATAACAATCATGATGTTGATACTTGTTTGCATAAATCCAGGAATAATAGTAATAATAATAAGAAGAAGAAGAAGAAAGTAAATTCTTTAAAAATGCCTCTAGTATATTTTTAAAACTAGTGACTGAAAATACAGTTGAGCACTACTTTTGGTTTTTTGAATTAATGATTAAATACACAGTTAAAAACTGATTCATTTTTAAGAGTGATGGATTGTCTTTGTTTAGGTTTTGGATATAAGTCCAAAATAGTATGAATTCATAATAAGAGGGTCACAAGAATTTTGCCACATCCAGATTAGCGACTTGCTAGATCACCCATGGAGAGATGCTGAGCCAACGTATGTTATGCATTCCTGTGACACCAGTTCTCGAAGATGCTACCAATATCTCCTAATGAAATGAATAAAGCAAAGAAATAGTCATTTTCATTGATACCATTTTGTGTAGTAGCATGGGGAACCAGAGATGACACTGAATGCAATACTACCATATATAAATAAAATTGTATTTATCTACTTGGTTGGATGTGTGTTCTGTTTAATGAAATCCCTGAAATTATTTCAATTAAACTTTAGTTATAATTTATGTGTCCCCAAACTTTGACTTTAGATTAATTCCAAGAAGGTTTATTGATTGAAGAAAAACTCAGAGAATGTCAGGTAACCATTTTGAACTCTAAATATATTAACATTAAAAAACAACTCATTTTTGAAAATCATTTATTTCATTGCAGAATTTTTATTCTATTGTCACTTGAAATCTTGTCTTCATGAACAAGGAAAATTTTTTGCATTCACAACCATAAGTTATGTAATTTCAAGTACAAAAATAAACTTTTACACATTTTTGCCAAAACTACAACAAAAGTTTTGGATGTATACCAGAACACATCATAATGTATGGAGCTTCAGGTTTGTTAGACATGAAAACAGTTTCTAAAACTCAACAATTTATAGAATTTTATTTTTGTTTTTCAAATACCTGTAAGGTCCCTCTTTAATTATAGAGTTCAAATTCTGGTTGAGGTCTTTATATTTATTTTCACATGAATACACTTGAGAAAAGTATGACTCCATTTATTCTCCCTCAGTTATGGGTTAAATAGCAAAACAGAAAGGGTTCTTTAGTTACATGGTTACAAGTTTGAATTGTCTCAAGCATATCTAAGTTTTGACAGTTTACCAAACTCAGTTGCTTCACAGTGAAATATCATCAGACTTTTGAGCAGCTATGACCATAGGGTTGCTTTGCAGTGTAGTGCATAACTAGCTCCCTTCACATCTTGTTAGATATTCATTTGTATATAATGAATCATCTGGAAAGTATACCTGGCCAAGCTTATCTCTCTGCAGCTCAGACAATGTCCTATGATTTAAGTGCTCACTTTGGTCATAGACAAATTGCCATTGATTTCATCAGAGTAACCTTCTAACTTGGATATTTATTTTAGTCTAGGAAGCTCTATGCCTAGTAATGATGCATCACCAGTAGTTCAATCTCATGTTCTGCTGTTAATCAAATTTTGTTGCAGTTAGCACCTCTTGGTTAAACTCCTTACTGGTGAGAACCTTGGAGCCATTATACAAGAAGCAATAAAATAAGTGATTTTTTTTTGTTAATGAATACCAGAGTCAACAGATCATCATCATATATAATAGTTATTCTTACAACAGATAAAATGATAAATAATAGAAAATAGTTTTAAAAATTGTACATATATAATAAAATAGAAAATACTGTTCAAATATATACAAGAGCAAATATTATTATCATGATTAAAATAGATATTAAATGACAGTAAATAATTAACTATTTAGAATGAATATTAAAAGAAAACAACAAAATAAATGTTAGGATTTGGGTTACCCACTGTGAGACACTTTTTAGTATTTACTAAATCTACCTTAGCCCATAATGAGAATGCAAATCATGGGTACCCAATGAGGATAAAATTCACACTAGATGTAAAACTATAGAATTATTCTGCTCAGTTATTATATGACCCTTAAGCCTTCCTACTGCAACATCCATATAAACATGTACACAAATAATGTAAGGATATATATTCACATAAATCAATAAAACATGATTGGCAAAAGTGAGATGTTATTTCTCTTGTATATACAGTCATGTGATACAATAGAATATAAGCATTACTGGTTTTAAAAATACACTGTTGTTTCTCGGACCTGCAAAGTAAAACATGATAGAGACAGCCTTAAGCAAATACTTGATTTTGGTCACTTGTTTTCTCATTACTGTTCTCATACAGCTGCATATACATAAACTTTATATTGAAACATTTTGATGTCAGTAACACTAAAATATGGTCCCTACTTGTAAGCTTTGTTTTCATTGTTTTTCTTCATTTTTCAGGTTTATTTTTTGCATATCTTTGAATATGTTTACAATGTATTTTGCAACCTGTAATTATTTTAGAGGTGATTAGAAATGCTCAATGAATATTTATACTATTTTGAATCAGAGCATAATATTATCTTGTGCCTTCTGAGCTGAATTTAGTTATGCTTTTTGAGAAACTTAAGTAAATGGGAAGCAATTGGAAAAAGCAAAGGAGAAGAGGAGTGGGAGAGTTGGTGTAAAGAATGCAAGTTAGGTGGTAAGTAAATTGGAGGATAGTGTGAAGAATACCAGATGAAAAGGAAAAAAATATATATATATGAAGGAGAAAAGGTAGAGATGAAAGAAGATATCAAGTGACAGGCTTATGGGTTGGATATTGAGACAATTAGTGAAAGACTAGCAGTATAGCTCGGCATTGCTCGGGTGTAATGAAAGCTTTAAAACTAATCCATGGTCCTGGAGCTCAGACCCTTTGGACGTTGGCAAAAAAACGTAAAAAATTATGTCTATTTAGAATAAAACCCAAAGCAAAAATAAAAGGGCTGAAAACCTGATTTTGGTCAAACCTGATAGGATATCGGGATATCGATTTTCAATATCAGAGTCAAATAAGTCATCCAAGGATAAACTAACCTAAATAAATCCAAGAAAACTTATCATACCTATCGGGAGTAAAATTGGAGAAAATGAACTATATTGATGGCTGAATATCGGTTTTTGATCAGATTTGATAGAATATCAGAGGTATTGATTTCCAATATCAAGGAAAATGAGTTCTACTAATGTTTGAGACTAAAAACTATAATTTTACTAAGTTAGAGCAAATTCTGCAGTAAGAACCACAATAAAAGGGCTAAAATCCTGATCTTGATCAAACCTGATCAGATATCAGGGTATCGATTTCTGACATCGGGGGGAAATTGGAAAAAATAAGTAGCCCATGACCTGACCTGACTGGAAGCCTAAAGAATATTTGTGTGAAGTTTGGTGAGAATCGGATAAAAATTGTGGATTTCTATAAAGAACATACAGACAGATACACACACACACACACACACAAACAAACATCTTGCCTTTTATAAATATATATATAGATTAAATGCTAGGTAAAGATGGAAAGACATAATTGTTTCGATGTATAGTTGATAGTATAACAGATATCAGCTTGGAAAGTGAAATTGACAAATCAAGTTTTGGTCTAGACTGTTGTGTTTGCTTTCATGCTAGCGCCATTTGGAAAGGCATGACCCCTTCTCTTCTTCTCCCAGCTGAATTCCAAACATAGAAAGCAACAGGAAACCACTCTGCTGTCTTTCCTATCATATAATTTCTTAGATAATAAAGAAAAGGAATTTGTGGAGAGCTATATCCACTGATATCAGGAAGGAGCATGTTCTTTATGTAGAGAGAAGGAGAAAGAGTAAAAGAGATGAAAATGGGGATACTATGGAAAATGCTTTTTATTTATTACTTGATTTTCATGTACAAAACATAACTAATTCATGTTTTGATAACATTTAGATAAAAGCATGGACAGTCATTGAAGATCAGAACAGATAAGGGATAGAATGAGAAGATACAGGAAAAGAATGAGAGAAGATTATTATGATATATATTATAATCTTAGTTATCAAAAACTGTTGAATTTCCATAAATCCAGTTTTACTATTTTCTCTTTGAAACAACTCTTCAACAAGATTGACATGAGATAAAGGAATTTTTTTCTTCAAAAGTTAGTGAACATATTACAGTGAGAGAGTTTTTCTGAGTATGTACGTGATTTTATGAGTACAATTTTTGGTTCTCAGACAATAATTGGTTTCTTCAGATTTTCTTATTGTATGTAGCAGTATTTTTGATCATTCCCAGTGCTCCTGTTATTACTGGTATAGCTATAGCAGTTATGTTTAAATTCTTGTAATTTTAAATTCCAAGCCATTATATTTTAAAAGATGTTTTTATTAGTTTATTCTTATTATCTCTATATATTCTCAGATAAAAACTTAATATCTGGTAATTATGCGAACCACAACCATCTATTTTAGATATCATGTACTTTTCTTCTGGTTCTCTAAATTTTATTACTTTTCAAATTATTCTCACCATTTCTAAGTGGCTTCCATTCTGTAAAATTTCCACTGGCTAATCAATGCCAGTTTTCTTTATTCAAGTCTCCGTTTTGTCCATTATTGTACCAAGCACACCGATGACAAATGGTATGATTATGACTCTCTTCAAATTCTATAACCTGGCGATTTCCAAATTTAATGGTTCATAGTTTGTTATTCAAACCCAAATCATTTATATAATTCTCTGGATATGACTGTTCCTACCCTGCCAAATGTACTTTTGTATGAGATTTTATGCATATGGAGGCATTTACTTACATTGTGGTTCACAGGGCATTTTTTTTTTCCTAGACAAAAACAGCATTTTATTTTTTAAAATTTTTGCTTTGATAAAATCAATCCAGATTTATTTTTGGGCTGCAATGATGAGTTCCCACTTCTGTCTTTTCAGTTACTCTTGGTTTTCTTTCCCCATTTTTTTTATGAATGTTCTTTAACCCATATGTTTTTTTAGATTATTCTTTTCATTATCTTAGTTTTTTTCTCAGATAAAGACTTTATATCTGGTAATTAATGCATTGATACTGGACTGCAACAAGTCCAGTATCAATATTTCCTTTGATTCTAATTTTTTATTACTTTTCAAATTATTCTTGTCTTTTCAAAGAGGCTTACATTCTGTAATAGTTCCACTGGGCAATCAATGTCAGTTTTCTTTATCAAAGTCTCTATTCTGTCTGTCACTGTACCAAGTGTACTGATGCCAAAGGATGTGATTGTGAATTTCTTTAACTTCCAATGCCTTCAATGGTCATGGTTGGTTATTTTCTCTTCATTCTTTTTTCTAATTCTTGTAACAAAATGACAATACTGATGAATGATTAACTCTTCTTTCCTAAATTAATCTGACACCAATATGTCCAATTTGTTGTGCTCCAATTTTTTATAAGCATGTTTTGAAAGATCCTACAAAATTTTGTATTTTTGACTCAAGAACTTTCTCAGATTTATGGTTGTATTATTCTTTTTCTTACTGAAAACTACACTTCTCAGAGAACTTCCAATGGATGATTTTCTCCACTTGATCATATCTCCATTTTTTATACTTATTCTGAGTTAAACATAGATACTCACTCACAATGTGTGCCATAGTTCATCAAATTATCATATATTATTTAAAGTGGTGATATATCTTTTTTGTGGATACTCTTTATGAGATTATTATTCTTATGAATTATTGTTTTTCAGATATTGAGAAAGAACTGAATATTTTGGACTCTCTGTTGCAGACCCAAAATAATGAGTATACAGAACTACTCAACTACAAGGTAGGTTACCTATCTATTTGGTTATTATTTTAAGAATATCTATCAGTTTATTTCTCAGTTTGGTCATTATTTTTCTCATATCTATTTGTCTATCTATAATTGATTTATTTATTTTCTATGGCTTATCAACTCTTCGCAGGCTATTTAAAGTCACAAAATGTTTTTAGATTGTAAGAATTTTATTTTGGAAATAATAATGGTTTAGTGATACAGCTCTTACTAATTAACCTATAGAAGGGGAGAAAAATTTGATTAAACCTTTTATAACAAATACAACAGGAATTACATTTCAACTTTCTGATTAATAATTCTGAGCCATTGTTCATTACACCATCCACACATGTAAGCTTACAGCATATATATTCTTGCCTCTCTCCTGTTGTTGTCATTGCTATCTCATATGGTATTAATTATATATATTGTTTTAGGGTTGGTGTTGACAAATTTTAAGTTATTTTCAGTGGTGGTTATTATGAAGTTAGTATGTAGGATTAAGTGCTTACTTTTAGGATGAACATTGAGATTATTATTATTTGTAGATTTTTGTACTGTTTTTGTCTTTTTTTTGTACTTTTTTGTACTTTTTTTTGTGTATTTTGTAAGCTTTGCATTTGGCACCATTCAGGAAATAATTCTGATGTTGGAAGCTTTTGATATTGTTTTCAATGTATTTTCTTTTTTCAAACAGGAATTGGGGATACAGATTCTAAAGACTCTTATATAAAAGCTTTTGATTACTCTGGATTTTATTGTTTTGGTTGGAATACAAATGTACACTTCTACTTCTATCACAGCAATGAAATAAAATCGATTACTTTTTAAAAATTTCTTTATATATATATATATATATATATATAATAAAGAACAAAATCTTACATGTTTTACTTTTATTGAGATATAAAGAAAAAGAAGAAAGACATTCTGGCGTTTTTATATGTGCATTTGACTCTTTTAAAGCAATGCTAGTATAATTCTGAATTCAAGGAGAGATGACATGTCAAACTGAATTTCAGGAATTTTTTTTTAATCAGTATCACCCCATGCAAGGCAGTAAAGCCACTAAAATGAAAGGGGTTACAAAGTGAGGAAGAATTAGGAACAGAAACATTAATAATGAGCAGAAAGAGAAAAGAGTAATCAGGAGGACAGTAGGTAGCAAATAACAATGTATTTAAATTTTTGCAGATTAAAAATGACTGGAAATCATTGAGCTGGAAAGGAACTCCATAAGTGAGAAAAGAATTTGTTAGCATAGAACTTGATGAGATATCAATGCCAGTCTATTACTGCCCTTGAATTCATAAAGTCTAGGTACTACAGTGAAAAGCTTATCCAAAACAATTACCATGAAAGTACGACACTAGTTCCTATATCTATTAGGGTAGCTACCTAATCCAATATCCAACATATAATTTATACTGCAACTATGTTGAGTGGACCTTAGTTAAAGTTTTTGGAATGGAAAAGTTCACATCATCAGATTTGATAGGTAATTAAATAAGGCTCAAAATCCTTGGTCCCAATGACTTGTAACTTTGTATTGGCACAATGGCTTTCAAACAGTTTTATCTAAACACAATTTTCTTCCCAAAAAGTAGATTGTTCTTGTTTCCTGTCCCTTCTTTTTGGTGTTGTTTAGTTATTGATTGCTTTGCTTTCAATGAGTCTTCTAAAACTGTACTAACTGGCTCAAGGAATGAACTCGCAATTATTATTTTATTTTTTTTTAATCATATCACCCCGAGCAGGGCGGTAATGCCACTGATGTTCAGGGGGCTACATAAATGTAAAAAGATGAATTAGAAGAGAGTTAAGAGGAAGATGAACCAGTTAGAAAGGAAGCAATAGAAAAGATGAGAATGCAGGTGTGATGACAGTTTCAAAAGTGGGGAGAAAGGAAAGGATGTACGGGGTGGGGAAAGAACTAGAGTCAAGTGTTTAATAGATGAGTATTGACCATGCATTTAAATTCCTGGAGGTTGTAGCCGTCAGGAAAGCAAGAATATGGGAGCGAGTTTCACAGGCGGGAAGTGTGAGAGAGGAAGCTACAGGAGTAGTATGTTATGAAATTTATGAACCATTACTTGAATCTACTAAGCTATTGTTCAATGGTACTATGAAACAACAGAAGAAGTACAATCTACCCATGTAGATTAAATGAAGGTTTCAGTTTGAAATTCACTGAGAAAAGCTGGAGAGTACAATGGCTAAAAATATATTGATAATAACAACAGAGATGAGGATATTACTCCAAATATAAATAATGTAATGATACTTCTTGATCTCAGAAATTCAGACTGAAATTACCAAAATATTATAGACCCAATATGATATAAAAGAAGTGATAAAACTGCATGATATTCCCATACAGATGTAGAGATCAAAAGTTAGTTTCATCAGGTTTATCAATCAGGAAATTAATTAGTTTTTAGAGATCACAAAGAGTAGTTGAAAGAGCAGAATATGCCCTTATAAGACTTAAATCTTATAAATATTTTTCAATCAATATCAGAATGTTTGTTTGATAAATAATCATTACAAGGGAAAATACTGACAAAATACTTGTGGATGTAGTTGTAGACCTATCATGTGTTAGTTTTGGACCATTTAGAAAATAACAATAATGCCTGTCACCACTTCTGCAAATTGGAGAAAAAGAGTCTTGTGAGTCAGTACGAAAAAAGGTTCACATACCTATGTTAAATTAGATTAGAATCTCCTTAGGAATATAAAAATAGAAGACTACTTCTTCTCAAGGTACAAAACAATTTTGGAAACCAGTTTGATTTTTACATGCATATACACACACATGCACACAATAAAAGAAAGATAGCCAGCAGCTGCTGAATAAGACTTTGTCTACACATACAATAGAAGAGATTAACCAGCAACCACTTACAAAGCCTTTGTCTATGAACTCAAAAACACATTAGGCTGACTGTCATAAAACAAGTTTGCACATTTCACACTGCTCTAAGAAGACTTAATTACTTTATAGTACAAACTTCATTGCAAGGATAAATGAATATTTTATTAGTGTTGTATATTTCTAAAAAGAATATATAAATGTTATTTCAACCGACATTTTACTTCTACTTTTCCTTTAGAAAATAATTCTTTTCATGTTTCATTTAAAAAATGTGTGCTGTTGTTGTTAAATGTTTTGAAATTCCAATCTCAGATAACAACAAAACTTGGATAGATTGATCCCAACATCCCCATGAGGAAAATGATTCTCCACAATTGTTAGAAGAAACATCATCTGGAATGTGAACTCTCTGACCAAATATGGATATTCATTAGCAGTATAATGCACAACACAAAGTGCAGAATGGATGAAATGTTGTGATAATAACAAGAAAGGGCATTAGTTTATAAGTGTAAATAAAGAGAGCACCTCATGCAAAAACTTCAATCAAGATGAGCTTGTTAGATTAAAGAGAAAGTCATATAGCAGACAGAAAGCAGACAGAATTGTCACAATTGGCAATGTTTGAATGATAGAAATGTAAACAGAAAACTTTCATAATTAGTAAAAAGTTTTAAAAGTTTATTCTTTAATTTAATTTAGTAATTTAGTATTGTATTATACTTCATTTATATAAATAAATTCAAGATTATGCCAAATTAAAAAAGAGATTAGTCATATATAAAAATTAATTCATCAGTCAAATGACGAAACACTTTCTTTTATTAATATGATGTTCTTTTGAATGCATTCTTTAGGCTTTTTCATTTATTTAAGAGCATGAAAATGAAATGAAAAAAATTCTTATTCTAGAAGATTCTATGTTGAACATATGATCCAAATTGAATTTTTAGCTTCCGATTTTACATGCATAAAACCACTATAACTAATGTTGTTAGTAATATTTTAAGACCTTCCACAGGCATTTCTTGATTGTACTTTCACTTATCATAGAAGAGGGAGGTTGGTAGGCATGCGTGATAACTGTATTTCAATAATAGATTTTCTGTTAAGCTGCTTGTCACATTTTTGCAGACTGTAGACTGTACCTCATCTTGTCTTGCAGGAAGAGGTGTGAAATCAAAGAATTATTTCTTCTTTTTTCTTTCTCTCATTCTTAATATAAGAATTAGAATATCTTTTTTTTTTAAAAAAATACAATATTTTTTTAAAACTCTACCATTACAAAAAATCTATTTCAGAGAATAAAAAAATCAAATCTATCACATTTCAAGGTTCTATAAAATGTTGTTCATGCATTTTCAAATATATCAGTAAGTATATATCATGTTTTGCAAGGGTTTCCAGCATTTTGTGAAGAAAGCTTTTATTCCCACAAAGGTATAGCATTATTATTCTTGAGTTTACAATAACTTTCAATTATTTCTGTTATAATATATCGGGAAAAAAGTTTCCTCCATTTTGTGTTAAAAATATTTATTCTTGCTGTAACGCAAAGTTGCTAAAGAAGAAATATTCATTCTCCCATTTGTATTTTCCTAATTTCTTTCTCTTTTTTTTTTTGACCAGCAACATCACAAGCAAGGGAGATAAGTAACTAAAATGTAAGGGGTTACAGGGTGTGAAAATATTAGGAACAAAAGCATTAATGGTGAGCATAAAAATTAAAGAGTAATTAGGACAGTAGATAATGATTGACATTGCATTTAATTTTTTTCAAATTAAAGTTGGCCAGAAAGCATGAAACTGGAAGAGAAGTTCTATGAGCAAGAAGTGTGAGAAATGAAACTTTTAGTATAGAACTTATGGCTATATCTAAACAGTTCAACTTTAAATTGATGAGACATCAATGCTAAACTAGTATTGTGCTTAAATTCATAAATCTAGGTACCAAAGTGAAGAGCTCATCCAAACAATTACCATAAAAGTATTTATAAAAAAGGCACAGAGAGGCAACTTTGAGTAAGTGACTGAAGCTGATCTGCCAGATTAGGACCAATAATATTGCTGATACTTCTTTGTATCTTATCAAAGAGCTGAAAGTAAATAGCAGGGGCCCTGAACCATATGTGGCAGCAATAAAATAAGCATGGGTAACTTTCAGACATGTAATATTGATTCTGGCACAACACAGCAAACTGAATTTTTTAGCAATTAACCTAGCAATAGACTTAATAAAGTCTTTCCACTTCATATCAGCTGAGAACATTATCCTGAGAAGGTGCAATGAGTTACTTTCCTGGAGGTTAGCATCAGCCATACTGACAGAAGGCAAAGACGGGTCTCTCAGATGAATAGAGAAAAGTTTAAATTTGAAAGCATTAAAATCATTTTTTGCTTTGATTAATGAGAGGGTGTTGAGGTTGTTTTGTACATCAGCTGTGATTTTGGTTCTGTCCTCAGCATAAATGCCAAGTTCAGAGCTGATGTCTTCCAGAAGGTCATTAATGAAAATTGAAAAAAGGCCCTGCAATGAGAGATAATGAACAAGTTCAGTATTAATTAAGGTTTCAAGGAATTTACTAAAAAGAGATAGAAAGCCCATAAGCAGAAATTTGAAAGAGTTAGCTCAAAAGGGTCCTTAAAAACTGGAACAACAGCTGATGACTAGCAGGCATGAAAGCAAGAGGCAGTGAGGCATTTATTATATAGCTTAGAGAGAACAGGAGCAAGTTTGGGAGTACACTTCTTAATGATGATTACAGAGATACCATTGGATCCACATGCTTGTTTTGTTTTGTCTAGGTTAAAGACAATAGCAGAAACCATGGAAGAGGTTATATGCATATCACTCAATAGCAACTCAGTTCTAAGTGGAAAGTTAGTTACTCCAAATGAGTAAAAAGTAGTGTTTGAGGAAAACTTATGACCAAAGCATTCAATTTTATTAGCAGAGATTTTTCACTTTATTTATTACCCTATTACAGAACTGCTAGTAATCACTAGAGTCAAAATTGTTAGAGGCTATGCAGTACCTCATTCTCTCTACAACAGAGGACTTTGCTTCTTCAAGGACTCATGTTTATTACAAGCTGAAGAAATGAGCACCTGGTTATGACAAAAGCTGTCACACTGGTACAGCCAAAAGTAATGGTTTCTATGTTCTATAGTGGCTGAAGAGGATGGTGTAAAGAGAATTGAGATTTCATCTGGTGTTTTTGAGAAGGTATGAAAGTGTCCATGCCAGCTTTGACCCAAGAAAAAAATTTCAGTGTTGAAAATGTCGGTCTATGGAGTACCACAAAGAAAAACCACAGTTCAAATAAACTTGCTGGTAATACAAATAGGTCTTATGGATATGGAGTTCCTGCTTTGACTGGAAGAAAATATCAATAGTTTCCACAAAGTGGTCAGAGTTACCAAGAGGACAGTATTGTAAACCTTGGCAAGAGTATAGGGAGTAAGTAAAATATAAATCGATCAGAGAAGCTTGCTGCTCAGTTTTGCTTGGAAAATGAGGAGGGAAGTCTACAATTTCAGCAAGAGAACAGACAATGGAAAATTTAATGTCTGAATATTGGCAACAGAATGTTTCAGCTATTAATCTCCCCAAAGACAAAGATGTTCAGAGATGGATGGAGAACAAATACTTTTTCTATACTGTCAGCTATTATGTCTAATACACTGCAGTCTTGGAAAGAGTTGGGGAGTGTTAAAGGAAAAAGAAATAGTTAACAGAGTTTAGTAACGACAAAGTGAAAAGCATGAAAAAGTAGTCATAGGACTCAAAAGACAATTCTCTGATCATTGGAAATTTATGCTAAATGTGAATACCAAAGCCATGAATTTGAATGCTGGAATTTTTTCAACAAAGGGGAAAGTAGCAAGGAATCAAGAATTCATTGGTAGCAATGGAAGAATTTAAGTTAGTTTTACAGAGGGCAAAGATATCTGGTGACCATTTCAAAAGGAAAGATTCTACACTGCAGAAGTTGAAATGGATACCGTGAATATTAGTAAAAAAAAGGCTTGGGGTGGAAAGGTGGTTTCTTTTTGTTGTGTTTTGGATAGAGAGAGAAAAGACCACCTATAGTATATTATGTTGCTGGATCTGGATAAACAACATGGAACACATATATGTAAAAAAATATAATCTTATATTTTTATTTTTCATCACTGATGCTTATGTAGAATAGAAGGGTAGCTGGAGAGAGTTGTGCACACAAAGAGGATGTTGAGAGTTGGAAGTCAGTGGGAGTTCTTTGTGTCTTCAGCAAAAAACCCCAGGTTTTATATAACCTTAAAACTCGCATCCATTTTTCTTTTTTCAGATTGTCACTCTGTTGAGATCATCTATGGCTGAACTATCTGATAGCCACCCCCTTCCCTGGTTGATTTTTATCTATGGCCAGATGTATCTGTCAATCATATTCTTTTCCAGCCATTGTCTTTCAAGACAGCTGTCATTTGTTTTTTTTTGTTGTTGTACTTGTTGACATCACCTGCGGCCAAATATATCTGTCAATCACCCTTGTCCTTTGTTCACCTCAACCACAACCTGGTGTACATGTCAACTACATTTGTCATTCAAGGTAATTTATTACAATTTTTGTCATCCCATTTTTCAAAATGTTCACATGTTCAAGTGCATCTCTCTTCTAACCTGACAACCCCACACAATGGAGGCAATTGTACAAAAACATACACACACACACACACACACATATATATATGTGTGTGTGTGTGTTATTTATATATATATATATATAAAACACAACCGCTGGCTGCATCCAATTGACCTCCCTGACCTTTGGCTAATTCCACCCAAGTTGTGATGTTGATTAACCAAAGCAGGACCGCTTATTACCACTTGATGAGGATGGTCTAGATTTGCGATGGATTGGTGTATGATAAAAACCAGATTCAAGTCCACAACAAGTGTAGATTTATATATATTTACATATATCAAATAATTACAAAATTACAAATAAGTCAAAATAAGTGATGGAAAAGAAATATCAGTTGGCTGGTGTTTAGTAAAATATTTGAGTTATTTTATTTCTATGGGATGATCAGTTGGTTGAATTTGCAATATCTCTCTCTGATCACCCTCTTATTTCTAGCAGCAGGTTAGTTTTCAGACCAATCATATTTCAGATCTCTTCTTCCATGATTCAAGAGTTGACTCACCAAATCTTGTCTTCAAAATCACTTAAAATTAATACCAGCCATCTGAAAATCAGGCTGCATACATATATATATATATATATATATATATATATATATATATATATATATTAAAAAAGGATTAATTCAAAGGATTAATTCAAAAGGATTAATTTTAATATATATTTGCTCTGTAATATTTTATTACATGGAGCTCTCTTCCTGTATCATTTTTTAATATTAAAATAAAATTTTTAATATTAATTAGGATCGGGTTTTTGGAATTTACCTTCCTGCTTTTTTCCCTTGGATTGAAGTATGTGAATTAAAATATATATATATATATATATATATATATAAACAACATACAAGCAAACACAGTTGTTTTTCTTCTTTCTTTCTTTCTTTTTTTGTCTTGGAATATAAAATCAGGGCACCAAAGTTGGTAACCCCAACAAAGTTCAAGTCTGTTATGACCTTCTTATAATGTCCTGAATGCACAGTGGCTTTTTAAGAATATGCACAGCAGAAGAAATTTCTGTTATGTTCGAAAGTTTGTTTTTCTCTGCTTTGTATCATACCAATCGACATCTCAATGTAAAACCATGTGATCATGGATTGTAACCATACCCCAGTTTTTAAACTGACATCAGTTAACTGACCTTCAATTAACAACATGAGTGCCTCTGCTTGACTATAACATGATACATGTAACTTCTTAATTTCAAATATGCTATTTTTGAACACAGAAAAAATTGCCATTATCTACAGTAGATGTCATTCAAAGTCTGACCAAGAAAACAACAACAAAAAAATGAAGAAAATTACTTCAGGGCCTGATTCTATCTGTTGATAATGGGCATGCAGTTTGCTTCAAGAATTAGGCATATCACCAGCAATCTCTAACTCCCAACTAAGTCTTAAAAACCAAACCAGTGACTCGTAATTTCTTAGGCTGTCTCAAGTTCTCATCTCCCTTAACAACAGAACCTTCACCTGCTTTTAGATCAAGATACTCCTTATTAGTGGATATCTCTCAGTTTAACCCAGATAAATTCAGGTGTTGAACACGCTTTGATTTCACAGTACTATTCACAAAGAATAAACTGATTTCTTTTTCTGAAGTATGTTTACTAATGCTTCATCTAAAAATTGACAAACATTAACTTTGCAACTCAAAATGACAATAAACTTCATCGATAAAAATAAACTGCAACTTGTTCGGTGTGAATAAACTTGAGCCAAATTTCATATTTTACTCCAGAAACCAATTCGACAAAGATTAAATGAAAACCAATTTTCACAAAAATTAGAATCTCTGATCCAAAAATTATTATCTTTTTCTAAAAAAAAATGACAATGTTTTCTTCTCTGTTAAAATGATGAAAATTCTTCCCAATCAAAATGAAGCATTAACTTAAACCAAATTTTCACAGTTATATAATTGATGAACTTTTTCACTTCAAAGTGATGGACTGCAACACTTCACATTTTATATAAAAATATGAATTATTTTTATTTGCTTTTTTCAATGACTTGACCTTATTGTAGCGTGGGTAGGTCAGATCTGGTAGAATTAGGCACATGCATATACGAGCTGCCAGCAGGTTTTGCCCACCTTGTGACTTCTTTTTCTCCAACTGCAAACTGCTAAACTCAATTCTCTTTCTGTGACAGCTGATCTCACTTAAATAGTTGTCTGCCTAACATGTGTTATTTTGTTGGACTCTGTCACCCCTCAGGTGCTGGTTTACTCTTGACCCTAGTCATCAAAACAAAATATAACACAATATTTTATGGACAGAACAAATGGCTGAAATTAAAAAAGAATGATGAACAAGTTTTGTTCTCAGTGAGACTTTTATATTAATGACATACGTTAACCATATATACACACATCCCATTCTAAAAAAAATAAAAACATATTCTACAAGTAAAGAAATTAACCTTTCACATTGGTTGCTGTAAACAAATTGAATTTGGTTTTTGTTCTTGTCACTGTATACAGTGACGTCACTAAGCAGCCGTCTCATGACCCATGTGACTTATCTATATCAAACGAATATAATTGCCTTTTGTATCTCTACACTGTAAAGTCATGGCATTGTTATTTTTGACTCTACACTACCTTTCAACTAATTTCTTTTATAATTCAATCAGTGAAATGTTTCCAGTATTTTTCTAACAAAATATTTTCCTGATAACATCTATGTAACTATTTTCAGTACTTCAAAAACTACTTTTGTTTTTTATATAATCATTTGACTCAAGCATGGCAGGACTACCACTGGTGTACAGGATGTTACAAAGAGAAACAGGATACAGGGGATAATGAAGAAAGAATAATAGGTGGTTTGGATTTTGGTAGGTAGAAGATGGCAATTGAGGTTGCATTTAACCTTTTAGAAATTGTAGCTATCAAGGAAGCTAGTATACACAAGAAAGTTTCAAAGATATGTGTGAGAAAATAAATTGCTGCAATAGAAGTGGCGGTTATATTTAACCATTTTGACGGTAAAAGAGTGTGATCTTGATGCCAATCTAGTAACATAAGTAAATTCTTGTCATGAGGGTACCAGGGAAAGAAGCTCATCAAAGCAGAAGCCATGAAAATATTTGTAGAAAGACAGAAGGAAGCCAGATACCATTAATGAGAAAATGACTTAAGGCAAGCTGCCAAATAAGGATCAACTACATTGCAAATTTAACCTTAGGTTTTGTCAAGAACCTCGAGATGAGTAGCAGGAGCATCCAACCAGCTAGGGAAACAATATTCAGTGCACAGACAAATGGTAGATTTATAAATGTGTAAGATGTATTTTGTAGAGAAAAACTTTCTGGCCTGACAAAGTGATTCAATCTTCCTAGTGGTAGATGCAGCTATAGATTCAATGGAGTCTTTCCATTTAAAGTCAGTTGAGAGAGTGAGGCCAAGGAGGCACAGTGTATTGCCTTCTAGAAGACTAGCACCATCCATACTGATAGAAGATTTGAAAGTTTCTCTATTTTGATTAAAGAAAGCAGCTTCATTTTGGTAGCATTAAAATTTATGAGTAATTTATAACCCCAGTCTACCACAGATTGGAGGTTTTTGAAGAGAAGCAGCCAGGTTTAATTTGTCAGCTCTGGCAGATTGCTTATTAAAATGGGAGTAAATGATGATGTCATCTGTGTAGATGCCTACTTGGAAACTAATTATATAAAGATCATTAAAAAAAATCAGGAAAAGCATAGGACCTAGGATAGAGCTTTGAGGAACATCCACGTTCAAATGATATGATCTGGAAACATGCCCCTTTAATATGTCCTTCATGACACAATTTGATAGGAATTATTGGATTAAAGCGAATAAACGTATAGTTATACGTTAGCTTTGTAGCTTTCACAATATCGAGGGACACAGCTCACTTACCATTCTTATCAAAAGCCTGGTATTGGTGATGGTCATTAGCCTATCAGTGAAAGACCTGGCAAAGCAGAAGCCATGCTGTTTGTCAAAAATAGGTTGTGGGATGTGAGATGCTCAACCATTTCAGTAATGATAACAGTCTTGAATGCTTTTCCAAAGATCAGTAAGAGGCTGATAGGGTGATAATTAGAGAGGGCAGAGGGGTCTTCAATGTTTTTAAAGACAGGAACTAAAGAGGATGACTTCCAACAAGCAAGAAAGTGAGGCAATAGTTTTAGATTTTTTAGAGTTCATGGGTACATTCCTTTTAGACAGTGACTGGAATTTCATCATCTCCACTTGCCTTATGGTAGCTTAGAAATTATGTTAGAGATCAGAGAGGGGTTTATGTATATGTTTCTGTTAGGGTATATGTTGGGCCTCAGTTTTAGGTGAGAAGTTGGGTGTGGGTACTCCAGATGGGTTAACTGTGAAGTTGAGTTCACAAGCAAAGCATTCACTCTTGTCTGCTTTAGCTGTGGGGACCTCAATTTTATTGGATAAAGGAGGGATCACGTGTTTGATGTTGTTATGTTTTTTTGTAGAGCTGCCAGTAGTCTCTGGAGCCAAACTTGTGGTATGCTATATACTGTTTCATTCTTATAGCAAACAACAGCTTAGCATAATTTACGATTTGCTTGTTTTCATTACAAGCACAGAAAAAGGTACCTATTATAGTCAGATGCATTGCTCTGGTAAAGCCGGAAGAATTGATTCCTTTAGGCAATAGTAACCAAGCAAGCAGAAGAGCACAAAATGTATCAGCTAAGAATAGTTTTTCTTCTTGTATTTTTATTCATTTTGTTCTTTTACAGGTAGACTCTATCTAAAAATAATTTACATACATATGCACACACACACACACACATATTAATTTTCTTAAATTCAACTGATATGGTTTGTCTGTTTAGTTTCTAATTTTTATTATATTTTTCTAGTTTTTATCTACACTCATGAATCAAAATTGTAGATAAACTACCTGAAGTTCTATTTTTTTATATCTAAATAATTTCAGCTTTCTCACTTATTATCAAGACCTAAATGTTGCCAGTATTTTAGATGAGATTATTATAGTATAGATAGATCTTGGTATTATATATATATATTCTCTTATTCAAATATACATATTTTATATATAAGTAATATCATATATACAATGGTTTCACAAAACTTAACTGCACCAGAAAAGAATGTATCAAGTATTTTATATGGATTACTATTATCTCATACTAGCAGTATAGCCTGGTGTTGCTCAGGTGTAATGAAAGCTTTAAAACTAATCCATGGTCCTGGAGCTCAGACTCTTTGGACGTTGGCACGAAAGACTAAAAAGCAATAGTTGTTTCTAGTTAAAGCAAAACCGTAGACTGAAAGAAAAATGAATGGATGTAAATCAAATTTTGATTTCCTGGTATCGATATCAAATAAGTTTTTTTCATCATAAATTGAATTTTGAAGGCTAAATAAGTCTTCTGAGTAAATAGTAGCATGGCTGAGACTAAGAACTACAATTATATCTACTTAGAGCCAAACCCGAAGTGAAAACTAAAATAAAAGGGCTGAAAAAAATACAGACATACATGCAGATAAACAGACTCACACACAAACATCTTGCCTTTTACATATATATATTATCGATTTTCTGCACTATTGTAAGAACTGCAATCTTGAAACTTCTGAATATCGTTTCTTATGTCTATGAGTGTATCAAATTTGATTAAAATCAGACTACTCCTTCTATAACCCGATTTTTTCGATTATTGATTATCGATACTTATTGAGGGTACCTTGACACAAAACCTAGCTAAGAACACTTGCAGATGCTTATAGTACAACTGTGTAAATTTTCAAGAAAATCGGTTCAGCTGTTTCTGAGTCTATAGGTAATGGATACACACACACACACACACATACACACAGACAAAGTTCCATTTATAAATAAGTTTAGATTTAGATTAAATAGTCTATTCACATTTTAAAATGCAATCAGCTGTCTGTTTCTTCTGTATAATAACATGAAATTCTAGTACTTTGAGTCTTTCCTTGTAGTGAGTGCAATATGTTATTTTTGACTCAACTATTATAATCTCATATATTTTTCTTTTAAACATAGTGTATATTATATCTTTCTGCCTACCCTGCACATTTGATTCCCACTGAGAATGTATTAATAAAGAAAAGGATTTCTTGAATGCCAGGCCAATAGTTAATGCAAAATTTTTAAAATAAAAATAGAAATGCTTCTTTTTGTTGAAATACAGTTATCAACTATTATAACCTTTGAAGTTAAAAAATGTCAGATTAAAACTAAGTCTATTGACTCTTTAGAAACATATATATACACACATCTTGCATCAACATGAAATATTTAAATCCTTGCTTTAAAAAAAAAGATGGTTTCTGCTTTGTTGCTGAAATAATCAGTGACTTTTAAAAGTGAGATAGAGATTAAATGCAATCTTTTCCAGATATTAAAATCTGCAGGAACGCACACACCCCAGCTGACTTTAATCTAATTTAATCTTCTTAGCATTAGCTGATATTAAAGGAGCAGATACATTTAAAATCAATTTGATATTAAACAGGCAAATTGAATATTCCATCTGGAAGTTTGAGTGTCATTTACACATTTAACCTTGGCTTGTTGATATGAAAAATTACATGTATTCTGGTTATATTAAAACTTTCTCTTTCATACACAGTTTAAGCTTTCAGCTCCTTCTTGTATATGAAATTAATTTTCTGTTCACACCTCTGTCTTAAAAAATGGATCTGATAAAATGTAACTGGCAAATGAGAGTTGGCAATTGTTTCAGTTTTCTTTTTTTGGCTTTTTCACCCTGTCAGCATCAAGTAATCTTATTGGCTTTATGTGATATGAAAACACAGTATTTCAAATTAATAAGAAAAAGGAAGGAAAGTATGATTGATGCACTTAATAAAATATAATTTCATGATAATATATGTCTGAGTTGTTAGGCAAATATTTCAACCAACCAGAAACAACAACCATTAACTTAAAAATCAAGCCAATCAATAAAGAGCTTACAGTCTTCAAAACTCTTTCATACACACCATAAACTATTTATCTCTTCAGTAAGAAGTATGATTCTAAAAAGTAAACTGACATCTGAAACCTCCTTCAAACAGAAATAAAATATTATTTTTTTATTTTAATACTATATGCCTTCAGCCCATTATGGCTTTCTATAGATTCCTTTTCTTTATTATCTCTGGATTACTATGATTTTTGGCAAAAATTTCAAGTGCTTTCCTGTTGACTTCTTCATGGTTTTGAATTCAGAGTAGTCCATCTTCTAGACTGGTTACTACCCACCCAAGCTATAAGATCCAATCTCCCTACTATTCATTTAACCATTGTAACAGAGAATAACAGCTTTGAAGAAAACCATCTTTGTAAATAAAGAAGCGGAGCATTAATTGTAAATAAGTATGATAAAATGTTTAAATTTATCTTCTCATCTCTGAGTTTTAGAGAACTGGTATTCTTTCCATTAATGGGGTAAATAGTATAGTTAAATTTACTATCTACCCAGTTCCAAAGAGCAGATATCAGTTCTGCAAAACTCAAAGTTGTGAAGATAAGTTTAAACATTTTGTTGGGATACAGAAGATACTTATCTCACTTTGGTGGAGATAAGTCATGTGGGTTATATGATTGATGCTTTGTGATGTCACTCCTTACAGTGACCCACGCACTTGTCATTTTCTAGTTTATTGACAGCAACCAACTGAGATGGTTGCATTCTTTTTAACCATTTGGTCCAGGCTGAGGCTAAATCTGCACCCCCAGTAGCTTACAAGCATATGGTGACATTTCCCTTTGGGACATAGATGAATCCAGACCATTTAAATCTGGAGTCATAAAAATGGCCTTTCCAGGTTAGAAGTATCATTAAAAAAATGTAAGATCTTGCTTTTTTCCTCCTTATAATTTGCTTTGCAGTAGATAAATGTGAGATATATTTTTGTGTGTGGGACACTTGTGTATATAATGTATGTCTTAGTATATAAAAGTCTCTTTTAGAACAAAGCCCCATCTGTGAGCTTCAATGTTGTTATATCATGGATATAACAGTGCCTTTAATTGGAGAAAAGTTAATAAGAAAATAGATATTTCTTCCAAGTGCTCATGTTACAATTTTATATTATTATTTATTATATATTGAGTTTCATGGCTTTCCTAAGAGCATTACTGTATAAGTGAACACAATATATTAAGCAGGAATTTGAAATCAGCTTAACAATTCCTCTTTCTGCATCAATCGCGATTACACTACTTGCATGTACTTCATTGGAGGAACCCTTTTGCAGAAGGAAAGGAATGCCTATTAAACAACTTTAAACTTTTTAATCTTTTTTTTTAGATTCAGATATTTGAAACTCTTGCACTAATCAAAGAGGCTCCATGTTTTGAATATCTGTTAAGACTCAAGTTCAATCTGCACCTCAAGTGGAAACCATATAGACAATCCATTGGTAATGATGATGAGAAAATGGTTAGCTCATTCTACCACCCCAGAAAATCCTTGATTTGTTCTATATGCATTATCTTCACAAGAGTCAGATTACACCATTTTTGGTCTAACCCGACACTAATTAAGCTTTTCACAATTATTGCAATCATATCTGGGCTGGAGATACTCAATCCTGCCTTTTCAGCATTGATAGAGTTCAAAATCCTTTAACTAGTAATGTAGGAATTATATACTTTCCACTCTCTAGCTTCTTTTCTACAGACATATCATAGGCCTTAATATTCACATGAGCTTCACTCTTTAATTGCATTTCAAACCTTTATAAATAAGACCCATGTTACATCCACAGTAAAAATCACCCCCATTTTCCCCATACTTCAATTATAAAGAGAAAGCTTTTCTTCAAGAACGACTACTTTGTGGAATAGAGTTTCACATGGGTGTTTCCCCAAACACTATTATCTTAACTTCTTCAAGCCAATCATCAATCCTTATCTATCTTCCTCAGACTTATAATTTTCGCTTCCCCTATTCTTTTTTACAGGTGTATCTCACACCTCATACATTAATCTGCTCCTCTGAGTGGCTCTTGAGCCTTGTATTAGGTGAAATTTAGTAAAAAAAACATACAATTTTCCTTCTTTAAAAAGTTAGTAACTACACTAAATAAAATAAAAAGCTACCACCACCAACCTAGTGACTAAAACAGCTGGACAGATTTACTACTGTAAAAGATATGCCAAAAGAAAATTTTTTAGCCTTAACGTGAAGTTAGGCAAGAATGAAAATATTGACAAACCTAAGAAATAATGGAAAATGGTTCACAGTGAACTGACAGATATTGGAACTGTTGTTGTTTGGAAGCCAATATCTATCCATTTATCTATTTTTTTTTCTTTTAGGAATATGCACAGACAGAAAAGAAATTATTTCCAGTGAGCAACAGGAAGTAAGATATTGGATCAAGGGAAGTAAGAGATGAAGACATAGGAAAACAATCCTATGTGTAGATATAAACTAGGTCAGAAAGAAGATAAATGGCATGTACCATCACTTACTCTCATACCTTTATTTTTTTTCACTAAAATATGCTTTTTTTTCTCATTTTGTTTCCTGTTTCTTTTTTCATTTCTCTTTTATCATATCCTTATGGTGAAATCACATATTAGACCTAATGTTACTTGGGTATGTTTTTGCATCACTTGGGTGATTGTTATCCTCATCTGATTGTTTTCAGTTCCATTTCTCACACTCTTAATAAATATGTTGTGCCAAGTATAGATCATCATCTAAATCATCATTAACAAATAGTGGTATTTGATGGGCAAAGTTGAAAATGTAGCGATTTACTGAGGAAGCAGGATCCTTATCAATGGATGGATATGCAGGTTGTGTAACAACATTCTGGAAAAAAAGTCAACAGACTGAATAGGACATCTGACCAAGTTCATTACAAATACTTTGTCACTTGGGAAAGATATGAAGAGTTTAACTTCGGACTTTGTAGGACATACTTTATTAAGAAATTAGCAAATAAATGAAAATATTTTCTTTATCATGTTTTCTCTACCTACAAACCAAACTAAAGTTCTAAATATTTTCTTTTTTACTTTTTTCTTACCCTTCAGTCAGTTAAGTGCCATGCGCGATACACGCTTGGGTGATCATGTCTCAAAAGAGACATGACTGACTGGGCAGAAGATTATCCCGCAGTAGGTTGCCATTGCTTTCTGCGGTAGACTGGTTGCCGACCAAGGCTATAGAACCCAATCTGTCCTGTTATTTAACCCATAACTGGAGGGAAGAGACGGATTAATACCTTTCCCAAGGGTATTTGCGCGTAAGTGAATGCAATGAATTCAACTGGAATTCGAACTCGGTTCCCCGATTTCTCGTTCCGAGCCGATATCCACTGCGCCACAATTAGGCTATTTTATGACTTTTCTTCCATAACTTTTAGTCAGTTAAGTGCCATAAATGATACACACTTGGATAATAATGTTTCAAAGAAACATGACTGACTGGGTAGAAGATTTTCCCGCAGTAGATTGCCATTACTTTCTGTGGCAGAATCAGGGTTATAGAACCCAATCTGTCTTGTTATTTGACCCATTGCTGAAGGGAAGAAATGAATTAATAACTTTCTCAAGGGTGTTTACATGCAAGTGATTGCAATAGATTCAACTGTATTCAAACTTGGCTCTGCAATTTCTCATTCCAAACACACGTGTGTAACAGCACACATCTTACATCTATGACTTTATTTTTCCTATAACTTTGGTCACTTTTGCTTCATAAGGCAAAGGTAATTTGAAATAATTTTAAATGAATAACTTGCTTTCCTTATTTACAGTTAAATAAAATCATTACTTTATTTATTTATTATGTCATTTTTCATTGTAATTAAAGTGGTGTTTCTTTCTAATTATCATTTTGTCTTTTCTTCCCAATCATATAAATGTGCAGGGGAAAATAAGAAATCAGAGAGCAGGGTTTGAATTCCAGTTTAGTTGGTTACATTCACTTGTGCATAAATCCCCCTTGGGGAAGGTATGAATTCATCGCTTCTTCATTAACTATGGGTTAAATTGCTGGAGTTCTATCTGGAAAAAAATTATTGTGTAATATAACAATCTGGCCCCACTCGAGGAAGTGATGCAAGCGATGGTGTTTTCCATCGGTGAAGGGGGCGGCGAAGCGACAAGACAGGTGTTTGTGAAATACATCCTGTCGAAGCCGGAGCGGATGTCGTTTTGACCTTATTTCCGACAGCGGCGGAAATGGCTACAGAGGCAAACAGATCAGGTGCCTCTTAGAATTACGTGGGCGTTGTGTGGGCGAGGCAAAAACCGGAAGGAAAGTCCCGGTTCTAGAGGACTATATAAAGACCTCGACACACGGATTCGCCAGTAGCAGAGAACGGCCGGTGGAAGCAGAGAGAGACAACACAGGCAGACTACACTCCCGTCAGCCATTCTATATGCGCCCTCACCCTTTCCGTTCTCTATTCCACACAGTTCGTCGTCATTAATAAAAATATAACCTTATATTTTTATATATGCGTGTTTGTTGTTTTGTCGTCATACGGCGATATATAACATACGTTATAATAAAAGAAAATTGTTAATGAAGTATTTACTCAAATAAAATAAAAATAAAATTATGCTTACAATCCAAAATATGTGTAAATATAGCTTCAAATAATGCACAAAGGGTTGATAAGCCATAAAAAACACAACAAATAAACCAATCAGTCTGCAATATCCTAATGGTAAAAACAAAATATTCTAAGAAAACTAATTTCGATTTTATTCATTTGTGTATAAAATTTTATTTTTTGGGGACCTTGAAAAACATGAAAAATATATATAGAGTTGGTACTGAAAATTTGGAAATAGCTTATCTATTATTCTTTACAATGTTTTTACCACCCACCAGCTTAAGTTCAGACTTTATTTTCTAGGACATTTTTGCCCTAAAACAGCATATGAATTTTTCCTTTTTTTCCTGTAATTCTGGACACTTTACTTCACAAGGCAAAAGTAACTTGAAACATTTATAAATGAATAACCTGCTTTTGTTATCTCTAGTTAAATAAATGATTATTTTTTTATAATAATATTTGCTGAAGTTTGTAATTTTATTCATTATATAAAATTTCATAACAGTATGAGAACTCTTTCATTGGAATTGTCACATTTCTCTTTTGTTTTCAATTCTGTCATACTGATTATAACAAAAGATCTTAATGAAACTTATTTGAATTTTATTCATTTGTATATGAAATTGATTGTTTTTCTTTGGTCTCTGAAAATGTGCAAAACTATATGTACTTAATCACTTATGCAGTTTGACAGATTAAAATGGTAAACTTTCTGTGTAGTAGAAAATCTTTCTTTTTTAAATCTTTTATATACAAATGCTTCCCATTCAAATAAAGTTATTTTTTGTGTGTGTTTCCATAATCCATCATTTCAGTTCTATTAATTATTGTACACACATAAAATCTTATATATTCAGGCACTCAGAAAGTATTTATATATTTCACTGCTACAAACTATGAGTCAACTAACCAAAATGGAATGAAAGTAGAATGGTACAAACTGCATCTAGAATTAGTTTATCATCTCTTCCATCAGACAATGTGTTATTTACATTGTTTTTTTGCATTTCAGAGTTTAATTTGGAAAAAATTGAAGAGGGAATTTTGCTTCCTCATGAGAACCAAACGCAGAAATCTTCTATTTAACTAGCAATGCTAATTTTTCAT
Organism: Ascarosepion bandense; assembly: GCA_037127315.1. Taxonomy (NCBI): domain Eukaryota; kingdom Metazoa; phylum Mollusca; class Cephalopoda; order Sepiida; family Sepiidae; genus Ascarosepion; species Ascarosepion bandense. Next base: position 378,212 of record JBBBDQ010000132.1, on the reverse strand, counting down.
TTTTACATTGTATAGTTACAGGTGATGAAAAATAGGTTTTTATATATCAATAGAAAGCAAAAGAAAACTGTTTATTACAAAATAACAGCTAGGAAGACTGGGTCACTGTGTTGGGCCAGAAAGTTTTTCTCTTTAGAATCCATTTTGCGCATTTATAAATCAACCATTCAACTGTGTATTGAATACTGTTGGTTTTTCTAGCTGGGGGCTCCTACTATTCATCTCCAGGTTCTCAACAAAATCTGAAGAAGGATTTGCTATGTAATTTGCTGTCCTGATTTGGCATCTCAACTTCAGTCACTTTCGCTTCACTCTGTCTTTTGTACAAATATTTTCATGGCTTTTGCTCTGACAAGATCTTTTTCCTGGTGCCCAAACCACATGAATTTAAATGTGCTACTTGATTGGCATCTAGGTCCCACCCTTTTACCATTAAAATAATTAAATGTAACCACCACATCTACTCTAACAATTTTTTTCTTGCTCTTACTGACAGTGGAATTCCTTTCTGTTTACTTGCTTGCCTGATAGCTAGAATCCTCAAAAATTTAAATGCAACATCAAGTGCCATCTTCTATCTTCTAGAATCTTGTTTATTTTTTATTCTTTTCTCTATTCCCCTTGAATCCAGTCATTTTTCTCAGTGTAACCTCCTTTACACTAGTGGTGATTTCACCTGGCTTGGGGTGAAATGATTAAGACAAGTTCTAACACCAAAATCCAGACTCCATCCACAGAAGTCTTTACTTTGTCAGGTGAAATAAAAATAGTGCATCTGTTAAAAGCAATTGGTTGCTTAAATAAACCATTACATCAAAATTGCCCTTTTTTGTAAACAGAAATGGTATGATTCTTCACCATGACAACAGAAGGACACTCTTTGTAAAACTAACCTAAGAAAATAAAATAAGATTGTTATGGTGGGAGCTTCTTCTACATCCTCTATACTCACCAGATTTAGCAGCTACTGATTTTCAGTTATTTTGAGCACTAAAAAATCTGTAAGTGACAGAACATTCAGAAACAATGAAAAAGTTAAAAATAGTCTCTTTAAACAATTTTAGGGAATATAAAAGAACAGATATCTCAAAAAGTGAAATTAAAAACTTTGCCTTCTCAATGAGCTGCTCTCATTGAACTTGAAGTTGATTAGGTTTTTGATAAATAGTATTCAAATACATTTAACTTACCTTTGTTTTATATCCTTTCTGGTAAAATATAATTTATTTCTAAACAGCCTAATATAAATTTTCAAACATCAAAGGCTAAGAATTTTTTTTTAAATTATAAAAATAAATAAAACACGGAACTTTCCATGAAAAACGCAATAAAATCAAGTGCTAGTTGTTTGTGGTGCTCTATGGACTGACAGAAAATTCAGTTTGTATATTGGCACTGAGTAGGTAAAAAAGTAGCAGATAGAAGAAGTTTACTCAGAAGACACGGATATTGACCAAGTGGCAAATGAATGTTAGAATAACTGGAAGATGAAACAGAAAATATTGACTAGAAAAAACAATTTGTCTCCCAACAGACATATATCGAATTATGTCATGGCTCACAAAACTGATATATTGACTTCAAGAAAAATCAAATGATGCAGTTATCTATCTATCTATCTATCTATATATTTATTTCTCTCTTTTCTACTTTCTGTCTAACTCTCACTATATGTATATAAATATATTGTCAATTTGCATTTGGTATGCCTATATGTTGTGTCAGATTTTATTATGCAAGCCGATGCTTTCACAGTGTTTGTAAAATTTTTAGTATGTGCAATTTAACATCCAGTGCAATTTAAAATGTGAGTTTCATTTATAGTTTAAATATTATTGACATGAGTGCCAGGTTTCATCATACAAAGTACAATATAAAATTTTATTTCTAAATAAAGCCCAAAAATATAAACCACGAAAACATTTTTATTAACCCAATATCTCAGATACCCAAAAAGTTATTGTTTTCTTTTTATAACTCCTGATTTGTTTTCTACTAATTTCTAATCTCATCTGCAATATTATCTTTGACCTTTTTCCTGGAGCTTAACATTTACATAAATATATATTGGTCTTTAGGTTTGGTTTTCTGATATGATTAATACTCTTATTTTAACTGTTAACTTTTATAAAATAACTAGATGCTTATTTCTTAGCATAGCCATCCACAAGGGCAGTACGTTAATATTTGTTGAAGACACCTACTCAGGCACATTTGAGTTTTTTTAACACCCTCCCAACTATGATTTATGCTACAATTACGAAGAGTAGACCTTAGTTACTATTTCTGAAAAAGTGAGAGAGCATAATTGTATCTGCTCAGCAGTTTGAACAAGGTCAGTAAACTCAAAACTTTGGTCATAATCAGCAGTTTGAACAAGGTCAGTAAATTCAAAACCTTGGTCATAATCGGCAGTTTCAACAAGGCAAAACTTTGGTCATGATTATTTGTGACTTCTGAATATTTCTGTTGACCCAATTTTATTCACTGTGCTTGAGTCAACGCATGGCATGGTTTTCAGTTATTTTTTCAAGTTTACTGCATACACTCAAGAAGTTCCTAGTCTAACAAATCAACTCTTGTGAAATTCAAAATTTGACTCATGGTCAGAAAGTGAACATACTATTTAGCCATATGGCATAGTTTTAAATATCATGACATTTAAACAAAATTTGATAACAAAACAACACCATTATTTTTATTTTTCATTTATATAATAAGATAAACTGTTGGTCGTCTCCATATTATTTATATAATTTTATGTGATATAAAGTACTAACAGTAAGATTAAGTATAGTAGGATTATTATTGGTTGACTTTGATGTTTGGGTTTTGGCTTATTTTGAAATGTCAGTATCTGTAATATAGATGGTTCTTTTGTACAAGAAAGAGAATAGTATTGAATTAGAAGCTTTACAGGCTAATCTGACATTGCTTTAATGGCTTACGGCAAAATTTCAAAACACAACTGTTGAAAATTGATGGTAATCACTGCCAGACATCTTTGTCTCACATCATACCTTAACAATGGAAACACTCATCTCTTTGTAGGTCAGGTGATGTGGTTTTCTGAACATAAATATCTATTGATAGATATTCACATATGTTTGTGTTATATTCATGTCTGTTTGTCTGTGAGTTGTCCCCCTTCCTCAACTCCCAACTTACAGACTGTTTACAGTTGTATAATGATAATGCAAAGTAGAAATCCAGATTTACTGATTGTCATTTCAGTCAAAAGCATGTGGAGCAGCAGAATGGAGCCAGTTATAGACGATATTGTTTGGTGTCTGGAAACACATCAGCAGGCCATACATTAAGATACATGACTTTCACAAGTGACAATAGCCTGTATCCTTTCTCTATTAATGTGTGGAGTCTTAAATGTCATTATTAGAAGTTGTTTTTTTTTTTAGCAATTCACCCCTAACAAGGTGATAATGCCACTAACACACAAGCAGCTACAAGAAGAGATAGTGAATAAAAAAACATTAGAAGGAACTAGATTTCCAATATTAAACCAGAAAAAAGACCAAAATAAAATAAAAAATAAATTTAGGTGGAGTTGTTAGAAGTATCATTGTAGATTTTAGAAGATAATGAAAACTTAATCCTAAACACAAAACAAGGGGTAAATCTATCCTTCTGTTCTACAGTTTTTTGAATAGAAGTAGAGGTTTATCCCTTGTTTTATAAAATGATGAGTGTAAAAAAAAGTACATCACAATCACTCACAGAAATAACAACTGGGATTTTGAAGCTAAGACTTCTTAAAAGATATTGCACAAAATGTGAGTTTGGAAAACCATTACTACATTTTCTCACGAATAGACATAATAAATTTCTTCTTCATCTGTGTTGTCACTTACTTTAAATCATGAGCGATCATGGATCTTCACAATTTTCTATCTTTTGTAGCTCTTATTAATGTTTGTCTTTTCACCATCCTTCTTATTTCCTGTTCTACTATCCATTTACACAAGCTCATTTGGTAGTTTACTTGCTGCTTTTTTCTGTTCCTCTTGTTTTCATATGATAGGCAAAGAGTTTCAATTCTCCTCTGGATTTAATAATTAGTAAGATTCATACCTTCTTTGGTTTAATTAGCTCCTATGTAGCTAGAATGCTGAAAACCTATCTGACCCATTAATGCATGGTGTCCCACTTTTTAATGAGGGGCTTACCTAAACTTTTAACTCCATCAGACTCCAAGCAGAAACTATTTCATTTGTCAGAGAGTAGGTTGTGGGAGGTGAGATGATTAACTACTTCAGCATTGATTAGATACAGAGAGGAACCAAGGAGATGAATGAGATTTAACTTGAAATTTTCTTGCTGGAATGAAAACATTGATGCTAGCTTTCACCTAGGAGAAAACTTTAGAGCTGAAGCCTTGTACAGGTAAACTAAAAACTTTGTTCCAAGGGCTGTCATGAAGTAAATTACAAAATGAATCCCAATCCACATGTTGTTAACAGAAAGAGATTCTGTTGAGAGGAGGTTCCTGGATGAAGAGTTAATAGAAAGAGATGTTTGCAGACACTACCAGCTGAGCAGAGTTGCCAAGAGCAGTGTCATAGCCTGACATGAGTCAGGGATCAAAGTAAAGAAGAGATCCAGAAAAGAAGTGTTTCCTTCAGTGTTACTGAGAAAACATTGGGAAAAGCCCAGCACTTGTGTGAGTGTTTGAGTGATTAATCGTTTTAGAAAAGAAGTTCTGTTCATAATAATGATAGACAGCAAAATTGATCCTTGCTATTTTACAGAGTTACTTGATTATTTTGTGTTTGAAAACATATTTTTTTTGCTATAAATGGTTTAATGAAAAATCAGTTATCACATATCTATATCATCATGTTTCTTTTTGTTTTAAAAAAATGAAACTTTATTCACAATTTCAATCTCAATATACATTGACTCATTTAGAAATTGGAAAGATATAAAATCAAATAGACAGATCTTATTGGTGGAATTTAATAAAACTTGGTTGTGTGTATAACACGTTAAAATTTCCTTTCACTGCTTCCATGCACCTATAGCTTGGGAGTTAGCAACTCTAACTGACACCAAATTAGTCCAGTTTCAATCCCGGCCAGAAGCAAGTGGATGTCTATCACACTGATGAGCAGTGATACAACAAAACAGGCTTGTATTGTATGTAGATGACGGATATATGTACATATATGTATGTATATATTTGAATTTTGAAGCCTTTGAAACTTGTGATACTGAACCAAAAAATAAGGTGAGGTAAATTATAGTAAGTAAATGCAAATAAAATGAATGAAAATAAGGGATTAATAAAATGATAGTGCGCATTTAATATACAGAGTGGCCAAAATTTTTACTTTGACATAATAATATAAAATACAAAATTCAAGCAAAATGTTAAAATAAAACAATAACAAAATAAATAAAAATACTTGAATTTAAAAAATTCAAATTTAAATGAGACTGAAAAACAACTGAAATATAACTGCTTATGAAATAGTATTATGTAACTTTTGGGCCACCATATATATCAGTTTTAAAGAATTCTAAGGTTATCATTAAAAAAAAAATTGTAAAATATATTATTTCCAAAGACTCCACAATTTGGTGAGCAGGCTTCTGGTCAACATAACAGAAGAATGTGATACAGGACTACCCAAAAAGGATCCTCATTATTTAAGGAATTACTGACTAAAGCATATGGGTAGTGTACACTCCTGGCAGGTCTTTCTGCCACCACAATATATATCTGTGTTTCTGCCACTTACCAATCCTGCCATGTACGCATTGCGAATTTGAAATTGAAGAATTTAGAAAACCTTTGGAACAAAATGTTAGGTAATTATTAAAAATGAAACATAGCTTCACATACCTCGTATAAAGGAGCTTCAACTGTGTTGCATACTTATTGTCGTAAAAATAATGACAGAGACATTTGTTTTAGAGCGGTTAGACGCACGCACAAAGCGAGCCTTTATTTACATTAGAAGAAGAGGGAAGAGTTAGGTAAAGGGAGAGAATCCCTACAGAAATTTTAAAAGAGAAAGAGAGATAACCTTTAACTGACTGACAGTTATTGATAATTTCAACACTCCTCCTCAATTGCTGACAGTCTAAATAATCAGTTCTTCAAGACCTAACAGGTCCCTGAGCTTCACAAACTGTGAGCTCACAAGTCCTTTTGTTAGAATATCCGCTACCATTTCTTTGCTCGGACAGTACTCCAACTTGACTGTCTTCTTTTCCACCTGTTCTCGGATATAGTGGAACTTAATGTCAACATGTTTGGCCCTTCCATGATGCTGTGGGTTCTTTGCCATACACATTGTTGACTGGTTGTCTTCGTAGATCAGTGTCGGGGAAACTGGTGATCCTGATAAGGCAGCCTGAAGGCGCTGCATCCAAACAGCCTCTTGTGCTGCACTTGCCAATGCCATGTATTCAGCTTCAGCTGTTGATAATGCAACACAGGTTTGTCTTTTGCTTCTCCAGCTGACAGCTGCTCCACTTAATTTAAACAAGTAACCAGATGTTGATCTGCGATCATCTAAATTACCAGCCCAGTCTGCATCTGAATATCCCAGGAGGTTAGAGGTTTTTTTCTTGTCATACAATAGACCATACCCTTGAGTACCATTTAGATAACGGAAAATATGTTTAACGCACTTCCAGTGTTCCATTGTAGGCTGAGAGCAGAATCTTGCAACATTGCCAACAGCATATGCAATGTCAGGTCGTGTCCTTGTTGACAGATACAGTAAGCTTCCAACGGCTGATTGGTACAACTCTTTGTTGACCAGCTTGCTCACTTCAGTTGCCTTTGTTAATTTTACTCCAACATCAATTGGGGTTGATACCGGTTTGGAGTTTTCCATTTGAAATTTTCTTAAAACTTCTGTATATGCAGGTTGTCCAATCCATATTTTCCCTGGTCCGGGATAAACAACTTTAACACCTAAAAAGTGTTTTAGTCTTCCCAAATCCTTGATTTTGAAAAATTTTGAAATATTCTTTACAAAATCTTGAATTTGATTCTGGGATTTGCTTGCCACAATTATATCATCAACATAAACCGCAGTGATGAATATTTCTCCTCCAGAGGATTGTATGTAAATACAGGGATCGTTCTCCAACTGCTTGAATTTCATCTTTTTTAGTTGACAATCAAGCACTTCATTCCAACATTTTGGTGACTGCTTTAAGCCATAAATGCTTCGCTGCAGTTTGCAGACAAGACGTTCCTTGCCTTCAACTACAAATCTGTCTGGCTGCTTCATGTAGATCTCCTCCTTTAGCTCATCATTTAAGAATGCAGTGGTGATGTCCAACTGATGTAGCTTCAGGTCATTCTGTGCTGCTAACGCAACAACAGTTCGCACTGATTCAAATCTCACAACTGGGCAAAAGGTCTCGTCATAATCAATACCTTGCTTCTGAAGAAAACCTTGGGCTACCAGTCGAGCTTTATACTGTTCCATTTTTCCGTCAGCATCGTACTTGCATTTAAAAACCCATTTGCTACCAATAGCTTTTCGTTCACTCGGCAACTCGGTGAGATCCCATACTTTGTTAGTATGCAAGGAAGAAATTTCACCTTCCATTGCTTTCATCCACTCATTCCTCTCAGGACTGGAGAGTGCTTCTTCCATTGTCAGTGGATCACTTAAATTATGGGCCATGTAAACCCATTCACCGTACTGGTCTGGAGCCTTCTTAGTCCTTGGTGATCTTCGGAGTCCCAGTCCCTCCTGCAAGTTGTCATTATCCTCGGAGCTCTCCTGGTATTCGATTTCAACTGGAGGTGGCTTCACTACTTCTTTTTCCTCTTGGTCAGTTATGGAGCCTGATTCATTGAAGATCACATCCCTGCTATGAAATACTCTAGACTTTCTGGTGTCATAAAGTCTATAACCCTTTACACTAATGCCATAACCAAGAAATATGCTCTTCTTGGACTTAGAATCCATTTTAAACCTTTCATCCTTTGGTACATGGACAAAAGCATCACACCCAAAGATGCGTAAATGTTTTACATTGGGTTTATGCCCCTTCAATACTTCATAGGGTGTCATACCTTTCACAGAATTTGTTGGGCTCCAGTTTCGAATATATGAAGCTGTGGATAAAGCTTCTGCCCAAAATTTCTTAGGCAGTTTTGCATCTGACAACATTGCCCGCACTGTTTCTACTAATGTTCGATTCATTCTTTCAGCTACTCCATTTTGCTCTGGGGTTTTAGGAACAGTATATTCATGTCGAATGCCTTCCTTTTTTAAGTAATCTTCAAATTCTCTTGAAGTGTACTCCCCACCATTATCAGTGCGTAGGGTCTTAATATTATGTCCTGTGAAATTTTCCACCATGGTTTTCCATTCCATGAACTTTTTAAAAACATCTCTCTTGTGTTTGAGCACGTATATCCATACAAATCTTGATTTATCATCAATAAATGTTACAAAATATTCTGCTCCACCAAGCGATTTTGCCTCTATTCTTCCACAAACATCGCTATGCACAATTCCGAGAAGTTGAGTAGCTCGCTTTCCACCAGATTTTGGAAATGAGGAACAATGATGTTTTCCATCCAAACATGGCTCACATAAGTTGATATCCTTGGTTACATCATAGTCAAGGCCAGTTACTAGTTTATCTTTTACTAGTTTCTGTAAATTCTTTTCTCCAAGGTGGCCAAAACGTCTATGCCAAATCACCTCCTTTGTGTTACTACTTAGGCAGGAGTTTGCTGAATGGGCTTCTCCATATACTTCACTGCAGTTTAAATAGTATATGTTACCAATTTTTGAACCTGTTGCCACCACTTTCTGCTTGTCATCCAGAATTTGACAACTTGATTCAGTAAATAGGCATGTCTTTCCAGATTTAGTGGCTCTAGACACACTTAATAAATTATAAGACAATTTAGGAACATATAGAGTTTCATAAAGCCTGCATCTTTGGTATTTGCCATTTGGTAAACTCACTTTAAGTTCTATTGTACCTATACCTAATGCCTCAACTGAAAATCCATCGCCAAGGGTTATTTCCTCTGCTACATCCAACTTTCTGAAATTAATAAATTTCTCAACATCGTAACACATGTGACATGTAGCTCCAGAATCAACAATCCAGTTACTCTTCTTATTATTTGACAACAACACATGATGTGTGAGAAGTCCAACAATGTCATCACTAGAATCACTTGAGTCATCCTTTATTTTCTTAGTGAAGAAAACTTTCCTTTTCGGATGGTTCGACTTAACATTCTCTTTTGTATCAAGTAAACGACAGTCACGTTTAATGTGTCCGTTTTTTCCACAGTAATAACATTTGGGTCCCCTTTTGTTGACATGATGTTTTGATGCCATGGCTTTCAATTCAGCACCATTTATTTCCTTCTCTTTGATCTTGGTTTCTTCATGCAGCAATCGCTCAGTCACCAACACCCATTTAGGAACATCCTGACTTGCTTCGAGTGCCGTCACCAACATATTATAAGAGTCTGGAAGTGTAGCCAGAAGATGAACAACTCTATCTTCCTCATCAATAGAATCACCAATGACTGCTAATTCATCAAATATTTCCATCATAGTTTTAATGTGTTCATGAACAGAGTCGCCGTCTTTTAGTTTAAGAGAATATAATTTTCTCCTCAACGCTAATTTATTTGCCCAAGTTTTCTTTTGAAATTGGTCAGCTACTTTTTTCCACACTACTGCGGAGTCGTCAGGGTCTCCAATTAAATATAGCAGTGAAGTTTCCACTGACAGTACAATCGTCACTAATGCATGGTCCCTTCTTGATAAATATTTTATGTGTGATGCAGAATCTGTTCATTTATCAGGAACTATCTCCGTTTCGTTAACAATGTTCCATAAACCATCCCTAATTAAAGCCATTTTACACTGAACCTTCCAAGTATTATAATTTGTACCATTTAGTGGTACTAAGTTTTGTTTCCATTGCCATTGTACTTTATACAAGCAACACAAAAACTTTCAATACAAAAAAAAATTCAAGATGGCCGAACGGGATAAAACAAAAAAAGTTCACACGTGGACATGGACAAATATCTCCAAGACGTTGACGTAGACTGGGTCCATAACTTTTGTTAGGTAATTATTAAAAATGAAACATAGCTTCACATACCTCGTATAAAGGAGCTTCAACTGTGTTGCATACTTATTGTCATAAAAATAATGACAGAGACATTTGTTTTAGAGCGGACAGACGCACGCACAAAGCGAGCCTTTATTTACATTGGAAGAAGAGGGAAGAGTTAGGTAAAGGGAGAGAATCCCTACAGAAATTTTAAAAGAGAAAGAGAGATAACCTTTAACTGACTGACAGTTATTGATAATTTCAACACAAAATATAGCAGAATGACGTATCCAGCCATCCTTTTTATACTTTTTATCCATTATCTTTTCTTCATCCATATATATGCATACATATTTATTTTTTCCTTTTACCTCTTTTTCATTGCATTTTTTCACTACTATTCACCTAATACGACTCTCTAGAATTACAGATAATCAAGAGCCACTCAAAGTAGAGGGTTAGTATTAAAACAGTTATGAATTGTACAATATGAATAAAAGTGGTGGTAATAGGAAATGGCTCTTATGAAGATAAGGATGATAAATAGCAAATTTCGTTGATTTTGTTCTCAAGCCATTTTATGTTGATATTTACAATTTACATATGAGTGTTATTTTTGAAAATTACATCTGCCCATTCCTCTTTATCAAACCATTTTTTATATATGGGAGGAAAGCCTTTCTCTGGTATCTAAATAATTTAGTCCATTTTTTTTTCTTATGTTATTTAGATTTGGACTATTATCTTCATCTCTGTTGTTATTATCATAAATGTTTGGCTGTTGTACTCAACGACTTTTTTTGTCAATCTGAGTAAACTTCTGAGAATTTCAGACTGGATACTTTATTTAATCTACTTATTGTTCTTGTTCTACCTATATGAATATATTGTTATTGTCTGATTTATTACTGCTCCACTATTACTCACTGTATTTCTACTGAGTCTACATTTGCACTACCTGGCCTAAGGATTGACCTCACAGTTTCTAGGTCACTAAATTCATGAACTAGCACTTAATCTACTAGACTATTGTTCTGATCCGCCCTGTAGGCAGAGCTTCAGAATATGTCGACTGCACCTCTGCAGGGGGTAAAAGTCCCCCAAGTGGGCTACCTGTTGGCCGTGGGTGGCGACCCATAATGCCTGGGGACAGAATTCTGATGGTTGAGAATTTCATGAACCGGGTACAAAGAGGTCATGTTCCTTCAACACACTACTTTGGCCTGTACCTGGGCTAGACGGGCGGTCAGAGAGGCCTGATCCGATCAGTCGGCTGGTCCCGACATGCCCTAGCTCACATATATCTCTTTCTATCTCAGAAGTATTATTGAAATATATTAGTGGAACATCTCACATCCCTTTATCTTACATGAGCTAGAAGGCGGGGGCTGAGGGTCAACTGTGTTGAGAGCAAAAGACTCTTTCATCACGGCTAAATTAAAGAGTTATACAACCAAAATTTTGCAGAGGCTCAAGACTCACTCTCAATATGAATATACTGGTCTTTTATCCCCGTCTCAGCCAAGGCAAATGGGTTTCCTCCTTGGTTCATTCCCTTCTCAAGTTGGACTCCATGGTGGGTGGTGGAGCACAGGGTCAGTGAAAATAAAAATCAAAACATGGCATCTTTAAATAAAAAATCTAAAAGAAATTTATTGGAATCGGACTCTGAAGGTGAAACAGCAGACTTCCCCAGATTCATTATCATTGAATCCCTGGAAGAGGTTTGCCTCGCTAAATTCTCCCCATTCTTGATTGAAAGAGTTATCTCTGTACGAGCGACCCCAAAAAATGTAAAAAAATTGAGAAATGGAAATTTACTGGTCGAAGTGGATAACAGGAGACAAGCAGAAAATCTCCTAAAAATGAAAAAATTTCATGATATCAAATGCAAAGCCTATCCACATGAGAAGCTAAACACTTCCAAAGGTGTAATCAGAAGCCGGGAGTTGGCTTTAGCTTCAGAAGAAGAAACAAGAGAGGCCCTGAGAAAACAGGAAGTGATAGATATAAAATGAATAAACATAAGAAAGGGTGACAAAAAAATTGATACAAATACCTATATATTGACTTTTAATCAGGCCCAAATCCCTAGAACGGTTAAAATAGGATACTATCTGGTGAAAGTGGATCAGTATATTCCAGCTCTCCTGAGGTGCTTCAAATGTCAGAAATTTGGACACCACAGGGACGCTTGCAGAGGACGACAGACATATACCAAATGTGGAAAGAAAGAACCAAACCATAAAGAGGAGGAATGTTTGAAACCACCAAGATGTCCAAACTGTCAACAGGATCATCCAGTATATGCAAGATCTTATGACATCTACAGGAAAGAAAAATAAATCATTGCAGTAAAACATAAGAAAAATGTATCTTTCCTGGAGGCCAGGAAAATTGTAGAGGGCTATATGGGTGAGATTAGCTATGCTTCGGTTACACGGAGAGCTAACTCTGAAGATAAAAAATATAGAACACTAATTGAAAAACTCATAAAATTAGATTCAAGCGAGTGGACAAAATTCCAGGCAGAACTAGAAAATGAATACACCAATGGTATTCAACAAACATTTCAATTGGAAGTCCTTACTCAGAATAATAAAACCCATGATAAAATAAAGAATGAAAAAGAAATAGAAAAAAAAAACGTCAAAGACACAGACCACTCCTACCAAAAAACAGAATTTGCAACAATCACCAATCTGTCTTTCAACTTCTAAAAGTGATAACAATGAGAAAAATAATACACAAAACCCTGAATCAAACAAGAACAAAGAAAAATGCCTATCATAATCCAAGAATGACCATACTCCATATTCCTTACGGGAATGTCCAAAGGTCTCAAACTTAACAAGCCAACCTACAGAACCCTCAACTTCGAAGATTGACACAGAAAACAGGTTTAGTTTTCTGGAAAGAATGGAAACCGGTGAGCTGAGTATTAAAAACAAATCCAAAAAGAGTAATAACACCAATTCAGACAAAGTTCACACCAAACAATGAAATTACAAAATAATACAATCCTATTGCAGAGGAATTTGGGCTAATTATGAGGAACTCCACCAACTACTGGCCAACCATAAACCCAAAATAGTTTGCCTACAAGAAACCTTCTTAAAAGAAACAACCTTTATTAAATTTAAACAATACCACATGTATAACTATTTTAACAAAGATGGAAACAGAGCCTCTGGAGGAGTGTCGATCCTAGTTAAGAAAGATATACCCCAAAGTCAAATTCAGATAGATACTGACCTCCAAGCAATTGTTATTAAAGCTACTCTGCATAAACCAATACACATCTGCTCCATCTACATCCCTCCACATGACCCCATCAGTAACTCTAAAATGAATAAACTACTTGAGCAAATACCAAAACCGTATTTATTGCTGGGTGACTTAAACAGCCACAGCACTGTCTGTACTTGCCAGAAAACCAATAGAAAAGGTAAAGACCTAGAAAAAAATCATTGAATCAAATAACCTTTGTCTACTAAATGATAAATCAAAAACCTACTTCAACCCGTTCACAGGTTCTTACTCACTCTATGCGATCACATAAGCTATATGGACTATGGGTGGAAAGTTAATGATGATCTATGCAGTAGTGACCACTTCCCCATATTTCTTGAAACTCTACAATCATTTAACCACCATTTAACTACAGTTAACCATTTAACTACAGTCAATTAACCACCACAGACGACTGCACCTCCCTCTCATTAGTATGGAACAGGCTTGCCTCCCAGAGAGTAAAACACTACGCCTGCTTGGCCTGACACACTCAGCGGACCTCAAGTGGAATAACTACGTCGAATCCACTGCTAAATTTGCTGCTATGAAATTTGGCTCTCTGTGCAGGGCCCGGAAATTCTTTCTGCCTGAATCTATCCTGCACTTATACAATCTACCATCCGCCCGTGTTTTGAATACTGTTGCCACATCTGGTCGGGTGCCCTTACTATTCTCCTCGGGCTTCTTGACAAAATACAGCGAAGAATCTGTAAAGTGATTGATACCGACTTGGCTGACCGCCTGCAGTCACTCTCCCACCGGTGTGACGTGGCTTCCCTATGCCTCTTCTATAAATACTTTCATGGCTTCTGCTCTGATGAACTTAAATCATTGGTGCCCCCTAGGTGTGAGTTTGCATGAGATACTAGATTGGCAACTAGGTCCCACCTTTTTACAATGAAACTGATGAAATGTAACCACAATTTCTACTCTAACAGCTTCTTTTCTCACACTTCCCACCTGTGGAATTCCCTTCCGCATGTTTGCTTCCCCGACAGCTATAACCTCCAGGAGTTTAAATGTAAGGTCAATAGACACCTCCTAACACACTAACCCTCCCATTCTCTCCAACTCTCCCCCTATGTACATCCTAACTCATCTATCATCCTGTGTAACCCCCTGCACTATAGTGGCAGTGGAATGCCTTGCTTGGGGTGACAAGATTAAAAAAAAAAAAATTTAAAGATGAAAAACTCCCTCATTGAAAACTTAATAAGGCAAACTGGGAAGTTTTTGAAACCCTCTTTGAACAAAAACTTTTTCCAGGCTCTAAAATTATAGACCACACAAAATATTTTACTGAAACTCTAATTGCCATAGCCAATGAATCCATCGGAAAACCCTCAAGCTCAGACAAACATAGAACTCCCTGGTTCAATGATGAATGCAAGACAGCTATCCTACTTCGTAAGGCTGCCTTACGGAAATTTCATAAACAACCTACCACCATTAATCTCAATGCCTTCAAACTGCTCAGGGCAAAAACCCGAAAAATCATTAAAGAAGCAAAAAAGGAAAGTTGGCAAAACTATGTCAATCAAATTGGCTCCTCCACTAAAAGAAACAATATTTGGAGGATAATAAGGAAGATATCTGGAAAACCACAACCAATCACTCTCAGACATCTTAGAAAAGATCAGACAGAAGCAACTGCAAAGGAAGACATAGCAGATATACTAGCCAAGACATTCTCACAAAATTCCTCACTTAACACCTCTAACCCACAATTCATTACTTATAAGAACCTCATTGAAAAACAAAAACTTAATTTTAAGAAAAATAATCTTGAAAAATATAATCTTCCATTTACATTAGCAAAACTGAAAGAAGCAATCAAAGCATCACACAATACAGCAGCCTGATATGGCCCTGATGAAATTCATTATGAATTTCTAAAATATCTACCAAACAAATCACTGACCTACCTTCTGAAAATATTTCATGATATCTGGACACATGGGACAGTCCCAGAAACATTGAAAATAGCAACTGTCATTCCTATACCTAAACCTGGGAAAGACCACACAAACCCATCCAACTACCGTCCAATAGCTCTCACAAGTTGCCTCTGTAAAACAATGGAGCACATGATTAACAAAAGACTGATCTGGTACCTTGAATCCAATAAACTTATCACCAGATCTCAATGTGGTTTTAGAAAACAGAGATTAACAATAGATCATTTGGTTAAATTGGAAACCTCTATAAGAGAGGTCAATATCCAAAAACAACATCTTATAGCAATTTTCTTTGACCTGGAGAAGGCTTATGTAACCACCTGGAAGTTTGGAATAATGAAAGATCTCCATAAACTTGGACTGCGAGGTAGATTGCCAAACTTTATTAAGAGTTTTTTGCCGAATAGGGAGTTACGAGTTCGAATTGGATCCTCACTTTCAAACCTTCACAAGCAAGAAGAGGGAGTCCCACAAGGGAGTATCCTATCGCTGACACTTTTCAATATAAAAATTAACAGTATAACAAAGTGCCTCACTACTGGAATTGATGACTATCTTTACGTTGACGACTTCTGCATCAATAAAATAATACATTGGTTACATAGAAACGGATACAAGATATCTAAAAGCAAAACAAAATGTGTGCATTTTTGTCAGCTGAGGAAAATGCACAATGACCCAGTCATAAAGCTGGAAGACACAAAAATACCGATCATTAATGAGTATAAATTCTTGGGAGTTATATTCAGCAGGAAATTATCTTTCATACCTCATATAAGACATTTAAAATCTAATACGGCCCGTGCTCAACAACTCTTACGAGTAGTCACCCATACAAAATGGGGAGCTGATCGTCAAGCCCTCATCAAGTTATACAGAGCCCTAATCTGATCCCACTTAGATTACGGTATATTTATTTATGGATCTGCCAGGAAATCTTACCTTAAGAAGCTTCACCCAATTCACCATGAAGGACTAAGACAGGTCCTAGGAGCCTATAGAACTTCTCCAGCTCAAAGTTTATACACTGAAACCCATGAAACTCCTCTACAACTTAGATGTATAAAGCTATCTCTCCAATATTACTTAAAATTGAAGTCGTATCCAACCAACCCAGCTTATGACTGCATTTTCAATTCTAAACATAAGCAACAGTTTCAACAAAATAAAATGCAATCAAACCATTTGGCCTTCGAATGGTGATTATTCTCCATGAATCCAAAATTCCTATTAAAAGGATACATAAAAATACAGTCACACAAGTTCCACCTTGGACCATCAAAGAACCTCAAGTAATCCTTCAATTAAACAAACTACCAAAAGCAAAAACACACCCCAGTACCTTTCTGGAAAAATTTCATACTATCCTCTTAAACCATCCGGATCACCAATATATATTTACAGATGGATCCAAGGATGGCAATAGATCAGCATGTGCTACTGTACTTAATAAAATTGTATCCCAAAAATCCCTTCTTATGGAAAGTTCCATTTTTACAGCAGAAGTCTGTGCAATTGATCTTGCTCTCGACATAATTTCCAATGACAAACACAACAAATTTATCATATTTTCAGATTCACTCTCGGTATTAACATCAGTGAAAAACAAACATCTAGAAAAACCATTAATAGTTAAATTGCTGAGTAGACTAGACTATAATTATGTGCTGGATACTGAGCCACATTGGAGTGCATGGAAATGAAAGAGCTGATTCGGCAGCAAAATTGGCCTTAGAGCTCAGCCCGGACAATATCAGTATTATATATACGGACTTGAAACCTCAAATATATAAATTCTTTCTGACAAAATGACAACAACGTTGGAATGGCAACACTAACAACAAACTTTACCAAATGAAGCCTACACTGGGAGAATGGAGGTCAGGCTTCAGAAAATCAAGGAAAGAACAAGTCATTATATCACGCTTAAGTATTGGCCACTCAAAACTCACTCATTCTTTTATACTCATGCAGGAACAACCACCTCAGTGTTTGACATGTCAAACACCTTATATGATCAAACATATTCTAATGGAATGTGGCGCACTAACTAGAACCAGAGAGCAGTATTTTAAAATAGATAATATGAGAAATTTGTTTGAGAAGGTGGAAATGGTTGATGTTCTCTCTTTCTTGAGAGAGACAGGGTTATATCCAAAAATATAATATTTTGTCATAACCCAGAATAATCAACCGATCAAGGTTGATATACCATAAAAAGCTAAACCACCAAATCACTGTTGAATAAACTACACTGGCTCTTTACCCACTGTAAATAAAACTGGTAGTGGAAAACTGCATCAATTGACCATACAAACAAATCAAACTGCTTGATATAAATAACTAACGCATGCTAGATAGAAACATTTGAAATCATTTACCGGAGTAAGAATAAACACACCGTGGCTCAAGAACATTATCCCTAAATTGTGTATACAAAGTGTATATATATTTAATATATATGCGCAGACTGGATTTGGCATTAAGTGACCCATAGTGGTTGATATGCCATAAAACTCCAAACAACCAACCAACTATTGTCCTGATGGATAATTCTGAACCTAGAACTTTAAGTATTAAACACAGTCAGCCTTTAGCTGACAATGCTGTGCTTGTCGCTTGAATAAATCCAGGGAGCACAATGGCTAAGACATCATGATTATTTTTTTGTTAAACTATAGTAGACATGAGAATGAAACTACAAAACCTTCTACTGAACGTAACAGGGGAAAGTGAGATAAAAGAACTAAACATAAACTACAAGAAGACTAAATGCCTGGTCATCAGCCAAAAGAGGATCTCAAAATGTCTATTACAGGTCAGGGATACTAAAATCAAGCAGGTACAAAAGTTTAAATACCTGGGAAGTGTTCTAACAGGGGACAGAAAGTGCGACAATAAGATCCGAAGGTGTATTCGGGTAGCCAAAGACATGTTTCAAAAGCTAAGCATCGTATTAAAAGACAAAAATTTTGTTGAAAACAAAGAAAAGAGTGCTGAAATGTTATTTCATATCTGTTTTCCTGTATGGCAGCAAATTTTGGACAATATCTTCAACGGCAGAGGAGAAACTTGAAGCAAAAGAAATGCAGTTCTGCTGAAGGTACCATAGATCAAATATGTGGGCAACAACAATGGAAACAAAAACAAAAGAAACCATAATTAGCATCAGGAAGAGAGTTGAAATTTCTGACACATGTGATAAGAAAGGAGGGTTTGGTAAATCTGATATTCACAGAACTGATACCAGTAAAGATGGACAGAAGAAAATGACACATGACATACTTGATGGACTTCAGTAAATAGATGGCAGAGCGGTCTTTATGAGAAATAACAAGACAGCATATATTAAGAGCTACAAAATGCAGGGGGATGTGAAGAGCCATAATTGTTTATGTTCTGAAGAGAAACTATGCATAAAAGAAGAAAATTTTTCAAGGCCCAAGTTCCACTCTATGTAGAGGATTACTGTATGGTGCTATTCCCAATAGCTGTTCAGGGCAAGGAGCCTCTTTAAGAGAACACCCAGCCATCATAATGGGTGAAAGTTTAGGGTCTGCTCAATGATGACGGATTCTTACTAGTTTGATTTTGGATGTATTAAATTTTACAAGTCTGCCAGGTTCTGGTCATGCAGATTCTTGAAGGTGCACTGATAAACTGTTGTATTATTCACATATATACTTGCTAAAAATCAGTGTATGTTTTTGGTAGAGCATTAATATGGAGTAGAAGGAAAGTGGGACAGAGAATAAAACCCTGAGAAATGCTGGCATTGATTTTGTACAAAGATTAGGAAAATAATCCGAATGTAAATAATGTAAACTCCTTATCCCAGAAATCCAAACAGAAAATATGCAGAATAATCATTATCCCTAGTTTTGCAAAGAATTCACAAAGATAGTGTTCTGTAAAAAATATTTTCTGTTTTGCCATTCTACTTTATTTGATCCTGTGCCTGGACATGATGAAGCTTGACATCTGGGTTTTAGCCTGCATGATGTCTTAAAATGACAATGATTGATCACTGGATTCCAGCATTCATGATGCATGACAATTTGCTTATAGCCTGCATGATCAAGCATGATATCTGGTTTCTCGCCTGCATGAAGCTTGACATGATGATGCCTGACAACTGGGTTCCAGCCTGCATGATGTCTTAAAATGACAATGATTGATCACTGGATTCCAGCATTCATGATGCATGACAATTTGCTTATAGCCTGCATGATCAAGCATCTGGTTTCTAGCCTGCATGAAGCTTGACATTATGATTGACATCTGGATTTCAGCCTCCATGATGTTTCAACATGATGAAGCATGATATTTGAATTTTAGCCTGCATGATATCTTGACATTTGGGTTCCAGCTTTTGTAATAACATCATGATATGATGATACATGACATCTGGGTTCGAGTCTGCATGATTTCTAGACATTACAATGCATGACATCTGGGTTTCAGAGTGCATATTACCTTGACATGATGATGCATGACAACTTAGTTCCTGCCTGCATGATGCTTTGACATGATGATGCTTGACAACTGGTTTTGAAATGCATGATGTCTTGACATTACGATGGATTCCAGAGCACGTGATAATTTGATGTAATGGTGCATAGAACTGGATTCCAGTTTGCATGCTAAAGCTTGAGGTTTGGGTCCCACTCTGCATGATGTCTTGACATGATGATGATATCTTGATTCCAACCTGCATGATGCCTTGACATGATGATGCATGACAACTAAGTTCTATCCTGAATGATAGCTTGACATGATGATCTATAATGATGGGTTTTAGCCTGCATGATTCATGACAACTGGATTCCGGCCTGCATTGTCCCTCAAAGTACATAATAGAAACAAGTCAAAACTTTAAAAAATGTATCTATGAACATGGAAGAGATATCTCAAATAATAATTTAACAAATGCATTAGGGGGGTTGAGAATCTTAAAATGGATCATAACAAAATAGAATGCCGGGAACAGACAAGGAACAACACTTACTCACATTAAATAGATAAGCAAAGCATGAATAACTTAACCAGGGGAGGGTTCCTCAGGAAACCATCCCATTGTGACTAAGGAGATCTAGAAAAGAAAATCAAAGCTGTCCCCGCTCACATGAACCATGCTCACTAATTTTACCCACCTTTTGCTGAAATCAGTCGATAACAAACATTTTCTATCAGATCTAACCATCATCTTGACCTGTTGCTTAAAAAATCCAGTCATATCCTGATACAAACAATGTACATATTGCAAGATTCTCTCCATTTTTTTTGTCTGTATCTTCATTCTGACCACACTTGTAATGAGAGAAACGCTATCCAGTACATCATCACATGCATATGCAAGTTCAATGGGCACAAGCTAATTGGGAGTAATATGAGATGTCAACTTGCCAACATAGCTCCAGAAAGGATGCACCTGATGTCAATTATAGAAGGTGTGCAAAGCCATTTCTTCTAACCCAAGGTCACACTGATAACAGTCATGCAAATTTATCAAGCTCCATCTGAAGGCTACATCATTGAGAAGTAGCACGTTCTGAATCACTCGCCAAGTAAATAAAAAACTCAAGGCTGCTGAGGTAATTTGTAGTTGGCGCCCAAGACAAGAAAGGGTCCAACTCAGCCACTGACTAGCCGAGCTGATCCCAGAGAGGATTTTTTGCAATCCTTTCACTAAAGCATGATACAAGACCTTACCAGGCCATGAAAGGTCAGTAAACCGAGGAATCACCTTTAACATATGCTATCGTAACCTAAAAAGTTTACTGAATAAGAGAGGTTAGAAAATGAAAAAGTAATCTTTATAACATCAACAAAGTATAATACTGGCCAGTTGTATGAAGTAGATAACCACTGCTAGTGGTGAACTGTTAGACAGCAATATAACCCCCTCACAATAGTGTCCAACATATTGATGCAAATTGGAACATGCCCATTAATGTTCATAGGTATGTATATAACACCCAACTCACTTTTTAGATTTAGTCTGCACAGAGACAATGTCTTTTCTTTTTTGGGTTGATGCTGATCTACTCTGTAACCCTTCTTTTCCTCTTTGTCTTTTTCAAAGTTTTGTTTCAGAAGCTTTTCAAGAAATTGGCACCTCAAATGTACCAAAAAAGACATTTCGTGTGTCATTCTCTTCAGTTATATGCCTATTTTTCATTTGATTCCATCGCCTGGTCTTTTGACTAAAAATTTCATTCTACCAATTCTTTTAATGATAGTTTCAGCTTTCCAATACCTTTTCCCTATCTAATACATTTGGTAAGAAACCTTTTCACCCACTTGGTAAAGTTTATTTCAAGATTTTGGTACCATAACCTTGCCAAAGACTGATCTTATTTTCCATGCAAACATACTTTCTGCTGGAGTCATGCTTGCCAGTTTAGACTAGTTTTTTTTTTTTAAAATGACTAAACTTTTTGTTTAACCAATGATCAATTTTTTGTCTTGTTTAATATTTCCCTTTCAGATTTGTAACTTCATTTTTTTTCAATAGTTTCTAACTAAAGTGGATTAATGTTGAATTTAAAATTTAATAATGATTTTTTTAATGTAAAATTTTGTATAACCTAGTATTTCTACCCTCTTCCTTGTTGCTGTCTGTTTCTCTTTCTCTGGGTCGTTTTCCCTGTGTGTGTGTGTGTGTGTGTGTGTGTGTATATATATATATATATATATATATATATATATCCTTTTTTTAATTCAAGATTAGTTTCTGCAAAGTTACCAAAAGATCGAAAAGGTATTGTCTTTGAAATATTTATGAAAAATCAATGGAAATTTAACCTTTTTTCTGTCTACTAATAATGAAATACTAATCTTTGGTTTTGCAGATGGTGTTCTGTCTTTTGCCAGTTTAGACGAGTTTAAAAATAAAAACTTTTTCATTTAACCCATGTTCAATTTTTGTCTTGTTTATTATTTCCCTTTCAGATTTTTTATTTCATTTTTCTCAATAGTTTCTAACTGAAATGAATTAATATTGAATTTAAAATTTAATACTGAGTTTTCAATATAAAATTTTGCATAGCCTAGTATTTCCACTCTCCTTTTTGTTGCCATCAGTTTCTCTCTCTCTTTCTCCTTCTGTGTGTGTGTGTCTATCTATCTATCTATCTATATATATATATATATATTTTTTTTTTTTTTTTTTTTTCAAGATTTTTCAAGATTTTCAAGATTTTTTTAATTCAAGATTAGTTGCTGTAAAGTTACCAAAATAACAAAAAATTATTGTCTTTGAAATATTTATGAAAAAACAAAGAAAATCTTAAGCTTTTTCTGTCTACTGTTAATGAATCTGGGGAATCTGCATTATCTTCCTATTCATGAATAGTCATTTGAACTTATACAAGTATGTACTTAATATTTACATTCTTTCATCCCCCACCTTGTTCCTACTCATCCTTTTTTTTTTGCATGGAATATTAGCAATTTGGTAAGAGAAAATTAAGCCTACAAAGGGCTGATGAACTCTTAAGGAGTCAATAGTCAGCTAACTAGAAGTGCTGTCTCAATAAATCACTATAGAGAAGGCAACAGGATACAACTCCACGATCATTTCCATGTACAATCATCACTTTACAACATACACATGTAAAACCGAATAACATGAAGAGGTTTCATTCCAAAGGAAGTAACTCCTCACGTGTTAAGGATTGACACAGGCAACAGGTGTCACCTGACTGTCATTTGTCCAAAATTTGTCCCTCATCTGGAAAGGAATGACATGAGCAACAGGTGTCTTCAGGCCATTACCCTGTGATTTTGCACAACAAACAAAAATTTACCCTAGGAACATTGCACATTAGGACATTGAAAAACTATGGGCAACTTGAGAATGTCAAGCAGACAATGAGCAGATTAAACATCAAAATTCTGGGTATATGCAAAACTAGATGGACAAACAATAGAGACTTCAGCAGCAACAACCACAGAATCATATGTCACTTAAATCCCAAAGTAGACAAGGAGAGGAAAGGGGAGACAACTAGCAAATTTGGATTAGGATTTGGACCCATAAATAACTTGCAACAGTCTGTAATCTGGTTGTAAGGTAAACCGTCTTCTGTGGTTGAATGTATGACATTTCATAAGAGCAAAGACAATCCCTAACTCTTCTTTTCTATCACAGAATAATTATTTTCAGCTGAAAGAAGTCTCCTGATGAGTGGGCAATAGGTTTAATTGAAGTGTCTTCATGTTTATGCATAATGCAGACTCCTATTCTGTATGAAATAGCTTATGTTATCATTCCTTTAATTTTTTTTCAAATGCTTCCTGGCACTCCATCATCTATACCCATTTAAAGTCTTTTTTGACAGCTTGTTTAACAGGGCTCACAAACAGTACAAAAATATGTCGTAATAAGTTGCTAAACCCAGCAGACTTTGTAGATAGTTGACATTTTTCAGGAGCAGGCATGTCTTTTATAGTTTTGGCTCACACTGGATCTGGTCTCCTGATATTTTTTATCAATTACTTGTTTATTTTTAATCATCTCACCCCAAGCAAGGCATTCCACTGCCACTATTGCGCATGGGGCTACATAGGGGAAGGTAAAGAGAAGGAGTGGTTAGACATAGGGAATGTCAGGAGGAAGGTGACAGATGAGTAAGGATAGCGAGGATGAGGGTTGGGCAGATGGGAAGAGTGTTTGATAGAATGGGAGCAGGTTAGTGTGTTAGGAGGTGTCTATTGACCTTACAGTTAAACTCCTGGAGATTGTAGCCGTCGGGGAAGCAATCGTGTGGAAGAGAATTCCACAGTCAGGAAGTGCAAGGAAAAATTTTGTCCCAAAATATTTTATTTTATTCATGAAAGATTTGCATTTTTGATTTTCAGCTTGAATCCATAGTTCTGAATTTTTCTGAAAACTTAAAATATTTTTCTTGTGTTTTTCTGGGTTTTCATTTTTCAGCAATATATTGTCCAGATAAGTCACTGCAAAGTGAAGCCTGCTCAGCATCATATCCATTACTTGCTGAAAAATAGCTAGGGTAACCTTTATACCAAAAGCCAAACAACTGAATTTATACATTCCTAAAAAATAATTTAGAACATTTGTTGTTCACTGCAATCTGCATATACACATCACTTAGGTCAGTTTTCAAAAATATCCAATCCCTGCTAAGTTGTGCAAAAACCTCTTTCAGTTCCAGAAATGAATAATGATGACTTCTGAGGTTATTGTTTAGGCCCATGGAGAAATTCATCACATTTGTAATAAATTCCTCTTTGAATTTTATT
This sequence comes from Ascarosepion bandense, assembly GCA_037127315.1. Classification (NCBI taxonomy): domain Eukaryota; kingdom Metazoa; phylum Mollusca; class Cephalopoda; order Sepiida; family Sepiidae; genus Ascarosepion; species Ascarosepion bandense. The sequence continues at coordinate 353,601 of JBBBDQ010000132.1, read as the reverse complement.
TTCTCTTCTGTAACACTACAAGCAATTTTCTTGGTAACCATTAACATTGGTTTTCCAATTTTCTTGACACAACAGGTACTCATAGGTAGACACTTTCTTCATGGTGATTAAAGGAGATTGGCTTCTTTATGGAAGTATTAAAATTTATGAGTCATTTCTTACCTCAGTCCATCACAGTTGGAGATCCTTTCTAAGAGCACCAACAAGGTTTACTTCATTAGCCTTGACAGATTTCTTTTTTAAACTAGAATAAATGGTTATGTCATGGTGCCTACTTGTGAACTGATTACATCAGAAAGATCATTGATGAAAATCAGGAAATGTGTAAGACCTCAGATAGAGCTTTGCAGGACACTTGTGTTCATATAAAAGGATCTGGAAGTATTCCCATTCAAAACAGCCTTCATTTCAACAGTTAATAAGAATGATTACATTAAATTGAAGATCAACATGCCAGATTATGTCAAATGCTTTTGAGATATCCTGGGCAAGATCTAGGGCTTCTCCATTATAATCAAGAGGCTGGTATATATATTCAGTGATGGCCATTAACATATCAGCAGTAGACATGTCAAAGTGGAAGCCATACTGCTTGTCAGAGAGTAGATTGTGGGATGTGAGATGATGAACCATTTCAGCATCAATAACAGCCTTGAAAAACATTGCCAAAAAGCAATAAGAGGCTGATAGGGTGATAATTAGAGGGGTCAAATGGCTGCCTAGAGTTTTTTTAAAAACAGGAACTACAGAGAAGGACTTCCAACAAGCTAGAAAACAGGAAGCAGTGGGGCAATAGTCATAGAGTTTAGATAGAACAGGAAAAAGTTCAGGGGCAAATTTTTTAGGATGATGACTGGAATTCCATCACCTTTGCTTGCCTTATGGAATTCAAGCTTACAAATTATGTTAGAGACCATAGACAGGGTTATATATGCATCACTCAGTTGAGTCTCACTTCTAGGTAAGAAGTCGAGTGTTGGTACTACAGATGAGTCAAGTGTGTTGTTGGAAGAGAATTTGTGAGCAACGCACTCAACCTTGTTCAGTGTGGATGGGAGGAACTCAAATTGATTAAATACAGGAGGGATTGAAAGTTTGCTGTTGTTTAGCACCCTTTTGCAGAGCTGTCAGTAGTCTTTGGAACTAAACTTGCGAGATGCTACATGCTGCTGCTTTCTCTCGACAAACAACAACTTAGTGTCATTAAAAGACACTTGTATTCATTATGAGCAGAGACAAAAGAGCCTATTGTAGTCAAATGCATTGCTCTGGTAAAGCTGGAAGAAATGATTCCAGTGGGTGATGGCAACCAAGAAAGTTAATAGGGGATTCCTGAAAGGAGTGGGAGTAGAAAGATGCCAGCATTTTTGGCCACTTGGCCTGGTAGGCATTGAAGTCACTGAACACAAATATATTGGCAAATGGGTAAGAGGAAATGGTCTTGTTTATATTATCTGAAATAGTATTTTTCACAGTCAGGAGAGGAAGGGGAGTGATGATGAACAAACGATAGCTGAGTTTAGTAGAGTGAGAAAGAGATACATATTAAAGTGAACTGGAGATTCAAGAGATGCCACCTTAACCAGAGGAAGATGTTCACAGACATACACTTTCAGACTATGCATATGGACATATATGATTACATCCACTTATCAGGAGATTTTATTATAAACTACTACTGTAAAGATAAATTAACATTTAATTTTATTTATTGGTAGTAATGCTCCATCTAACTATATCAATCTCTATAATTACAAAGACTGCCTGTTTTTAAAGTGCTATTTTTCAGAAAAATCCTAGTTCACCTTTTTTGATTGAAACACAACCTTTATTGATATATGCATCATATAATGAAGTTTAAATGTAACTAATAAGCTTGTGAAATTTGGCAAAAAATGCACACATGCAAACATTTAAAAAAACACTGCAAACACAGTATTAGATACCTAAAAAACCCATAAACAGCAAATCTAGGAAGTACAAATATCCCAATGATCAGCATTCTAGATTTGCTGTCAGAGCAATAAATCTTCTAAATCACTTGCTGGCTTCACAAGCAATTGTTGGTTATACATATTTAATGAGTTTACATCAATTATATATATATATATATATATATATTGTAACAAAATTGTGGAACTCGTAGGTTTTTTAACCTGCTGTTCATGCATTTACTTTTATAAAGAGTGCTCGATTATAACAGTTGTTACAATGGTTTATAAATTCATCATGACAACTATTACAATACTATATATATATATATATATATATATATATACACAAATATATATTATTAGTACTTATAAAAACTGTTTAAAATGTGGGAAGTACTTCTGCCACACACACACACACACACTCATATGTCTATAAATTGATGCAAATATAGTTTTAAGGTATACTGTGTTTTTATGGCTAAATATGCTCAATATCAGTGATAGAAAATCTATAGACCATATATATATATATTTATTTACAGTGGATAGCAAAAGTATTTAGCACTTCTATTTTTTTATAAATTTTACAATAAAATTTGTTTAACTTGAGTGATACTTACTTCAAATATCTTAATGAACATTGTCTAACTAAATATAGAGTAAAATTGAGAAACATTGTTTTTATGTACTTTCATTGCCAATTATTGAATTTGACTGGGTGCAAAAGTATTTAACATTTATAAAAATAATATGGTTAAAAGTGTATTTTAAAACTATTTTCAGTTATTCTGATATAGTTTTTTTTACTTCAACTCATCACAGGTTGTCTTTAATATATGTAGTAACTCAGCATGTCACTCATTTGGCGCATATTGAGAACAAGTCTACTACAGATTTTTCCCACTATCTAAACTTATTAAAATGGTTAAAACAAAAGAATTGTTAAATGGTATGCAGCAGAAGATTGTAAAGCTGCACAAAGATGGTAAGGGTTATTGAAGAATTGCTCAAGATTTAAATTTGCTTGTATGTACAGTAGGTGCTGTCATTTGAAAGTGGAAAAAATGATAGTAATGAAAATATTCAAAGAAGTGGTTGTTTGCATAAATTAAACAAGACTACTAAATAGGCCAGAATGAGAAGAGACAACCATTTTTGACATGATCTGAAAAATGTTGATATTAAAGTAAGTAAAGATACAATTAAGAGATCACTGAATCATACAGGCCTGTAATTTAGGTCACCAAGAAAGATTCCACAATTAAAACAAACATGTGCAAGACCGTTTGAAATTTGTTAAAAACATGAACATGAATCAGATGAATTCTGGAAGAAAGTTATTTGGTCAGATGAACCAAAAATTGAGCTTTTTGGAAGAAATATGTGCACCCAAGTATGGCAGAAAAATGAACTGAATACAACTCAATAAACACTATGCCAACAGGCAAATATAGGAGTTTAAATGTAATGTTTTAGGTTTGTTTTCATATAACAACATAAGAGAATTATAATTCAACAAAGGAAGAATGAATGCAGTAAAATACAAGCAAATCTCATCAACCCATCTATTAAAAAGTACAAATTTAGGGTTTGACTGAGATTTTATATTCTAACAGGACAATGATTTAAAGCACAAGGCTGCTCCATTGAAAATGGAATTAATCTTCTCAAATGGCCTAACCAGTCCCCAGATGTGAACCCAGTAGAAAATTTATGCAAAATCTTAAAGTTGAGAGTACATGCAAGAGATCTCAGAAATATCAAGGAATTGAAGAAACTCTGTGAAGAAGAATGGGTGAAACTGCCAAAATCTTCATGCAAGAAGCTCGTTTTCATTTTCATGAAATGAATAGAGGCTGTAAAGCAGAAAAGAGGATATACTACTAAATATTTAAAAATCGTGTTAAATATTTTTGCACATGATCCAATCTAAAAAAATGGCAATAAAAGTACATAAAAAACAATGTCTCTCATTTTTACTGTTTACTTAAACAATGCTCATTAAAATATTTCAAGTAGGTATCATTCAAATTGAACAATACTTTTTGTAAAATTTATAAAAAAAACCAATGTGTTACATTCTTTTGCTACCCTCTGTATATATATGTGATATTTCCTTTACAAGCATATATATATTGTATACATTTTGTATTCATGTGTACTTGAAGATTGACAATATTATTGTCAATTATATGTATTTATATATGACAGATAATGTAATTCTGTTAATTTTTTTGTTTTTCTTGGATGTAAATAAGAACTTTCTTTTTGAAATTTAGTGAGCTCTTGAAATAAATAATCATTTCAATAGCTTTGATACTAATTTGAATGAAAACACATCTTTCATGCATATACAAGACAAACACAATAAAGACTCAACAAAAGTACCATGCCAGTGCATTTTTAATGAAACATTGATGAGAATGGCATTTCTGCCTAAGTAAAAAATTGTGTGTGTGTGTACACAACAGTTGGTTGTGTACTTAGGCAGAACTGACATCCTCATTAAAAATAAACTTGATTGATTGATAAAATGATTATTATATCTATTCAATATATATATATATATATATATATATATATATATAGAATGACTATAGCAATCCTTCAGATATGGTGTGAAGATGACTTGAAGTGTGAAACTGTCAGTCATTATGCAGTATTGATTATATGTTTACACTATATCTACAAATGCTCTCTCACTGATATTGAAATTTCTTTCTCTATAAATATAGCAAACTTTAAACAATGTCAAATCTTATTTGATAGTGCATATTAATCCTATTAAACATTATATAGTGAACATTTCATGTAAAAAACAGATCTATTGATCCAGCCTCATAGCTTGAAATTACATACTTGCACGCATATATGTTTTTGTATAGATTTTAAATATTGATTTTTACAACATTCCTATGATTGAAAGTTTAAACTTTTTCTTATGTGCACACATTCATATATACAGAAATGAAAGTTAGTTGTGAATATATATATACTAGCAATATAGCCCGGCATTGCACAGGTGTAATGAAAGCTTTAAAACTAATCCATGGTTCTGGAGCTCAGACTCTTTGGATGTTGGCACAAAAGACTAAAAAGCAATAGTTGTTTCCAGATATACACTTACATTTAAAATAATCGTCTATTGCTTTATTACACATGACACGTATCTGACTAATAAGAATTAAATACTTACAACATTCCAGTATACTGCCTTTTTTTTTTTAAAAAGTTTTTATTTCTTGTCTTTAACCAGATCATTAGCTAACTTGTTTCATTTTATTAAAGCATCTTCAAAATGGAACAAGTTAGATTAAGACACATTTGCTACATTGTTCTTTATTTATTCTATCATATATATATATATATATATATATATATATATATATAACATAAATAATATAACATAATATAACTACAAAAGTTGCCATTTTGTTTTGACACTATCTGTGTCTTTTTAAGAATAGTGTTTGTTTGTATTTTATTTCACCTATACCTACCTTATATATATATATATATATATATATATATATATATATATATTTGAGAGAAAAATGTATGAGAAATTGGAAAAAAGTTTGTCGCAGCTTTTCTTTTAAAAATGTTTTTTGAATTATAAAATTTTATATATTGTTATTCCATATATATATATATATATATACTAGCAGTATAGCCCAGCGTTGCTTGGGTGTAATGAAAGCTTTAAAACTAAACAAATGGTTCTGGACTCAGCCTAAAGAATATGTGTATGAAGTTTGGTGAGAATCGGATAAAAATTGTGGATTTGTATAAAGGACATACAGAAAAAAACATCTTGCCTTTTGCATATATATATATATATATATATATATATATATAAATATATTATCAATTTTCTGCACTATTGTAAGAACTGCAACGTTGAAACTTCTGAATATCGTTTATTATGTCTTTGTCTATAAGTGTATCAAATTTGATTAAAATCGGATCACTCCTTCTATAACCCGATTTTTTCGATTATCGATATTTATCGGGGGTACCTCGACACAAAACCTAGCGAAGAAAACTCACAGACGCTTATAGTACAACTGTGTAAATTTTCAAGAAAATTGGTCCAGCCATTTTGGAGTCTATAGGTAACGGATACACAGACACACAGACAAAGTTCCATTTATAAATAAGTTTTGATATATATATATAATAAATGCTTGTTTCAGAGCCCTCTCTCAAGTTATTACCCCACTTTCCCCAAGACTTTAAAAACATTATCCCTCTAAATTAAGCACTCACTTTGATTAAGCAAATATATTTGTGGAAAAAGTAAGGGATAGATTGACGATGATGAAGATGTTGCCTTTTATAATTTAACAATTAAAAGGGCAACTTATTTTCCTTTGTTTTTTCATGCTACCTCATGCTGTTCTTTAATTGCATAAATAATATATGAAAATTACTAAAATTGCATTTTTTAAAAAATAAACACCCCTTTTGATTGAGTAATCCCCTTCAAATGATATTCTTTTAAATAAGAACATGTTGTGCTATATTGAGCATTTATGAAACATATATTACTTTATATATCATTATAGTATAGTATACGAAGACTGGGCCAGGATTTGATAGACAGGCTAAGGTTGTGTATGAGGAGATGCTATAGCAACAAATAAGCATGCATTCTCCTGGAGTACTACTTGACTACTGCCTCCTGGAATCGATGCTATCAGAGCTATCTCTCTTGTATAATAAAACAAATGAGAAAAAGAAAATGCATTTTGTTGATATACTCCATGAAGTGGCATTGACATCTTAGAGGCTGAAGCCAGTGATGACATGGAATCCAACAATAGTGGACACTGTGTTTGAAATAGATACCATATTTTTATTTTACATTCTTCACTACTACTTAAAAAGGAAAAATAAAACCTTGTTTGCTGTGACGTATTTCATGGCTGCATGTTAAAACCACACTGGATTAAATGCAGGATTCATGGTAATTCCTCTTATGGAATAAATTTTCATTACAAAGATTTCTCAAATATACAGGCCAATAGATGTCATACACACTGTTTAATAAATAAAAACATTGACCTCTATTTCAAATACCGAGTTGGATGTAATAACAAATGTTGTGTTAAAATTATATCCTTTAAATTCTTAGAAAGTCTTTGGTATGACAATAAACAACATCCAGCAAGGCCTCTGCTCAGGAGGTTTAGAGGAGCATGGAACCACTTCTTAATTGCTATTGTTTCCAGGTTCACCCTAACCTACAGTGGTAGCACCTGTTTGGGTCTCAGCTACAGGCAAATACTTAGCTATCCACCCAGACTGGGGTCATTTAAGATTAAAAGAAAAAGTTAGGCTGAGTAAGAGTCTTTAGCTTTGGATAGAAACTTGTCTAAGAGAAGGAAATCTCTGAAATAAAAACCTTTACACCTACTTTGTGTAGAATAGGGTAGGTTCAATTCCTTAACTTGGTAATCTTTGTACAGATAGTGTCTCAATAAAAGCACTGAGTTTCCAGTCTCCTAAACTGGTTGGTGCTAGTAAGGGCATACAGCTGTATAACTCACTCCATTATTTCATGATGGTCTAATTACATAGCCATCAAGAAAATCAGAACAATAAATATATATATATATATATATATATATATATATATATATATATTGTTCTGGTTTTCTTGATGGCTATATAAAGATTATATATATATATATATATATATATATATATATATATTGTTCTGGTTTTCTTGATGGCTATATAAAGAGAATTATATATATATATATATATATATATATATATATATTATGTTCTGGTTTTCTTGATGGCTATATAATGAGAATTATATATATATATATATATATATATATATATATATATATATTGTTCTGATTTTCTTGATGGCTATGTAATTAGACCATCATTAAATAATGGAGTGAGTTATATTGTTCGGGTTTTCTTGATGGCTATATAAAGAGAATTATATATATATATATATATATATATATATATATATATATATATAAAGAATGCTCAAGATTTATAAATTTATAAATATTCCTGATGAATATAAATTCAAGAATAATAATTACAGCAAACATACCACCTATTTCGAATTTCTCAGAGTATAATTCTAATAAGGCCCATTTGAACAGACATGGAAACCAACCAACCTCACTCTGCATCATACTTGTGAAAAGTACAACCTTACTAAACTCAACCACAAAAAATGGATAAAAATAAAGGGCAAGTTAATAATAAAGAAGAAACCAATTTTAAATAATATCAACTATGAATATAGCCACAATGTGCTGACCATTTTTGGAATATGAACATATTATTTTTGATAATGGTTAATAGATTAGTTGAAATTGCTCAGATTAACAGATCACTTGGACAGTTTCTGCACAATATATCTTAAAAAATCACTTTTATGAATTCTAGAAAAATTTAATAAAAAGCTTAAGCTCAGTACCTGGTCAGTTATCTTCACTGAAACTTGTATAAAAGAGGGTTTGCTGTCCAAATACACATGCTTATTGTTGCATTGCTGAGACACGATCCATGATATCACAAACTATGGATCAAGGAAGAATAATTTTACTCATATACCTGACCAAAAAGAACACATTATATCCATGTATCAGCACATATCAAGTCACCCAAAGTTTTTAAAACTACTTTTGATTTACACTATATATATATATATATATGTGTGTGTGTTAAATTTTTTATACACTTCCAGTTCTATACATTTGAGTTCTTTCAACTCATGTGTAGATTTTGCTGAAATATGTAACTTGCTCTCTGATCAGTTGCTCTACAATTAATTATTTATATGTCATATTATTTAGGTCTACATACAAAAATACATGCCTGAAATTATATATATATGTGTGTGTGTGTGTGTGTGTGTGTGCATACATTCACATATTCCTATTTGTTTTTATTATGTGCTCTTGAAATTTGTTAAACTATAGTATCCAATGATTTTCTGGGGCAGCTCATATTAGATCACCTTGACACACCCCAAGGATTTTCTAAACTCAAAATAAAAATCCTACAAAATCCCTTATTTCATTTATCTGTTTATTTTGTTTCATCACAGAGGGTGGGACGAGTTATTATGTTCAAGAGTCCTTTAATTAATGGTGTGTCTCCTTACCAGGTTCTTTTTACCTTTAAGAACTTTCTCCATTAGAGAATGTTAGTTATTTCTAAAGGCAATAAAAAATTCTTTTTATGCCATTATAGGATCATTTTGGCACTGAGATTTGGATTTTGAATCATTAGCAGAAATTTATTTCACCACAATATATCCTTCACCCTAAATAATCAATATATGTTTAAAAGGTAGTGGTGTATATAATTTTCCTGAAAAGCTTGACATTACCCAGATATCATTGATCCATTCAATGCCAATATTTCCTGAGAAGGTAGTTCTAGGTTGTTTGATTTTATTTATCATGAGTTCTGTAACACTAATGGATTATGGAACTTATGTATGGACATTTTATATAAATCACTATATGTACTATAACCATAACAGCATTGTATGTCTAAATTTTTCTTTGCACTACACTGGTTCCCAATTAAAGCAAGAGAGCCAATTCAGCCTTGCTATTTAATCCATAGCAGGGGGAGTGATGAATTCATAGCTTTCTTAAGTTTATTAGTGAAAAAGTGTAACAAACTCAGTCAGAACTTATATTTGGTTTACCGAGTTCTCTTTTTCAAGTCATGAATTGTTATGCTACTGAAACATCCTTTATTTTATAAAGAATCCTGAAAATGAAATGAACATTGATGACATCAGTGTTTGAAAATCTTCACTTGTTTGTCCCAGAATAACATTCATTTTTGCCTCAAGATTGTCTGCAACACCAGAATAAAAAAAATTACTATTTTTAAATTATTTGCTCCTGCAGTTCAAATAAAAAACAAAGCTCTGTTTAATTTGTTTGTGGTTTATTCATAAGATAGACATTTTGGAACATTTTTAAAAGAATAATTCAATCAGTAAAAACAATCATGTGACTATATATATATATTCTGATTTTCAAAAAGAGAAGCATTGCAGTTATCATTTTAAATATAACCCTCTCAAGATATTTAACCAATACATTGAAATTCAGATATCAAGAAATGCACTAACTTTACTGTTTTTAAAAAGTATAAAAGTGATCATCAAGGATCAAGAAGAGGCTTGAGGCAGCAGAAATGTGGTTTTACAGAAAGATACTGAGGATACTATAGGCTGAGCATGTGAGCAATGATGTGGTATTGAAGAGGATGTAAATGAGAAGAAAACTCATACTTAACATCAGGAAGAGACAAATGAGGTTCCTGGACACATAATGAGGAAGGAGGGCCTGGAGAATTTAATACTCACAGGATGGATAGAAAGAAAGAGTTACAGAGGAAAGCAGCACAAGTCATACTTGATAGGCCTGAGCAAATGGATGGTGTAGTGGGGTTTGGGAGAGATGCCAAAAGAAAAAATATTAAAAGCAACAAGAGATAGGGCCAAGTGGAAGCCCATGATCACCTACCTCCTGAAGAGACACAGCACATGAAGAGGAAGATGAGGAAATGTTGATCCTAGTTGAATTTTCATTATTTACACTGTTCTGACTGTTGTCCTCATCTTTATTGCCATGTTTATGATGTTTCGGTCATTGTACAATCAAGCCCTCTTGAAGTGGTAGGAATTTTTAACCAAACCCTTTATTTCGATTGCTGGGTTATATCATTCTCATTAAAGTGTGATGCCACTTATAGATGCCATGTATTTATCTCTTTTTAACTTAACTCTCTAAGTTATATGTTCACCACTACCGTAGCCAGGTATTGAACTCACAACTCTTTGGGTCAAGTCACTAAAACAAACCAATGCCTATATCCATTGGGCTATGTCTCCTTGTGTTAAAAGGAAACAACTATATGGCATCCTCCAGTGGCATTGTACATGAAAGAAGAATGATAATGGAACTACTACCTCATCTCAGTATAGACAAATACTTGTTGGATTTGTTGAGCATTCAATCGCTGCTAATTTTCCTCTATGGATTTAAAGATTGAAAGAAGTACAGTAATAGAAATGCCATTGTTTCCCAACTTACCAATGAGTGATCCACATACTTTGATCTTGAGACCATCTTTTGCAGTACATATAGCATGTGGCATACAATTTTTGGTGACAAGATTGCAATGTTCTGCTACAGGCAACAGGGTAGATTGCGTTACACTTTTAATTGGCTAGTTTTGCTGGCATTGTAAATATTATGAATGCATCTTTAAAAATGAATATGAAGATTACCTCAAATACCAGCAGCTGGTACTGCAGTTAAGAATATTAAGTTTCAAAAAAAGATTCAGCAGTTTCATCTGGTATAAAAGAAACAATACTATTGACTCAAGTACAGAGGATACCATTGCAGTGTTTCACTGAAATCTTTGGCAAAAATTCATCTCTACTTTAACAAAGATATCAGTGTCTTCAACTTTCAAAAGAATACAAATGACAATTCCATCACTATTTTTGATATGGTCAGTTAAGAAATGATAGATGTAAATGATAGAAAAGTTCAAGTATCTGATTTTTATATTAACACTAAAGCTGAACAGGACCTAATGGTCAATCATTTATTGGTGACTGAAGAATTCCAATGAATCTTCTTCTGCTTTTATATGCCATGTCACTTCAGGACATGGGGGATCATACCTCTCCATAACTTCCTATCCTTTGTAGCTCTGAGCAGTATTTGTCTTTTTAGTATCACTCCCATTCCCTGTTCTGCCATCTATTTACACAAACTTGTTATGTAAACTACTCACTGTTTCTCCCTATGTCCTGTGAGTGTGAAACATTGTGTCCCAAAGATTTCAGTTATCTCTTTCTAAAAGCATAATTCTGCTGATCTCCCTTTGAACTTTTGCACTAACAGCTAAATAAAATAAACCTCAAAAATGAAGCTAGTTCTATTTTGATCATCATCACCACTCAGGCCCTGAATATTTTCCAGTTACAATGAATGGTTCCACTCAAAAGTAGGCTCCATTTTTTGCATGTCTATTGGCTCTCAAGTTCACTGCATTGTTTACACATTCTTTCTCACAGATATAACATTGCAAGGCCAGCACTACTGCCCCACTATTTTTCTGGCAATTTTGAGATCAGCATCAATCTTTAGTTTCACTATTTTAGGCCTTTACCTGTAAGATAGCTTTGTACTGTCACAAGTGAGAAAATTAAATTTGTAGGCAAATTTATTGCGAATATAATATTGAAGAAAAAAATGTTAAAATGAAAAATATTCGTAATGAAAAACACAAATAATCTTTTTAGTGCAGATTGTTTGGAAAAATTTAAATTATAGAACTGCCCAATCAATTCATTTTGATAAAATGTTAGTTCTACCAACAAAACAGAAGCTCTAAAAAAGAATTAAAAAGGAAATTCTCAGCAATATTTTCTGGTACACTTTGCAGGTGTAACAAGTTAAATTAAAGCTAAAAGAAAGCATACAACCAGTCTTCAAAAAGAAAAACAAATGTACTTTTTGTATCAATCAAATAAATGACAAACTTGATAGACTTGAAAACATTGGTGCCAGGCATAGCAAATAAGCTTTGCTGACAGTATATGTTAAAAAAAGTCAAAGAAGATACATGTCTGCATAGATTTTTCTATGGGCTTATATGATTCCTTCAAAATTTATCACTACCCACTTCCGGGGCCAAAAGAATTTTTCCAGGCTTAGCTGAGATAAGATTTCTTCAAAAATAAACCTTAGCAACATATCTTCAAATTCAAGTCAATTTTGAATGTGCAAAATTCTTGACCATAAATACACACAGATGATTATATAAATTTAATCGTTTGTCGTTTGGCATTAAGGTCACTCATGGACATGATGCTAAGTGGTCTTGACTTCACAGTTGCATACCTTGATGATATTTTTCTGGGAAGTAAAATCACATAGGAATGTAAAAAACTGTTTTTGAAGTGTTTAAAAGAATTCAGGACTAGATTCTAGCTAAGGGACGAAAAGTGTGAATTCTTTATGAACAATATTAATTACTTGGGACAGATTATTGACAAGAAAGGCAGGAGACCAGATCCAGCACAAGCTAATGCTGTTAAGGACATGCCTGCTCCTGAAAATGTCAGATCTCTAGAAAGTTCCTTGGAATAATCAAGCTATTACAGTGTTTTTGTGAAAAATCATGCATTGTTTCAGTGCACTGCTAAATAAACTTTTGAAAAAAAAGGCAATATCTGTCTGGATGTCAGAGTGCCAGGAAACATGTCAAAAAAAAACCTCAACTTCAGATTTGTATTTGGCACACTACAATCCTAAACAAGAATTTATTATAGCAAGACACATGAGTGGGTATGATATTGGAGCTTGTATTATGCATAAAGTGATGATGGCTCTATTAGACTAGTTGCACATGCTTCCAAGATGTTTTTTTTAGTAGAAAATTATTACTCAGTAAATCAAAAAAAAGTCTATAGATTGTCTTTGCCCAAATAAAATTCTATAGATTTATTCACAGGAGAAAATTTACATTGTAGATGGATCATAAATTGTTGTTAACAATTTATGGGTCAAAAAAGAATTACTGACTCATACAGTTAACAGATTGCAATGACGGGGAACCATTCTTCTAAATTATGACTTTAGAATGAAGTCCTTGATGTTGAGTAAGCTAAATCATGCAGACAGATTGTTCAGACTGATTCCAAGGAATAATAAACCCTTCAAAGATGCAGTTATTTTTGCTCTACAATGAGAGGTAGAAATTAAAAATATTTTGTACAATACTGTTTCAGAACTACATGTAACATTGGAGGATATAAAAAAGAAAGCACTGTTGAAAAATTCATGATTGAAATGAAAAATACATTTAAAAGACAAGAATAAAAACACTGAAATTTATTCAGTATATGATGACATTCTCATGTTCAGTGATACAGGAATGGTATATCTAGCACTACAAAAAAGGCTCCTGAAAGAATTCCAGGCAGAACACCCTGGTATATCCCCAAAAAATGAAGAATGTAATGAAAAGCTATATTTACTGGTGTAGCCTGAATTGGGACATTGAAACTTTGGTAAAATCATGTAAAAGAATGTGCTTTGGCAGCTAAGGCACCACCAGTTAAGTTTAATCCATGACCAGAACCTGAGCGTCCTTGGTCACATCTTCATATGAATTTTGCTGTTCTAATAAATGGCTCATGTTATCGAATTGTCATAGACAACTGTTCATCATGGCCAAAGGATTTCACATGCAAGAGCCCAACCACACAAGTAGTAATACAGTTTTTACACACACTGTTTGCAAGGTTTGAAGTTCCAGATTCAATTGTTTCTGATAATGGTACGTAATTTACAGAGTTCAAGGAATTTTACAAGATGTTTGTGATAAATTACATTACAATTGCCCCTTACCATCCAAGAAGCAATGGCAGAGCATTTTGTGGTTATTTTCAAAAGAGTTTTAAAAAAAGCTAATGGTGGATCCACAGATGCTGCAATACAACAATTTCTGTAATTGACTGACACCGAATAAAAACATGTCTTCAGCCATGACTCTTGCAGAGATTATGTTTGTGCATAAGATATGCACAGTGTTCGATAAACTGATTCTCAATGGAAAAAATATAAGCATATTTTTTTAAAAATTGGAAGGAACTTTTACAGTATTGGTCAAAATGTTTTTTACTGCATGTATCAGGTGAATAGGTCATATTGGGAAGTCAGTACTTTTGTCCAAATAATCAGAAAAATAGTATATCTGGTTAAGGAACCAGAATTAGTGCACAAAAGTTACTACAACCAAATAAAAAAAGTGGCATGCAGTTCAGGAGAACAATTCTTCATATATGGTGGAACTAATGGAGGTTCTCTTGTTCTTTTTTCAATGTGGCCATCCTGTAAAATGTTCTGGAAGTAGAGCTCCAGAAAAAGTGTAGCAAGAAGAAGAAAAAGTATATGAAAAGGATTGACATCAACCCTAAAAAGAAAATGTATTGACTCTAGAAAGAGCCAATCTAAAAAGGTGGGTGTTGTATACCTATTTATATACAGGAATGGGATGTTCCTATCTTTTTAAATACGTGTGAAAGGTTGTAGTGTAGAGTAGAGTGATTATACTGACTACTCAGTCAGTCAGTTTAGTGCCATGTGCGATACACGCTTTGGGCGATCATGTCTTGAAAGAGGCATGACTGACTGGGCAGAAGATTATCCCGCAGTAGGTTGCCATTGCTTTCTGCGGTAGACTGGTTGCCGACCAAGGCTATAGAACCCAATCCGTCCTATTATTTAACCCATAACTGGAGGGAAGAGTCGGATTATTACCTTTCCCAAGGGTATTTGTGCATAAGTGAATGCAAGGAATTCAACTGGAATTCGAACTCGGTTCCCTGATTTCTCGTTCCGAGCTGATATCCACTGCGCCACAACGCACAACGCACATCCCTACTGACTAGTAGTTTACCTAATTCAAGCAGTGTGTGAGTCTTGTATGTTGATATACTATTATTCCCAACTTATGTTTTGGTGATTACACATGCGCTAATCTTTTAGGGTTACAATAACAATGACAGAGTTGATTTTTTAATTTGCTGACATAGTGATTGTGAATTCAATCCCTAGTCAATACATGGACTAGGTTAGCAATAACTTAGAAATATGAAATAAAAATAGGAACTAGATGATGTCCCTAGACATGAGCATTAGAACAATTCATTTAATCTACCCATGTAGATTAAATGAAGGGTCCAGTTCAGAATTCCCTGTAGTTTGCTAAGATGGAAAGCCTGGAGGGCAAAATGCCTGAACCATTGTGATAACAATAGCAAAATTAGGACAGTAGTCTGAACATAAAGTGTGTAAATAAAAAAAATATGTAAATTTACTTTCCAAGAATGTAAATGATATAATTTTATTTATTCTTATTTTATCAAAATATTTGAATTTGTTTTTAGTTTTGAATTACACAAGTTTCATTGAAGATGATGACAAGGTACTGCAATTAATTTTTTTTATTTAATTTTTCTTTCTGACACAACGATTTACTACTTTATCGATAGTAAGTCTGATCAGTTTGATAAGGCTAAAATGACAGTAGATATTCAAAGCAACATCTAGTCTCTTGTTAATTAAGTCAAAGAATTGCTTGTTAACTTTAATGCCTCAAAAGTTAAATTGCTCTTTATTAAAGAGACCCTTCTCTTCCATGGACCAGTATGGCTAATGCAGACCATCAGCAGAGTGACTTGTTGCACCTTTTTTTTTGTTTTTTATAATCATATCACCCCAAGCAAGGCATTTTACTGCCACTTTTGTGCAGGGGGTTACATAGAAGGAAAGTTATGAGAAAGAGTGACAGGTTATAGTGAGTTTAGGGAAGTGGGTAAGAGAAGGATGAGAGTACTGATGAGAGTGGAGTGGACAGAAAAAAGAGCATGAGAGAGAGGATGCAGGTTAGTGAAATAGGAGATGACTACTGACTTTACATTTAAATTCTTGGAGAATTGTCGGGGAAGAAAGTTAATGGTAGAGAATTCCACAGGTGGGAAGTGCAAGAAAAGAAGCTGCTGGAGTAGAATTTGCAGTTACATTTTATTGGTTTCACAGTACAAGGGTGGGACCTAGTTGCTAATCTTGTGGCTTCTTGAACTAACATTCACAGCTGACATAAAGTGGAAAGAGTGTATTGAATTCATTGCTAGGTCATTTAGTTTGCTGTGTTGTGTGAGAAATTTTTTTTTCCTAGAATCTCTCTTACATATCTACATACTTACCGTTCATTGCATTCTTAGACCATTTTTTTTTTTTTGCCTTCATCTGTATTTATGGCTAACACCAGCCAATCTCATTACTGTGAGGGGGAACCAAGGTGTATGCATATTCATTACATATTCATTGCATCCCTACCAGAAGTGGCTTCGCACAGAAAATGAGAATGATATATCCCAGTGATTGTAATAAAGGGTTCAGTTCAAAATTTATAGCATTTAAAGAAGGCCGTAGTGTACAACATCCGAAACCTCATAAACATGGCAGCAAAGATGAGAATAATAGTCTGAATAATATAAATAGTGTAAGGGATAGAAAGTTGAGAAGTATGATGATTGACCACATTCTGAAGGGACATAAATAATATGATATTGGCTGACATTGTCTTTTGAGGAGAATTTTAGATGAGAATTTCTCTTTTGAATTAGAGTGGAATCTAAAAATGACACCCGCATTGACTGATATTTCCTCATCTTTTGATTTGAGAAATTTTATTGAAACTGACAGAGTGAATACAAGTTATTGACACATCTTGTAGGTTTAGTATTGGTTTGATTGTGGATATGATGTGTAACTCATGTGCTGATATTGGTCAGTGCTGAGTTGATGTGTTCAGTGCATTATTTCAGAGTATATGGTCTGGCTGAGGGTGCAGACTAGGGAGGAAGTGATGGAAAAGGCTATGACTGGCATAAACTGAATTTCATCTCCCACTCACATCTTCTGCTTCTCCTGCAAATGGTTCAGAAAATGGAGGAAGATGGGAAAGAAATAAAGATTTTTTTTTAAAAGTGATACACACACATGTGAGTGTGTTTGTTTCAGTTTCAGAATCAATAATCGACATGCCACTTTATCTGCCTTATTCGGTTTTCATACTGAGAAATCATTTTCTGTCCACTGAACGCTACATAAAAAACAGGAAGGAATTAAACAGCTAGAAAAAGTGTATATTTGAAACATAATGGTAAGAATATGAAGAAAGCGAACATAAGAATTTCAAATGAATTGAAAAAAGAAAAATAGAGAACCAAGAAAAACATAAAATGAAAGAAAAATAAACGAATAAAGGAAAAGTTAAAGGGATGAAAAAATCTGAATGAAGAAAGAGTGAAAATGAAAAAAAAAACAACTTTGTTAAAATTACTTAAAAATTAAAAGTGAAAATAGAAATAAAAGTAAGTTTCTAGTTATTCAATTTTTATTCTTGGTGTAATTTAAAGTTCCAAATTTTAATTCAATATAGAAAAATCAGTTTTCATAATCAATAACCAAAAAAATATTCTTTATGTGGCTAATGTCATTACCATATCATTTCAATCATTCCATTCTATTGCTTCCTTTTTGTGTACCCTCTACAAAAAACAGTACATGGTACTTCATATACCCATCATCCCAGTTCATTGCTGCAATATGAATGGGCTTACAGCTATATCATGCTGAAAGACCAGTTCCTGTACAATCAACAAAGTTAAGCAACATTAAGTCTGGTCAGTATGTAGGTTAGTGACTACTTGGAAATAACCAGTACTGTAAGCTTGGATGTGTAGTTAGTGTAATGGATAATGAAAATGGTTAATCAAAGAGTGGAGTTCCAATTCTTGTTCGATTTATTATATTCACTTATACACAGATACGATTGTGAAAGGTATGAAACCACCTCTTCTCCCCCACATAAGAGTTAATTAGTGAGACTTTTATCACTAGATTTTTATTATATTCCTCCCAAATTCTTAGAATCAAAAATATTTTACTGGTTTTAATAACCTTTTAATTATTGTCATAGTGTTGATAAGCAATGGCAAACAAATGAATCAATATATCATATGCAATATGAGTAAAGGAGGATATGATGTATACCCCTCCATGTGCTTTGTTTTCATTTTGAGCAAAAAAAACTATTTTCTCTTCTTCCGTGTATAATTTCCTTTAAGGATATGTGTGATCATAGATCTTCACAACTTCCTTTCATTTGTAGGTCTTAGAAATATTTGTCTTTTTACTATTCCTCTCCCATATTATGGTATCATTCGTTTACAAAAACTTATTAAATTAAGTTACTTACAGTTTTGCCTTTGTTCTTCTTACCTTCAATATATCCTCTGAGTGTCAAATTCTTCAAGCCTTCTTTCTTTATCACGTGCCCTAGAAATTTCAGCTTTTTCTGAGATTGAATGTAAGTTTCCTTTTGTATTTGCATTTTCCTTAAAATTGCCTCATTGCTCACATATTCTGTTCATTGTATTCTCACCATCCTTTTTGTAGAATGGCATATCTCTCACTTCAAGTTTCTTATTTATCATTGAGAAAAATGTGCAATCATCACTGCTATATAAGAATGTATGTACAGCATGGCTTTTCAGCATTTTCTACTTTATTTTTAATAAAATTTTCTAGTTTATTAAATTTGTGTTTAGCTTTTACACTTTGGACACAACCAGTGTAGAACTGTTTCTTTCATTTCTTTGTGGAAGACTGTGCAACCATGCTTATAAGTTTATGCAGCAAAGTGACCATAATAAATGACTTTACGAGGTTAAGAGTCTCCAACTCCTCTATGCTGCCTTGTGGATGATGAATTATTTTCCAGCTCACAACCCCCCTTTCCCAAAGATGAAATATTGATAGCAAATGTTCAGATAAGCTACATTCCTTAGTTCCTTTATTTCATAGCTTCATAGCTGGGAGTGACCTTGCTATACACACAGGGTCAACACATCCTTATTTCTTTCATATTTCATTGGTAAAGAGGAAATCCTACTCAGTTTTTTTTTTCCTCAGGATTCTTACTTTGTAGAACAGACTTCTCAGAGAATTCCTCCCTGATAGCTATGATCTTAACCTCAAATTATCTGACATATTCTGACAATATGCAAACCTTACTTCCTTCTCTTAAACCCTTATGATAACTTAATTCATCAAAACTCTATCTTGAGAGGCTCTTGAGTCTTGTATTGAGTGATCAGTAGTCAAAAACAATAGGTAGCAACTGAAGTGAAAACATGCATTTTTGGACTGTTTTAGTGTAAATTGAATAAAGACTCCAAGGAAGAGTTTTAGTTCATTTTGCCTATCCTTCATGCTATTAGACAACTTTTTCACCAGTGTTCCCTCTACACAAAGCAAATAAACTGTGCTCTTCTCATTCCAGGTAAAACCTCTCATACCCGATTTTTCAACCTTCTCTCTAGATATGCTTTTCTGATGTTCCTTGAGCTTGACTTTTAAGTGACAACTGGTTTCTCCCTTAACAAAATATTTCATTTATAACATTCTATGAAACTATAAACATATTGTTAGAATATCTGACCTGGGATGGAAACTCATAATGATTAATTTGTCAAAAAGGTGACTTCATGTTAATATCAGCCTGGGAAGACAATCACAGAAGTGCCTGAAAATCATACCACAGGTTAAGAGCATGATGGCTTTGTTCAACTGCTGATCCTGCCAGTCTCTATGCTTCTCTGTAGAAACTGTAACAAAGGTCAACTTACCATAGTTTCAGTATGAACTACAATTGAAAACATGTAAATGTGCCTTCATGGCTTTCTGCAACAAAGTATTAGCTAGTCAACTTAGTAGTCTCTCAAGACTAAGGACCCTTAATACTATGTAATTGTAGAAATATCAGGATACTATCCCTGTTTAGGACATGTGCCAGTTAATTGCCATACATGATATACATTTAGGCAATCATGTCTCTTTCAAGAAACCACTGACTAGGCAGTAGGTTGCCATTACCTTCTGCAGTAGACTGGTTGCCAACAAGGCTATAGAACCCAATATATCCTGCTATTTAACCCATAGCTGGAGGGAGAAGAGATGGATTTATATTTTCTCGGGGGTATTTGTTCATAAGTGAATGAAATGAATTTGACTGGAATTTAAACTCAGCTCTGCTGAGTTCGCCTTTCAAACAGATATCCATTACCCAACAGTGTGCATCCTAAAATGTGTACCAGTGTGAATTTCAGTATTGTGGTCATTTCCTTGCTTTCATGCATGTGTTGATTTGACTCATCTATTTAATTCTTTTCTCTTTGCTAACATTTCCAAATTTACATTTCTGATAACCTAAGATACTCTCTTTACATTTGGATTTTACACCTGAAGAAGGCTGTAGAATAGATCAGCCAAAATGATGTGGTGACAACAACAATAAAAAAATAAATACATAAAAATTAATTTCAAAAAAAAGAAAATAAGTTTAATGGTCAAAATAAGGAGAAAGATAAGTAATATACTTTAGGAAATTAATTAGTTTTTTTTTTTAAATACAAACATAAGAAGTAAAAAAAAGGATAAAAAATTGTAAGGAAAAAAGGAATAAAAAATGATCAAGAACTTTTGACAGATGAATACTGAATAAACAAAGATACCAATCAAGAATTCTTTCACAGAATTAAAATAAACAAACAAAAGAATAAAGGAAAAATTCTTTCATTGTTGAAAAGTTAATTCATAAAAGAACAGTAAAAGAAGAAAAGAGATGAATTGCATAAATTAAACAAAAAGACAATGATAGACATTAAAAAGAGCAGATAACTATTCAATTATTGTTCATCTGAAGAGATCTTTTTATTTTTTCCAGTTAATAATCTCTTGTGTTTTTTTCTCTTGGTTGAACTATCGATTGAAGCTTTTCTCTCAGAATTCTTTCTGACAGTTGATTTTCACATTGCCATTATGAGAAGATCAATTTAACTGAGTGTGAATTTGATTCAGTGAATTTTGTGTCAAAAATGGACAGCACTCAACTCAAGCCTTACCACAAAAGTCAACCACATTTTTTCTTCTTTTTTATACAGACATTGTAAAAATGGCTGCCATAAATATCTCACTAACAAAAATATTGTAAATCAACAAAGTGGGGGCAGTGGCTTATCTTAAGTTTAAGGCCATTTTTTCTGATTGAGAGTTTTTTAGTTGCTTTATAACTTGAAGAATAGTTTTGTATTATTTTCACATTTTATTTCTTTTTATAATTTTCTTTCCCTTTTAAATTAAATTTCAGATTTATAATGGAAGGCTATTAATTTTTGTTTAAACTTTTTGCAGAGTTGTTTTAGATTTTTTTTAGAAAATTAAAAAATAAATTTTATGTATTTATATATCTTTTTTTGTTTCTGATGTTTTAAAATGTACTGTATTATTTTAATTTTTATTGTGATTCTTCTGGGGTTTATGGTATCATATTATTTTTAAATTTTAAATCAGTTGAGTTATTGGAGGTGAATTTGTTGTTATTATTATTATTATTATTATTATATTAATTTTTCATGTATTCTTTCATTATTGCAGTTATTTTGTCTTTGCTATTTACAACTAATTTGTCTGAATTTTTGGAATATAGAGTTATCATTATTTTCCTCCAATTACTCAGCACTGCTATATGTGATGCTATTAGTTTGTTTATGTAAACTAGTCATATTGAAGAAATTGTTAATTTTGAGGTTGTACTTTAATTAATATCAGCTATTTTGATTTTAAACTGCACGAATCAGAAATGCAGTAAAACATCAAGATATTACTAGTGCATACATCTAGGAAGTGTTTTATTTAATGACAGGAATTGTGACAGAAATCTGAAGGTAGCTTTTGGGGGGCATCTTTGGCTGTTCCAATGAATCGCCAAAGATTCCTTTCAAAAGCTAAACAAAGTATTAATAAACAGGAAAATTTCAATTGAAACAACAAGAAAAAAGAGTACTAAAATGCTATGCAATATGAGTGCTTCTATATGAGAGTGAATACTGGATAATTGCCTCACAAATGACTTGAGGCATGCTAAGAATACCATAAACAGAGCATGTGAACAAATTTTAAGGAAAATGGAAATGAAAGGGAAAAATTGTAAAATCAGGAAAAAATGAAATCTTTTTGGAATTATAATGATGAAAGAGGGCCTGGAGAATATGGTACTCATGCAACATATTGAAAACAAAAGACACAAAGAGGGGAAAAGAGTAACCTATCTAACAAACTTGGTAGAACAGAAACTGGTATAACATTAAAGAGACAAACATTACTAGCTACAAAGAAAAGAAAGTTATGAAGAGCCATAATCATGTTCTAAAGAAACATAGTACGTAGAAGTATACAAACAATTTCTGAAGCCAACGACTTTGCAGATGTTTCACTGATCACTATGATTTTAACTAATGCAAGTCTAGGGTCAACCATCATCTATTCTACATATTCTCATAATATACTCTTTTTACTTACTTCCTTTATGACCTTACAATAATCTAATTTTATAGTCCTTTACCTTGAAGGGCTCTTGGTCTTTGTATTAGCTGGACAATACCATTAAGAATATTAATTAAATATGATTGTCCCAGCTACTTGGGAGGTGTGGAATAAGTCTGTAGGGTTAGATTTGATCTTCTGCAACCATTGAGGAAATGGTACAGCCTTTACCATGATAAGAGAATTTTTCTCACATGAAAAGGTAGGAGTTCAAATCTTACAGGGAGGTTATTCTTTCTTTTGAAGAAGTTATAGTTGAAATTGTTAGATGTAACTATAATTTCTCTGATGGTAGTTTCTCTAATCTCAGTTCTCACTTGTGGAATTTTTTTCTGTCTTGCTTTCAAATCAAAATCTCCTTAAAGCTTGTTCTTTCATTGTTTTTTATTGTTTTTATTGCCTTACTTCAGGTGAAATGATTTTTTTTTAAATTAGGAAAGAAAGATAATCCAAATATGCTAAAAACCATATCACAGGTTGACACAAGTCTTCTGA
The DNA here is from genome assembly GCA_037127315.1 of Ascarosepion bandense. NCBI lineage: Eukaryota > Metazoa > Mollusca > Cephalopoda > Sepiida > Sepiidae > Ascarosepion > Ascarosepion bandense. The sequence continues at coordinate 330,122 of JBBBDQ010000132.1, read as the reverse complement.
GTTAAATTAGAGAGGTTAAACTGTTTAGAAGTTATCAGTGGTTGGCCTAGCAGGTGTCATCTTAAGTGATTGATTCAGTGTATTAGAGTTGTTCAACTACACCAATAATCCAAGAGTATGCATTTTCTCTTAAAAACTGTAACTAACGTCTGCTCTGCATAGTTGCTGTATAAGCCACAGGTTAGCTCTTTTGACATTGAACAAACAAAAATGTATGTGAGAAGATGTCTGCTAATTTCAGCTGGCAGATGGTCATACTTCAAACGAGCAGTGAGCAATTGCTAACTTCATTATAATGAAAATAATTGTAATCACCAAAATTAGGGATTAAATTATTGTGCATCTTTTTGCTTTTAATTTGTTTCTCATACACTGATGTTTTATCCTATTTATTTTTTCTATTTCGTTTCTATTTCAAAGTATTGTCTTTTTAAATGTTTTTTATCTCCTTTTTACATGTAAGCTGTTGTTTTTGTTTCAGCATGAGCAGTATCCTCTGAAGACTATGATCATTGAAAGTCTGGAGAAAGACATTGAGGATGTTAAAGCAACCAATGAGGTAAGAACATTTTGGAATATCATGATAAAAGTGGATGGTAAGAGAAACTGTGGCTGTGAGAAAACTCATAGATTAGCATGCAGTAACACAAAGGATCAACACTGAGGAACCTAGAAAAATACAAATCAGACTACAAATGAACATTTTTAGATACAGTGTGCACCAGAAAAATGAAAAACAAATTTAAAAGATAAAGAAACACTCATATTCAGCAAGAAAATAATTGAATATTAAAACCTTGAGTAAGTTCTCACTGATTTTTCATAAAAAGTAATGTTCTGTTTACAAAAATGTGTACAAAACATTTTACTGAAAGCATTGTCAATCAGTAGCCATTACTTTTTCCTCTTTTTTTGGCAGCTTTTGAATTCTACATCAGAAAAACAACACATCTTTTGAGACTAAACATGAGTCAATCTTCATAAGAATAAAATTGCTACTTCACAAGGCCAAGTTCCATTGATCAGAACAAGTGACAATTGGATGGGTTAATGTCCGGTGAATACATTAATTGGCTAGGACTTCTCATTTAAGCATTTTCAAGTAGGTTTTCATCTGTTGTGCAACATGTGGCCGAGTGTTATCATGTTGCAGAATCACTTTGTCATGTCTCTGCTCATATAGCAGCCATTTCTTTCAATGCTCAGTTCAAACACATCAGTTGTAGTTGATAACAATCTGTTATGATGGTTTTGGTCAGTTTGAGCAGCTCATAATAAACTGTACCCAGCTGATCCCATTAACTGCAGAGTAGAAGCTTCAAACCATGGATATTTGGCTTTGCCACTGATGTTGATATATGGCCAGAATTATCCAACAATCTTCTATGCTCAGGGTTATCATAGTCTATCGATTTTTTATCACCAGTCATGATACGATGCAAAAACTTTTCCTTTTTTACCATTAACAGCTGTTCACATATGAAAATGTTGTTCAACGTCACTTGGCATCAACTTGTATTTCACCTAATGCCCTTCCTTTTGAATCATTCTTAATGCTTTCAAACACTTCAAAACTGTTGTTTGATTAACTTCTAATGATTCTACAAGCTCAGCTTGTGCCTGACATGAATCTTCATGAAGTAATGCCTCCAATTCTTTGTCTTGAAACTTTTCCAGTGTGCAAGAGTGTTCTTAATCTTCAACATCATAATCATTATTTTTTCAGAGTGTAAGCCAATCTCTTCATGTTGTTTACAACATTGCATATCACTGTAAGTCTCAACAAAAATTCTGTGTTTCAGCTGCAAATTTCTTTTTGAATAAATTAGTGCAGTAAAATTTTCCATGATTTTCTTTCTTTGGTAGAAAATCTGTTATGTTAAATGCTATGCAAAACAAAGTTGTTTACACTTTGGTGAAATGACATTCACTGAATTTTAAGCTTGTTTGTAATACTTTCTTATAGATGTATTACCATCTGAAACTACAAGCATACAGTCCTTGGAATGTTATTTCTTGGAAAACAGTAAGACCTTATTCAAGGCCCTAATATTTTTTAAAGAGTGGTCCATATGTCGAACTTAGAAATAAAAATATACTGCCTTAGAAATGATTGAATGCTTATATCGGGTAGTTCTCATTTATTTTAAAAAATTGGTTAGGCTAAGAACTTTTCAGTATAATTTACTTTCATTTTATATATATATATATATATATATATATATATATATATATATATGTGTGTGTGTGTGTGTGTGTCTGTGTGTGTGTGTGTGTGTGTGTGCACGCATGTGTGTGCACATTCTCCAGAAGAGAGCATATTTTTCTTAGTTATTCGTATCTACCAATATTCATGTAATTATATCTATCTGCCAATAGGCATAATTTGAAACTGTTTAAAGGAAAAAACAGGGTGTCTACTGAAACACATGCATGAACTAAAATAACATTTAGAGAAATAAAAAGAAAATGTTGGATTATAAACAAAAAACCATTAATTCCTAAGAAATTGCTTTTACATTTAATTTCAAATTGAAAATGAATAATCAGCATGTGTACTGTAAAGTAGATTTGAAAGAGAGGATGCAGTTATATATATATATATATATATATATATACACACACACAAATATATATCTATATATATATATATATATGTGTGTGTGTGTTTGTATGTGTATATATATATATAGAGAGAGAGAGAGTGAAAGAGAGAGTCAAACATTATGGCAGACTGGCCTCTATCTGCTACAAATTTTAAAATATCACATTACCCATGAATTATTTTTTACAGACAGCTTAAAGTTAGCATGCATAAAAATATGCCTATTATAAACAAATGATTAATTATGATGCTGACTTTTCATTTCCTTGCAAATCCTCAGCACTAGTACCCATGCAAAGTAAAAACAAAAAAGACAGTATTTGAAATACTAAGTATCAAGACCCTTGCCATTTACAAGACTGCCTCAATACAATCTGTTTTAACCACTTTTTTCTTATTTGACTTTGAGCCAGATGAACATATTTTTACTAAATCCCTTATGTCCTGCTTTTATATTGTTAACACTTCCACAAGTTGAGGATATGCTTATACATCTTTACAAATCTTACATTGTGTGCTATTGATATGTTTACAAGATTGTCATGTAAAAAGAAGTGTCAACCCTGACACATGTGGCTGTACACTGATCACCAGATAAATAAAACTATAGAGATGGATTATTCCACTAGGGATCACATGACCATGATAGTAAGCTATATTAAACACCAGACAGAAGTCTGATTGAATCTACCAAGTGGATTGACTAGGTGGACCAACCAGATTACAAGTAGCAGTTGTACTAGTTACATCCAAGTAGTAGAGTTCTGTGTTCACAATATGATAATACTATTTAGTCCTTGTGTAGATTATTCAGGAGGACTCCCAAGAATGGATACTACGTATTATCAGGAGGAACTTCTTAATGCAGTACTATTCACAAGATAGGCAAATAACTATCATGCAAATAGCAAGATGCCAAAATATCACTCTGTAATAATAACTATTACTATAAATCCACAAGTAATGGAAGTAATATACCAAGACCCAAGACAATGCAACCGTGTAATACCACAATACATCAGTAACCTTTTAGGTTACAACATAACTAATGAGATTACAGCAAAGATGTACCAAAATGTCTTATAAAACTTAAATTGCCTGCTCTCAGTGTATAGTGTATAGCATTTCTTCTATAACATAACTAGCATTCAGTACTGTTTACAAGCCAGTGTAGACATATAGTAGCATTTGTTTTATGTTGTATTTTTAGTATATTTTGTGTTGAGGTGTTTGGCTTAGTTTATACTGCAGAGTATTTGGTCAAAACTAAAACTGTGACTTTCAGAACTTGGCATTCATGTGTTTATAGTCATTTATTGCCAGTAAATGAGAATTTTCTATTTTTCTAAGTGTGTCAGCACAGCCAGGCTATCATGCGATGATAATGAAGCAGTGAAATTGTTAAAAGATGATATTCACCCAAAATAAAAAGTCAAAAGGCAGCATTTTCAAAGTTGATTTTAAAGGTAGGAAGGCATTCACTCCTGAGAGCACTGTTGTAACACAATCTTTCTCCTGGTCTCGTGCTCCTGCTATATATTTTGAGATTCTCATCAAAATCTACAGAAGGGTCTGTAATCTCACCTACAGTAACTTTCCCTTCACTGTCACATGACTTCCGTCTGATTTTTTATGAGAAATTTTTCTTTGTTAGTTAGACTGCATGAATTTGAACACTTGAATATTGACAAACAGGTTCCATCATTTTACTTTATAAATAGTTGGATGTAACTATAATTTCTATTATGATAGTTCTTTTTCTCACACTTCTTGCATGTGGAACTCTTTTCCAATTTCTTGCTTCCCTGCCATCTAAGTTCTTTAAAGATTTAAATGCAATTTCAATCACTATTTTCTGCCTTCTTGAATCCTGTTCTTTTAATATTCTTTCTTCTCACTAAAGATTTCTCGATCTTTTTTACTCTCAATAAACCCTCACATCTTAGTGGCATTATCACCTTTCATGAAGTGAAATGAATAAAAAAAATGGATTTGACAAGTGATTTGGGAGTTGTGTGTAGGTAGAGGTATAAAACACTGAATATTTGATGCTAATTATTCAGTGTCAAATCATAATTGCCAACGTAATTATGCACAAAAGCTTTAGATTTCAAAAAGTTCATCTTCACAAATATAAGATCTCTGACATGCATTGTGCATAACACAATAGAAAATGTATTTATCTGAAACCAAAATAAAAGGACAAAAATTTTCTTTACTTAGTTCTGTTTGCTGCCATCTTAGGATGAGAAAAGAGATAGGAAAATAAATTAGTCTATTCATTTTGTTAATACAACAATCAGGACTGCTATTTTCAGAGCCAGTGAGAACAAAGTTTATTATTGTTCGTCCATATTCCAATCTTAATCTACACACACACACACATAGACACATTATTTGAATTTTATTGAGATCATAGAGTCTGAATTCCATACCGCAATTAATTGTACATTGTATAATCTTTTCAATAATTGTACAGTATGCATCTCACCAGAGTTACATCCTCAGAATCCCAAGGTGGGGCAGTTCTCTGCTAATTAAGGAATTATCACTCCACCAAAGTTTCACCTGAACATATTCTCAACAGAAGGAGAAAAATGGGCTAAAATAAAGCAGAATCAGAAACAAAAGTAAATAGAAACAATGATTAAATTGTCTTTCATAAGAATAAATGAATTTATTTTTAATCGAATCTTTTTATTACTTCAGATGTTATTTTTAGTGGATACGTGTGTTTAAAATAAATGCCACATTTATTTGTTTTTTGTTTTTAAACAGTGTACCTTATATTTATTGGCTTGTGTACTTGAAAAATCTTAATTCAGAAAATATGCTTACCGGCAGGATTTAAACCCACTTTTGGGAAAAAGGATTTGAATGAAGAAATGTGCTTTCAATAAAAGAGAAAATAGAAACTTGCTTGCCTGTTAACTCTCTGTAACAAAGTCATTTAAGGTACACCATTTCAAACATTGGTTTCTCCTACAAAGGAGTACATATATTTTGATCTTGCTGGAGAGCACATTTTCTTTACTAAGATTTCTTGAGTATGCAGGCAGATGTAATACACACTGCCTAATAATAAAAATGGAGTATCGGTTTCAAATACAGGTATTCGTAAAAATAATTTTTGAAATAAATGAAGTCTTTTAAATATTAAGAGTCTTTCAACTTTAAACATCAATATCTGAAGTCCTGTTTTTTTACTTTTTATTTTGGTTGATCTTAGTGTCATGGTAGGCTATGTGAGTATTTATTTGTATATGATAAAACTTCACAATTAACTTTTGATTATGAAATTTTGGGACAAACATCTTTGTTGTTTGATATGCACTGACATTTTAGAATTTAGAATACAAGAAACTACATAAGGAAATAAGGATTCAATATAGACAGGCTAAAAAAGATGGCTCAAATGATGATATGCATAAACAAAGAAAGAAACTAACTGGACAAAAGACCTGCTCAGCAACAGGATGTATAAAAGCAAAGGATGTTACACTCATACTAGAAAAAGAAAAAAATTCTTCAGAGATGGGATGAGTATATTGCGGATCTCTTCCACAACAAGGAAAAGCAACCAACAAATCACAAAAATATGAATGACCCAGAAATATTAAAAACCAAAGTGGAATCGGTAATGGCCAAATTGAATAGGAATAAAGCAGCAGGACCCGATGGGGTTGTAATAGAGATGTTGACGCCCTTAGAAGACTTTGGCATTGACAGGCTCACAGAAATAATAAACAAAATCTACAACAGCAGCAATATACCAGAGGACCTAAGTAGATCAATTTTCATAGCACTACCTAAGAAGCCAGGTGCAAAGTAATGTGAACTCCATCAAACAATCAGCTCAATGAGCCACATAACAAAACTCATCATCTGGATTCTGATAAACAGAGCGTGCAGCAGAATTGGCTCAGAGATAGAACAAGAACAGTGTGGCTTTGTTAAAAATACCAGAACGAGGAATGCAATATTAATGCTCAGAATGCTATCTGAAAGAGCAATAGAAATGCAGAAAGAACTCTATCTGTGCTTTATAGACTATGCAAAGGCATTTAACAAAGTACGCCACAAAGACTTGATAGAAATGCTCGACAACCTCTACATTTTTGGCAAAGACATTGGGATAATCAAGAATATATATTGGCAGCAAACTGCTTGCAGGTGGATAAAATTTGAATTCAGTAAGTACAGAAAAATAGAAAGGGGCGTAAGACAAGTATGTGTTTTCTCACCAGACCTATTCTGCTTATACAGCAAAACAGTTCTGAGGGAAATAAAACCCTTGCCAGGATTCATCATTGGTGGCTACAATCCCAACAACGTAAGATACGCAGATGAAGCAGTGATATCAAGAGGAAGAATTTTGAAAGCAGCAAGAAACAGAGCCAGTTGGAAATCCATGATCACTTACATTCTGAAATGAAACTGCACATGAAAAAGAAGAAACAGCAGCTAAATTTAACCTAATTTAATATTTATTCAGCTTTTTTTATCTGGTTCATATGAACTAAAAATAAGAATTTTTGTTATATATCTTGTTTTCAAAATTAAAATTTACAGTGTTTAGAGTAAATGCACAAGTATATTCATGCAAAAATGCAACAAACTTTTCACAAAAATATGCTCCCATTGGAAAAATTAAAGAACTGTGCCCCTGAACTCTCCTCTGTCCTTTCTAAGCTCTACAACTTCTGCCTCTCTGCTTCCTGCTTTCCTGCCTGTTGAAAATCTTCCTCTGTAGTTCCTATATTCAAAAACTCTAGAGAACCTTTGGACCCTGCAAATTACTGCCCTATCAGCCTTCTTCCGATCTTTGGCAAAGTGTTCGAGGCCATTATCAACACTGAGTTCATTCAGCACCTCACAGAACACAGGATCCTCTTGGACAAGCAGTATGGTTTCCACTTCCCCAGGTCTACTGCCGATATGCTAATGACCATCACCAAGTATATATACCAGGCACTCGACAGGAATGGCAAAGCCTGAACTGTCGCCTTGGATATCTCTAAAGTGTTCGACAGAGTTTGGCATGCTGGCCTTCTATGCAAACTGCCGAGCTATGGTATAGCTGGACAATTGTTTGAACTAATCCAGTCATTCCTATCTAACCGCACATTGAAAGTGGTATTAAATGGACATGCCTCCCAGAGCTACCATACGAACGCGGGTGTCCCTCAAGGCTCTATCCTAGGTCGTACACTCTTTCTGATCTACATTAATGATCTCCCCAATACCATAATATCCCAATTAGGTATGTACGCTCATGACACCACAGTTTACTCTTGCCTCGATCAAAAATTTGGTGTGGGCGACAAAGCTAACCTTGCAACCGAGCTTGGAAAGGACCTCCAATCCGTAGTGGACTGGGGTAAGAAATGGCTCATAAATTTTAATGCTTCTAAAACGAAGCTACTATCAATTAACCATCATAGACAACTGCACATACCTCCCATTAGCATGGACCAGGCTTGCCTCCCAGAGAGTAAAACACTACGCCTCCTTGGTCTCACACTTTCAGTGGACCTCAAGTGGAATGACTATATCGAATCCATTGCTAAATTTGCTGCTATGAAAGTCGGTTCTCTGTTCTGTGCAGTGCCCGAAGGTTTTTTTTTCCATTTGAATCTATCCTGCACATTTATAAATCTACTATCCACCCGTGCATTGAATACTGTTGCCATATCTGGTCGGGTGCCCCTGCTATTCTCCTTAGGCTTCTCGACAAGGTACAGCAGAGGGTCTGTAATGTGATCGATACTGACTTGGCAGATCACCTGCAGTCTCTCTCTCACCGGCGTGACGTGGCTTCCCTGTGTCTCTTCTATAAATACTTCCATGGCTTCTGCTCCGATGAACTTAGATCACTGATGCCCCCTAGGTTCGAATTTGCACGAGATACTAGATTAGCAACTAGATCCCACCCTTTTACAGTGAAACCGATAAAATGCAACCGCAACTTTTACTCCAACAGTTTCTTTTCTCGTACTTCCCGACTCTGGAATTCCCTTCCACATGACTGCTTCCCCAACGGCTACAATTTCCAGGAGTTTAAATGTAAGGTCAATAGACACCTCCTAACACAATAACTCACTTATATTATTTCAAACACTCTTCCCATCCTCCCAACTACCTATCACCCCACCTTCTGACATTTCCTATATCTAACCACTCTTTCTATTTACCTTCCCCTATGTAGCCCCAAGCGCAATAGTGGCAGTGGAATCCCTTGCTTGGGGTGAAACAATTAAAAAAATAAATAAATAAATATGCATTCCAGTGGCTAGTCAGTAGACGTGTGGCTGGTGCAATGGAATTAAAAATTTGGGCACTGAGTTTGAATTACAGTTTGGTTTGTTGCATTCACTTACGTACAAATACCCTTAGGAAAGGTATGAATCTATCTCCTCTCTCGGCAATAGGTTAAATAGAAAGACTTGTCTCTAGAAAAATCCTTGTTATTCTCAAAAGTTTTTATGTAATATTTACTGACAAAACAGAAAAAAAACATTCTTACATTCCAAAACGTTTTGTTTAAATAACACACAAACTATTGATATGCCATAAAAAACAATAAAAACTGATAGCTTTTTTTCTAATAGCTATGTAAGACAAATATAGACATTACTATTACATCTGTTCTATGCATATAAAAGAACCAAAATAATGACAGTATTGAAGATGGTAAATACGTTTACTACACTGATAACATAGGTAAAAATGTTATGGTGTTGACTTTTACAAAGACAACAGTGAAGCAGACAAAATAGATTTAATATCTCTGTGAATAATCTAGATGCAGTTTTTCATTATGATTTAAACTCTTTGTTGTACATAAGTTAGTTTGGACCATAGATTTAATATTATTTTTGACCATACTGTCACAAATATGGTGATGCAAAGGGCCAGAAAAAAGTTAATATATAGTTTTAATGAATAGTATGCATTGCAGAATGTGTAGCTTGGCAAAACTGGTAGACAGCGACTGCTATGACTACTGTCCCTTAAAAAATAAAGCAAAGAAAAAACACTTTCTGTTGTTTAGTCTGTGATGCAGTTTGGAATCAGAAGAATTACAGCAGAAACGACATGAAATGCAACATGCAAACACCTAAATTTTAAGCTCGAAAATTTTGGAGGGGAAAATTGCATATAATGATTGAATCATTATAGTTGGGCCCATTGTTAAGAAGGCCTCCAAAGGCCTAACCCCCTTGTGAAAATCATTTGCTCACTTCTCCACCCCAGTGAATATGAAGTGATTGATTGATTTATTTCTTTTTTAGGGTTTATCAACGATTTCTTGGTTATTTAAAGCCAGAAAATATTTTTAGATACTGAGATTTTGGAGAGGAAATAATAATAAAGATTTACTGTTAGAAGTTCTAAGAATGAATCCATATTTGGGAGGTGAAGAGGTGGGTTCATACCTTTTCAAAAGTTTTTCACACAAGTGAATATAATGAGCCCAACTGAAAGTGCAACTCAGCTCTCCATTTCTAATTTCGAAGCTTTATCATTTATAACACCCGCATATCGAGTTTTACAGCACTTAGTATTCTGAAGAACTTTCCCGCCTAGGTAGTAACCACATTCTGCATTGCTTAACTTCAATGATCATACAAGAACCAGTGTTTCGGCATGATATGAATGTAAGCTAAAAATGCAGTGAAATAAGTTTTATCGGTTGATTCTTAAAACATAAACTGTTGATTAAAATTTTCAGTGTTTGACCCTGTCTTATTTTCTTTCATATTTATATTTTGAGCCTGTTTCACTTTCCTTCATCAAGATAAAATCTTTTCTTATAAATCATGAAACTGTTCATTTTCATTTTTGTTTCTATCATTTTTTTCTGAGAAGCAATCACTGTTACTCCAAACCGAGGGTTGAAATTCACATAAATGAATTAGAATAAAACACATTTACTTTAGGTCACATTACTATGACCTAAAGGACAAAAAATACATATATACATACATGCTCAAAGCACTTTGGCTATGAACCAGATTATGGTAGTTGATTTAGTCTGACATAAATATTGGTCACTCAGTGAGAATCATAATCATTACAGATCTGTGAGTCATACTTGGTAATGACTCTTCCATTTTGGACTACTCAAATATGGTTGTTTTTTTATAGTTTTGAGTACCCAAATATGATTTTTTTGTTTTGTTTTTTGGAGTATCCAAATATGGTTGTTTTTTTTATATTTAAATATAGTTGTTGTTTTTTATAACACTCAAATCAGTTTACATTCTATGTCCCTTAAGCAAGCAGCCTGAATCTGGAAAAATAATTTTCTTACAATAATTGAACTTGTATAGTGTATCACATTGGCCTCATAGCCATTTGATATTTTATCTCTAAATTTCTGGAATTAGTTATTATTCTTATTCTTTAAAGTTTAATATCCCAATCATTATTGTTATTAACACCTCTCTTGGTGTATCACATTGGTTCCATATCACTCTGACACTTTTTCTCTGAATTGGTGGAATTACTTATTATTTTTATTGTTTGAAGTCTAATATCTAATATTGTTGTTATTTGTCTAATATTGTTGTTATTTGTATCACATTGGTTTCATATGAATTTGATATTTTTCTCTTCGAATTTTGGGAAATGAGTATTTCTATTGTTTAATGTTAAACTAATATCCTCATTGTTACTTTTGTTATTATCACCTATCTTTGTGTATCACATTGAGTCTATACTGCTTCAATAATGTCTCATAATTTCTCAGATGAGGAGTTATTATTCACATCATTTTTTTTCTTGGTTGTTATTCTGCTTCAGCTGTTATGTCTTCTGAACGGCATAAAGGAAAGAACTTTTCTTAGAATTTATCCCTTGCCCAGAAGGACATGAGCGACAGGTGTCACCAGACTGTTATCCTGCAACTGTTTGCAACAAACAGAAAATAACTCTTGGAACCTGGAATGTTAGAACTTTGAATAACTGTGGACAGTTGAAAAACATGAAGCAGGAGATGTCTAAATTGAATATAAATATTTTAGACATGTGTTAAATGAGGTGGTCAAACAATGGAAACATCATCAGTGACAAGCACAGAGTTATATATGCAGGAGGTGAATATATTGAAAAAGGAGTCGGTGTTATATTAGATAGACACAAGAAAATGGGTCTAGGGATACTGCCAGATATCTGAGAGAATTCTAGCAGTTAAAATGAAAGGAAAACCTCTCAATATGTTGGTAATAGTGGTATACACACCACAAAGTACACAACATGACAAAGTACAGAAGAAAAAATAGAGTCCTTCTACTCTATGCTAGATTATGCCAAGGCACAGTGCAAATCACAAGAAATCAGAATTATCGTGAGAGATGTGAATGTCAAAGTTGGCCAAGGAAGAGAAGGGGAAGCGTCAGCAATTTCGGACTAGGACACCACAATAGCCGTGGTGAGAAATGGGTCTAATGATGCACAGCAAATGACCAGATAACAACCAACACCTGGTTCCAAGAGTATCCAAGAAGATACATGGAGAAGTCTAGGAGGAAAAACTAAGAACCAAACTGACTACATTACTATCAACAAGAAATTCAGAAATGCAGTCATTCCTTGCAAAACCTACCCAAGTACAGACTGCGGAAGTGACCACCTGCCAGTTGTATGCAAACTAAGGATAAAACTAAGGAGCTTAAAGAAACCTAGCACAGCCCTAAGACTGCAGTACAATAGACTCATGAATGATCTGAACCTGCAGAAAATGTACACAGAAAGCATGAAAATGATATACGAAGGACAATTTGGAAATGAAAGCTCAAAATAGTACAGAGCAGCTCTAGTGACATCAGGAAAAAGCACATCAGAAAAAAAAAACAAGTGAATAACCGAAGAGAGTCTTGGCCTGATACAAAAGAGACAGAAAACAATGCCAATTTATGGAATGGAAAACAATAGACTACACAAGGAAATACAGAGCAAATGTAGACAGGTTAAAGAAAGACAGCTCAACAATATGTGGTGAAATAGAGAGACTGAGCACAAAAAATAGAGACATGCATAAAAAATGTATGTATAAAAGCTAAAAATGGCACACTAATACTAGAAAAAGAAAAAATAATCCAGAGATGGAACAAGTATATTAGAGATCTATTCCACAAGAGAGAGCAACCAAAAATGCACAAAATTACAGATGGACCAGAAATCTTAAAAACCCAAGTAGAATCAGAAGTGCCCAAATTGAAGAGAAACAAAACAGAGGGACCAGACAGGATTGTAATAGAGATTTTGATGTCCCTAGAAGGCTTTGGCATAGACAGACTAACAGAAAAAATAAACAAAATCTATGGCAGTGGTAATATACTAGAGAACCTAAGCAGACCAATCTTCAAAGCACTACCTAAGAAGCCAGGTGCAAAGAAATGTGAGCTCCATCAAACAATCAGTCTAATGAGCCACATAACAAAATTCATCATCCGGATTCTATTGAACAGAGCATGCAGCAGAATCAGCCCAGAGATAAGACAAGAGCAATGTGGATTCATTAAAGATACTAGAATGAGGAATGTGATATTCATGCTCAGAATGCTATCTGAAAGAGTAATATAAATGCAAAAGGACATTTATCTGTGCTTTATAGACTATGCAAAAGCATTTGACAAAGTATGATACAAGGACTTGTTAGAGATGCATGACAACCTCAACATTTTTCAGAGAAGACGTTAGGATAATCAAGAAGCTATATTGGCAGCAAACCGCTTGTGTATGGATTGGAAGTGAACTCAGCAGGTATACAAAAATACAAAAGAGTGTAAGACAAGTATGTGTTTTCTCACCAGATCTTTTCAATCTGTACCGCAAAGCAATTACAAGAGAAATAAAAGCCTTGCCAGAATTTGACATAGGATGGAAAATGCAACATGAAGATCCAAAGATGCATTGGCATGGCCAAAGACGCATTTCAGAAGCTCATCAGAGTACTGAAAGACAGGAAAATCTCATTGGAAATAAAGAAAAGGGTGCTTTGACTCTGCTCTTATGTAAACCCCTGCACACTAGTAGCAGTATTGCCCTGCCTGGAGTGAAAAAATTAAAAAAAAAAAATTACTTGGTTTATAAGTGAAAATTGTTCAGAGCTACTAGTTTATTCTTTTACAACCAAAATACACTTTGTTATGTCAACATTTGAATCATCTTCTTTTCATTTGTATTCACTTGATAAGAAGAGGATTCCATTCTGAAAGCTTTGACCCAAGAACCGATACTTTAAAAAAAAGTCCAACTCATTCAATGCCCAAAACCCAATCGGTAATGCGAGAGAGAAAACTCCTGTTGTAATATCTTGGCTTTCCACTAAACAATGGTCAGTGTTATTATTTGTTTATAATTGGTATTACATTTGCTTATGTGTTTCTGTGCACTATACAACATTATAAAACAGCTACAAATATTATTATTATATTCTTGTAGAAAATGTTTAGAATATGTCATTCACTGAAAACTATTTATTCAATATCATGGAAAACTTTGAGCCAATTTATTTATATACACGCACAAACATTGTGTCACTTTAACTAAGAAGGTTCATGGCAACTTTGAAGTTTCTTGAAAACACTAATATGAGTTTTTTAATGGCCGTGGCTGATTTTTGTGTGACTCATTTCATCCTTTAGAACTACATTCTCACAAATATATATCTATATATATATATATATATATATATATATATGAAATATTTTTATATGTATATCTTATATCTATAGAAAGTTATAAATTATAAGCTCACATCTTTATATCAGAATCAGTAAAACTTACCTCCAAAATGTGTGTTCCTTGTGTATATTTCAATATATTTGCACTAAAGTACATATATCAATGCTTTATACATGTATTTAGTTTGTTACTATATTATTTTTACACTTGAGGCTGTCTGTATAAATATAATTTGAAATTCTCATGCACACCTATAAATTTAGAGCCTATTTTTAATGCATATTATCAGGTGCATATATCTATAAACACACATCCATTAAAATGTAAACATTTACAGATTTTATGTTGAACATATCCAAAATCTTATCTATAGAAATACTACCTCTACTCCGTTCCCACACTTTGCTATCCCAATTTTCCCACATCACCTAATCCAAAAATAACAAGACTTTCTTGATATTGTTAATGTTATTTCTCTTTTCTGTTACAAATATTTACAACATTTTAAGTAATTTAGATTCAAGATAGAATTTATTCTTGGAAATTTTTATGTAGAAGTTAAATCTTATTTTTCTTATAATAATAGTCTTCCACTTCTTTGTTTTTATCTGCTGTCAAATGACTGGCTTTTTGCTGTGTTCTGATCAGTGATGCACAGCATGGTAATATCACACAAGCCATTACTTCAGGGGGTGCCCCAGAATGCTATGCATGGACCAAAGTTGTCATTGTTCAACAAATAGTATCTTTTTATCTTTTATTTTAAGATTACTCTTCATTAATATTCACCAATTCATTGTTCCTGGCAGTTGATGCCAGGGATACATTTTTTATATTTATTTTCTTATTTCTGTTCATGCATTTTTTAATCTGCATCATCTTAAATTTTAACATGTGAAAAATAGACACTGCGTTGTGTTGATTTATTAGCAGTAGTGCATCTTGGGATGCCATAGAGAAATTATATAGTTTTCTTTTTGTTTTTTTTTTAAATTGTGTCCAATTGAACTTTTTCTCCAATGTCTTTCTCTGGTGAACTATACAGAAGTCCCCAGGGTAAAGGAAGTAAAAAGAAAACTAACATTTTTGGACATCTAAGTAACTTCTGAGTGCAAGTAAAAGAAAGACTAGCAAATTCAGATATTCATTGACTTATAAGACTTAAACTCTCACTTTGCCAACATTTCACTAAAGAAGAAATTATGACAAAAATTACAAGAAAAATCAAAAACAGAAATGTGATGAGCATCATCCTTGTTTCCAACAAAGATAAACATTCTTTTATATGTATGAAAAATAAAACCCCAACATGTGGTTACTGAATTTGAACAAATATGAAAAAAAGAAAACATTATTAACGAGAGAGAATAATAAAAGAAAAGGAATTAATTAGAATATAACAATTGACATTGCATTTAAACTTTTTAAAATCAAAGTTGACTTAAAAGCAGGGAGCAAGAAGAGAGTTCAATACGAAAGTGCGAGAGAAGAAGCTGTTAAATTTGAACTTACAATTACTTTTAGCCATTTCAACAGTAAAATTATAAGACATTGCTACCAATCTGGTACTAGCTCTAAAATTTAGGTATCAAGGAGGAAAGCTCAAGAGAATAATTACCATAAAAATATTTATAGAAAATGAACAGAGAAGTTGTGGTGGGAAAGTAATTGCAACTGAGATGTAATTTTTCATGAAAAGCTAAATGGGAATGGCGATTTCAGAGAATAGAACACAGTAAAGAAATTGAGAGGCTGAGTAAATCAACTGAGTAAACAACTGAAGTCAAAATACAGTTACATCTGACCATAAAGAGATTCAGGGGCCTGTAAAATCTGAAGCTAAAACAGCACTTGGCTCTAAGAATACTGAGACTCTGACATACCAATCACTGAAGATGAAACACAATATCTAAAACAAAAATGAAGGGTGGAATAAATTTGTAGCAGCACAATATCTGAAGGAGATTGTGGGGCTGAGTAAGATATTTACGTAGTCAAACACAAAATCTGACAGTGACACTGGAACACTAATTAATCCACTATTAATATCTAATGAGCAGCTAAACAAGTCACTTGGAACAAATGTACAAATAAAATATTCATTCATTAATATAAAATATATAATGTGAAGATCATAAATTAATTTACACAAGATATAATTATTAACTTACATAATGTAGCATTTAGCTTTTAACGAGATGTTATCGAACTCAGAGCTCATCAAGATACTTTGTGTTTTTCATCTTTCCAAAATAGATAAAATCAGTATTTTGAAGACTTTCAGCAATGTTATCAAATTAATCAACATTATCAGGTAGAACACTGGCACCTAGAGCTATTTTTGACAAAAGAAGCAATTTGAAAGCTCAGATTATTTCAAAGACTTAGAAATTAATATTCTTCTGTATGAATGACTTTTCAGACCATCAACTGAAAGTACTCTCTTTCAGTGAATAAAGTAATGAAGAAAAGAAGTCATGCCAGTTGCATTTACATCACTATAATTGCTTCAGTTTGCTTTTCTATGGTGTCATTTTCATACCATATCTTACAAGGTACAGTTACATAACTAGTGTGATTCATTTATATAGGAAATCACAAAGAGCCTAAATAGCTACAGCTATTACCCATGAGGCAGTCAAGTTCTTATCATTTCCCATGATTTATTAACACAATATAACAATGGTGTTGCCAGTATCTAGAGAACCAAGTGAACAATTATCACTTGATAATTATGTGTACACACAAGGTTGGCTTAGAAGTCTAGCAGCTAAAGCTAGAGCAAAAAAGTTGAAAGATTTTAAATTAGTTGGAGGAGAAAACTAGATAACTGATTTTTTCTTGGCAACTGCAAGTTTTGAGGCTGTTATAAAAGTATCAGCAATTGCACATGCAAGAGAAATGAAAGAAATGACTGACAATATAAGTTAGCAAATAGTAAAAAACTATAACACTTAAGAAAAACCTAGTGAATGCTAAGAGAGGTGAGTTAATGAAGAATTCTTAAAAAGTGAGTGGAGCAGTTATTGAATATGGTATTTGTTTGAAACAGGTGACTGCTAAATATTATGAGGGAGAAATTGGAAAATTGAAAAGCCTGTTCACCCTCATGAGTAGAAAAATTAGAGCCCCATTGGCCATGTTTTATAACACTAATGAAAAACTGTGTTACAAAAAATATTGAATCTAATCTGCAAGAATCAAGATTCAAAATGCAAAGTGGACAGAACACTGTGATAGCAGGAAAAATTGTGATCTCCATATTTAAACAATCTCTTAGGGAGAAGGAGAATGTGAGGAAACAAAACTTCCCAGAAATACCTGGTAAAATGCCTACAAGTAATTGTACTGTAAGTTTGCAGGATGTCATTTTACATGCACCTGTGTATAAGCCAGTTCAGAGACTGCTACACAACTGTTCTAATCTTAGCTAAAAAAAATTCCTTTGAACAAATACTATCATAGATATGAGCATTCTGAGGACCTTTTCAAAATTAGGAAAATTATCTTATATTATTTTTATATCAAACAAAGCCAGGATCATTTCACAATTGTCATCAAGGACTTAAGAATGAGTTGCTTATACTGATTGAAATACTTGCATCTATTTAGTATGTTATCATAACCAAGCTCTTAGCAAGATTTTTTGTTCAGCTCATCAGAACCCGTTGGTTTCAAGTGACGGAAAAAGGGAAACAGATTTTCAGTCTATGAATAAGCTCTTGTACATTTTGTCATGTAGTTTGTACATTACCCTTCAGGTTAACCCCCAATGCATATGCTTCTTTGATATTCTGATGTGACATTTAAAGCAGAAACTATTTTGATCTCATGAAATGTTTCAACCTTGGAGTTTCCAGGTTGTTTTGAAGTATCTCTTTGACTGCATCTGGATCTACTGTAAAATATATGTTTTATTTCTATTTCCATTTCTTCATCCCATAATAATCCAAATCTGATCCTCTACTCATGGACACAAGTTTCAATTCAGTAAATGTGTTTCTAATTTCCTAACATTTCACTGCAAAATTATGTACACATCTTTTGGCGTCAAGAGTTTATTTTGTTTTGATATTTTATACAAGATTGTTATTCAAAAGTATTGTAAAAAGGTGATTTCCAGGTTTTCTCTTTTTTTGTTACATCTGTCTGCTTGGTTTTCATTTTTTGGTCAATGATGAAAACTTCAATGCCTTATACTTGTATTATTTCTAAACATTTTTTCACATTTTGTTATAGATGATATTATAGTGAATTTTGAACCAAATAGCCTTTGGTCATCATCAGGTGTTTATTGATTAACTGATATAAGATATCAGTTGATTATTGTCATATTCTAAATTCAGTTCATGTTTACTCTTCTCAAAACTTTCATGCAAGGATTTGAAAGCATTAAAATACGCCTGTCAAATAATTGACCACAACATCATCTTTTCCAAAAAAACTACTAAAATATTCCATCAAAATGTGGAAACCAAAAAAAGTGAATATGGAATTTGAACAAAGACAAAGTGTTTTACAATCAGTAAACAACACTGTCACTTTAATTTCTATCCATTTCAAGATGTGATTAGTCAGAAGAGATCACATTTTGACCATGTACTCTCTAATCATAATAGGATGTCTATTGCTTGGCTGATACAAAATATTTTTGTATTGCTATGCTATATATCTCTGAAATGCCAATTATTGTCTGTTTCTGTTGAACCAGGGGTTCTTAACTTAATCCAGAGATTGAACTCACAACCATGAGATGACAATAACACATGTATAACCAACTCCAATATCCACAATGCCACTGTTCTAAAATTAAATAATTTTTTTAGTTTGGATCAAATAATTTTCACTGCTTCCACAGATTGTAAGTTTAGAAACACTGAGCAGTACTAAGATAATGAAGACAAAATATTTTTAGACGTGTACAGTGCAAAATTCCCTGAGGATTACCTAGATTGACAGACATTTGTAGAAGACTAAAGGACACTGCAACCAAAATGATGTAATAACAACAACAAAGATGAAAACATTAGTCTAAATGCAAATAATGATAATGCTTTATCTCAGAATTCTAGGCAGAAATTTATTAGAAGTTATCATTATTTACATTATTAAAAGTCAGATTATATAATTATATTTATTGTTACTATGACAATATTTCTGATACTGTGTCCTCTGGACCAGATGGTATAGTCTAAGACCCACAGAAAACAGAATGAGCTATAACTGAGTAATACCTTAAAACAAAACAGGATAGATATCCCTAGACATTGTGAGTTCAATCTGTAGACTGTGTAGTGCATACTTGGACTCAATGGGCAAGCAATAACTGAGCAGTACTGAAAAAGATGAAACATCCCTAGCCATTAACAGCATAAAGAAAACAACTTGATGGAGCAAGGAGATTCCAACATCTGAAATGTTGTTTTTAAATTTATTAAATTAATATTAAACTGAGTATACTATTGATAACTTCTCATTCCAGAAATTAAAAAATAAATGTTTCAAAAATTTCTAAGAAGGTAATAATCAAGACAGTGTTTTTAATTTTTGTGACATGAAGCCATTCTGTTAGATGTAGAATGATAACAATCATGGCAGATGATTACACAATAAACAAAGTCTGTTTACAGATTTTACATGAAACATTAAATCTTGTACATGTGGATGGTGACAACAAATTATGACCAGTTCAGCTCTGTTAAATGAAAACTTGGTAGATCTATTTTTCCTTTATTTATAGCAGCTGTCTACTGTTGTCGGTGAGAAGCAAGCATCTCTGTGCTTTGTCTTAAAAATGTAGACAAGTAAAACCTGAAACTGCACAGGAAGTTGATCAGCTAATTAATGCAACTCTCTTTGCTCTGCTTTATTTATCAGCATATGTATCGCGATAAATTACCTATTGAAATGCCATTTTTATCTATATAGTAAACTTTTCAGAATCATTAGCTCTATTGTACAACTTGCCAGAATTATAAAAATTGTCAAACAGAAATCAATTATTTTTGTCCTAATTTTTAAAATGAAAGAGACACCTTTATTTATTTATTATTTTTCTACTCGTGCTTTTGTGGGTGTTACCACTTTTAGCTTGAAGAATGATATTTAATGTACCTTGTTGTCATAGCAAATTTCCAGTACTTAAACAGTGTAATATTATCATTCTACAGACCAAAAAGTCAAGACTAAATCTAAATCTTTTTAAAACTTTTCTTTAATCAACACCAGACATTGCATTTAATATCAGTGAGTTGGTGTGTGAATTCTTCTTCTCATAAGGATGAGAAGGACTTGCTCTCTTTTCTCTCTTCAATGGGAAATTTAAATGTCTTCCAGTTATCTGATTAACCCACATGTGAACATCCTAAATATAGTGGGATCAACCACCAGCATCCATCTCAGGAGTAGGGTACATATTTACACCTAATGGCTAGTTGGTTACCATCCAGGCTGACCCACTTATTCACCTCACTTCTCTGATATTCTGCTGAGTCTAAAAACTATCTTGGTATCATCTGGAATAAGCCCATTACATATTGGGGTAACTGTAGATCAACTTCTCTTAGAACAATGGGTCTTTATTGATATCAAATTTAATTCAGGCAACCAGTATTTCATGGCATAGATCATTCTAAATTTTTTCGAAGAACTACATTGTTTAAAATTTTTCATATTCATGTAGTAAAACTGCTCAGTATTGGGAGTACAATGTTTTTAAATGTAAGCAGTGTATATAGTAACTATGCTGTGTTCAATTCTATGTCCATGCTGTTTATATACATCAGATCAACCAATAAGGTCTTTATCAAAAATTTAATTTTTGGTCATATTTTAAGAAGAGCCAAGAATTTTTTCTTCAAGCTCTTATTTATCATGATTTTTTTTATATACAAGTTGTATTAAGTTCAACCAAAAAGTATCGATCTAATTTTTTTATTGTGAATATAGATCAAAATTGTAAATAGACTCTTCAACTTTTATATTCTTATGCATTTTTGTTGTGTACTTTCAATACATTGTGGCTCATTATGTGCACTAGTTCACTTTTATCAGTTCTTCCAAAAATTAAGGCTTGTTCTGCACAAAGCCTTTACTATTGTAATCAAATTATATGTGTGTGTATTATAGGAATTGGACTGTTGGGCCTTCATGTATCATAATTCATGGGTGATTCCTGACACATATATATATATATATATATATAAAGATGGAGTTTGTGAGAAAAAGCTGTGAGTGGAACTCTCTTCTTGTATCGGAAATAAAGTAGAAATGAGAGAGATTTGACTCTTGGAAGTGGTATGGCATATCCTAGCTGAATACATGTCATTTGAACATTTCTCATGTTGTATCTATGGGAAAATAATTTCCAATATGAAAAATAATTATAAGTCATATCCCCCAAAACTGCACTGATGACTTTGAACTCTATCAAAGCTGGAAAGGGAAAGAGGTGGTTAGAAGATCTGATACTTGTGTTGTTATACTAGATTTATTAGAAGTCAGTCTACACTTGTGTTGAGGATTCATAAATTTATTAAATCTTGTTCAGAATTCATCTTCTATGTGCCATGTCTCTTATCTATTCACATAAACTCACCATTTAATTAGCTTGCTGCCTTCTCTTGTTTCTCTTGCCTTTAATATAGTTTGTGTGTGTGTCAAATTTTCCAAGCCCTCTTTCCCCATTATGTATCATATAATATTAAACTATCTCTTTCTGATTCTGAGTATAATTGATGTTTTTATTTTAATTGTCTTTTAAACTTCTTTGTTTCCTATGCGCTTCATCTATAATATTTTCAGCATATTTCTGTAAAATCTCATTTCCGTTGCTTCCAGCTTTCTTTTCATTTGTGAGGAGATTATCCAGCACTTCTTGCTATATAGAAGGATTGATATTAAAAATGCTTCAACAGTCTTTTCTTTGTTTCTAAGGACATTTTCCTGTTTCTTAGTATTTTAATTAGATTTTCAAAGGCATCTTTCACTATTCAAATGTGTGCATTTTCCATATTTTTTGAAACAGATATTTAAGCTTTTACACTTGTTTAATGTTGACATCTCCAGTTTGTAATATGCATCTTAGGCCTTTTTTTTTTGCTGACATCCATATATGGTTAATCTTTTCTTGTTGCATATATATATATATATCAGTATTTGTCATTCAGTGATTGCTAAAGTCATCATGTGGTTTACTTCCTATCTTGTAACCTTTGATTGAACTTACCTCTTTATTTCAGTTAATGAGTTTTGATTACTATATATCTTGGCTGTTGCCTACCTTTTTTGAGTTTAATTGACGATATATCTTGGCTGTTGCCTACCTAATTATAAGTCTAAAATTGTCACTTTTATCAATCTGAGTAAGAATTCATCATTTATGAAATCAAAAACATCCATCCTTAAATTGATCTATTCTTAAAATGTCTTGTCATAAAAATATTCTTGCAATTCAATACTGCAGTGAACTAACTAGCTTAGGTAGGGATCTCATAAACTTTGAGACCAAATGGAGGCAACTTTGAATACAAATGCTTTTATTCAAGAGGTGGTTGTCCTGTGAATACAAGAATGATTTGGGGCAATGAAATAGAAGGGTTTCTGTTAAAGAGACTTCAGGCTGCCTTACATCTGCTGAATTGTCAAGAATGACAATGGAAAAGTCTGAAACAAAGAATCTGAATTAGTCATTTGATTGCTCAGAATGTCTCTGAATTTTCAATATGAATGCAAAAGTAAGACAACTCAAAGAATTATTAATAAGAAAATTTCTTTGTGAAGCTGCTATTCTTTTGTTTTAATTCTGTTAATAGAATTTGGTTAAAGCAACATCTTCCAAATGTTGGCATGGAAAATAGATGAAATATATCTACACCTGATGCTCTCTTTATCTCTCTCTCCCACTCTCTCTGATTTCTGTTCCTTCTTTTTCTGTTACTTTTTTATCTTTTTTCTTCTTCCACTTTTTTCTCTTATTCTATTCTTTTTTCACCCACTCTCTTTCACTCACTTTTTTATCATCCATTTCTCTCTTCTCTTGAAATACATTTTTCTCTTTTCATTTTCTCTTCATTTCTCTTTTGCTATCACTATCTTTATGTCTTTTTTCTTTTTGTTTTTTTATCTTTTTCACTATCTCTTATTCCTATTCTTATTTTTCTCTTTCATTCCTTTATTTTTTTATTTTTCCTCATCATTTTTCTGCTTTTCTTCCTCTATTTCTAGCTATATTTTTCTCAGTATCTATTTCTCTCTCCTCTCACTCAGTTCTTTCCCTTTTTTCTCCATTTCCATAAATCTTTTTTTATCTCTACCACTCTTTTTTATTTCTCTCTTGTGAATAAACATAAATATTTTAGAAATTTCTGCCAAAGAACATTATACATCTCCATCTACAAGCATCAAACCATATCTATCTACCCCACTCTTGTCTCTGGTAATCCAAAGAGTTACAGCAGTTCTTTGATATTATGCAAACAAGCTGGGATTCTGCATCAATATGTTGAAAGACAATATCTAAATATGAAGTCCATGTAATGGCACAGTAAATGGAATCACGAAATTATGGTTAAATTCTAGCTGTTGCTTTCACGTGGCTAAAAAGCATGAATTTATCTCACCCACAACTTAGTGTTGAATATTGGGGTGTTTGGAAAGTAACTAACCAAGGCTGAACTGTAGAAACCATATCTAGAATTTGCCTATCACCTCTTCTATCTGACAGTATGTTGCTTATAATCTGTTTTAGAGTTGGATTGGGAAAACCTGAAAAGAAAGAGTTTGGGTTCCTCATGAACTTGCACTTGAGAACTGAGCACATCATGCTACCATGTGTAGGAGTGTTTTAATTAGGAATACCAACCTTTAATCTTTGCTTTGCATTTACTTGTAATGAAAAAATGATTTTTGCTTGTCAACAGAAAATAAAAAAGACAGTGGTTATCCCCAAATGAGAACTTAGTGCCACACAAAGATCCTCACTTTGTTTCTGGTGGAATACAAAAAGTGTCATTCATTAGGAGCTACTGGTACATGGAAGAACAATAACAGAAGACATTTATCACCAGCAACTTGATTGGGTAATCAAAGTACTATGTTGAAAGTATCCTGATTTGGTAAATAGAAAAGGTGTTCTTTGTTCAATGCAAAAACACAGATCATGAAAAATAAGATTGTTAGGAAAGATTGTTTTTCCATATCTTCCATCCTAACACAAGTTAAATCATATCCTCTGTTCTCACACAATTTAAAATCTATAGATTGTAAGTTATTATAATCCCAAGAACATTTCATAAGTGGCAGAACATATGGGAATGCAGTGTTCCCAGTTACTTAGAGGACTATGTAACAAAAGTTCAAGACGATGATCATCATATACTTATCAACATCGATTACTGCTACAAAGCTGTATGTAATGTGCCATGTACCTATAAAAAAGTTATAAGTTCCCCAGTGGTGCACCACTGGATCAAAGCAATGGAAGAGAAAGTCAATTCCCTGAAGGAAAATAATGTTTACTATCTAACATCCTTACCTAAAGGCAAAACGGCAGTGAGTGGCAGATGGGTATATAAAATGAAAGGTGCTAGAAGGCAGCGACTCAGGGTCAGTTGTGTTGAGTGAGTGATATTTTGACCACTGATATGTTACATGGTACTTGGTATTGGATACTAAAACCTGAAAATGTCAGAGGCTCTGAGTTTTACTTACTGACTCAAGTATACTGGTAATGTATCCCTTGTCTTAACCAAAGCGAATGGGTTTCCCTCTTGGTTAATTCCCAACTCAAGTTGGACTCCGTGGTGGGTGAGGGAGCACAGGACCAATGAATAACTAAACCTTAAATATGGCTTTTCTAAAAACAAAGAAAAAACAAAAAGAACCCTCTCAGAATCAGATTCTGACACAGAAAAAAACAAATTCTCAAAATTTATAGTCATAGAATCAATGGAAGATACACCACTAAAAAAATTATCACTCTTTTTTTTATTAAAAAGATCATAACTAGCAGGTCAAATCTGAAATCAGTTCAAAAAATTAGAAATGGAAATCTATTGGTAGAAGTAACTAAGAAAAAACTTGCTGAAAATTTACTAAAAATAGAAAAATTCAGTAAATGTCTGGTGTGGGGGACAAAGCTGAGCTTGGAAAGGACCTCCAATCCGTAGTGGACTGGGGTAAGAAATGGCTCTTAAATTTTAATGCTTCTAAATCAAAGCGACTATCAATTAATCATCATAGACAATCGCACCTACCTCCTATTAGCATGGATCAGGCTTGCCTCCCAGCGAGTAAAACACTACGCCTCCTTGGTCTCACACTTTCAGCAGACCTCAAGTGGAATGACTATATCGAATCCATTGCTAAATCCGCTGCTATCAAAGTCGGTTCTCTGTGCAGGGCCCGGAGATTTTTTTTCGTCTGAATCTATCCTGCACATTTATAAATCTACCATCCGCCCGTGCATTGAATACTGTTGCCATATCTGGTCAGGTGCCCCTGCTATTCTCCTTGGGCTTCTCGACAAGGTACAGCGGAGGGTCTGTAATGTGATCGATACCGACTTAGCAGACCGCCTGCAGACTCTCTCTCACTGGCACGACGTGGCTTCCCTGTGTTTCTTCTATAAATACTTTCACGGCTTCTGCTCCAATGAACTTAGATCACTGGTACCCTCTAGGTTCTAATTTGCATGCGATACTAGATTAGCAACTAGATCCCCCCCTTTTACAGTGAAACTGATAAAATGCAACCGCAACTTCTACTCCAACATCTTCTTTTCTCGCACTTCCCGACTGTGGAATTCTCTTCCACATGACTGCTTCCCCAACGGCTACAATCTCCAGGAGTTTAAATGTAAGGTCAATAGACACCTCCTAACAAACTAACTTCCATTCTTTCAACCACTCTTCCCACCCACCCAACTATCTATCACCCCCCTTCTGACATTTCCTATATCTAACCACTCTTCCTATTTACCTTCCCTGATGTAGCCCCAAGCGCATTAGTGGCAGTGGAATGCCTTGCTTGGGGTGAAATGATTAAAAAATGTAAGGCTTACTTGCATGAGAGGTTGAACTCTTGTAAGGGAGTCATAAGAAGTCAAGAATTGAGCTTAGCAATGCAAGAAGAAATAAAAACAGCACTGCAAAGACAGGGTTTCACTAATTACAAAATAATTAGTATTAAGAAGAATGGTGGAAGTATATTGACCAACACATATATACTTATGTTCAACTCACCCTTATTCCAAGGAAAGTTAAAATAGGTTTCACGGTTGAAAGAGTGGAACTCTATGTACCAACTCCCTTGTGATGTTTTAAGTGCTAGAGATTTGGGCACCACAAAGATATATGCCAAAGATAACAGGTCTGTGGCAAATGTGCAGAAAGAAATCCTGCCCATACTGAAGTGGAATGCCGAAAAGAAAGTAGATGTGCCAATTGTTATGAAAACCACCCTGCGTTCTCTAGAGACTCTGAAGTCTGTAGGAAAGAAAAGGATGTGGTGCAAATTGAACACAAAAAAATGTGTACCTTCCAGAAGCTAGAAGGATTGTCAACTCCTATATGGGAACACAGTTGTGTGGCTATGTAACACAACAAATATCAATGAACAAAAAACAAAAAAAATATTGTAAACTTATAAACAAATTACTGCATTTGATTTGGATCTGCATCGTGGTGCAGTGGATATCGGCTTGGAACGAGAAATCGGGAAGCCGAGTTCAAATTCCACTCATATTCCTTGCATTCACTTACGTGCAAATACCCTTGGGAAAGGTATTAATCCATCTCTTCCCTCCAGTTATGGGTTAAATAATAGGACAGATTGGGTTCTGTTGCCTTGATCGGCAACCAGTCTACCACAGAAAGCAATGGCAACCTACTGCGGGATAGTCTACTGCCCAGTCAGTCATGTCTCTTTCAAGACGTGATCGTCCAAGCATGTATCATGTATGGCACTTAATTGACTGACTGACTGCATTTGACAACTAATGAGTGGCCAAATTTTCAAGAACAACTTAGAAAGACTTATGGCACTCAAGAGAAATTACAAGAGCTGGAAATGGACGGTGAAACAAAAGATAAAAACATACCATGTCCTCCTGTGAAGACTACCTCTAAACCAAAACACCAAAGATCTTCCATCCATCCACCACCATGCAAGGTGAACAATGGAAAAAGGGTGACAAAGACCTCCTTAAACAGGAATACATCCACAGAGAAAACAAAGGAACCAGCAGCTCCATTGGAGCTTAAAAACAGGCATAATCTATTGGGAAAAATGGAGGCTGAGGACCCTTTACTCACAAGGGGTAAAAACTAAGAAAACTCAAAAAAAAAAACCAAAAAAACACATAGACCCCAAAAATTAAGATTAAATGGACAATAAAATCATTCAATGGAATATCAGAGGAGCAAGAGATCAATCACTATGAATTATTGTTTTTATAACAAAATACTGCCCATCAGTCATATGCTTTCAAGAAACTCATTTAAAAAACAATACCATTAACATCAAAAACTATCAATCGTACAACTATATTAAGCAGCACACTGATAGACCTTGTGGTGGATCATCAGTACTCATTAACAATAAGTAAAATTACAATAAATACCAATATGTAAGCAGTCGCTATATCAGCAACCCTCCACAAAAAAATAACAGTGTGTTCACTATATGTTCCCTCAAATGAAGAACTCAAAGAATCAGATTTAAACAATTTGATATCACAACTACCAAGACCCTTTATTATAATGGGGGACTTGAACAGCCATAATGAAATCTGGGGAAGCAAGAAAATGAACAAAAAAAAGGCAAAATAATAGAATCGGTATTAGATAACAGTTATGCATGTCTAACATATTTATTTATACCCAACAACAGGTACATATTTAGCAATAGATTTAACAATATGTGACACTAACCTATTCCTGGATTATAACTGAAAAGTACATGATGACACATGTGGAAGTAACCACTTCTCAATTCTACTAGAAAATACCATTGACAAACTAAATAAGAACAACTCTGGGCTGGAATTTAGAAAAGGCTAATTGTGATGGATTTAAAGTTTCATGCCAAGTAAAACTAACTGCAGAAGCCAATAAAACAAGGAAGAAGACATTCTATATTTTACCAACACACTGTTAAAAATAGCAGAAAAACATATACAAAAAATCTTCACCTCTTCAAAATACAATAGGCCATGGTTCAGTAAGGAATGCAAAAAAAGCTGTCAGATTATGCAGAGCAAAACTAAAGAAATTTAAAATAAATCCAACATGAGAAAATTTAAACACCTACAAAAATAGCTCAGCCAAAAGAAATACATAGAAAAATTACATTTCTAAAATAAATAATAGCACAAAACCAAAAAAGGTATGGCAAATGATTCAGAAAATAACTGGAAAAAATAGTAATACTCCTACCAGACATCTTACCTACAATAACCAAAAAATTATTAAGGAGAAAGATATAGTAAACCATCTTGCTAAAACTGTCTCACAAAATTCATCCACAGAAAACCAAAGCAAAAATTTTCAAACCATTAAAACAAAAGCAGAAAAAGTACAAATCAAATTCCAAAACAAAAATACTGAAAGCTACAACCAACTTTTTCTCTACTACAGAACTGATGGAATCTCTCAATAAGGTTTACAATACAGCAGTTAGACAAGACAAAATTCACTATCAGTTCCTAAAAGAATTATCCAAGCCATTTAGGAATTACTCCCTACAAATCTACAACAGAATATGGAAGAGAGGTAACATCACTAAAATATGGAAATAAACTAGTTATACCAATACCTAAACCTATGAGAGACAATACAAATGCAAAAAGACTACAGACACATTGCTCTTAGCAGCTGTGTCTGCAAAACACTAAAGAGTATGATAAATGCCAGATTGATCTGGTATCTAGAAAGTAACAAATTAATAACTGAATATCAATCTGCTTTTAGAAGTCAAAGAAACCCTATGGATCATCTGATTCACTTAGAAACATTTATCAGAGGCTTTTATTAAAAAAGAGCATCTAGTGAAAATTTTCTCTGATCTTGATTAGGCATATGACACAACATAGAAGTATGACATAGTAAAAGACCTAAAACAACTTGGGCTAGAAGATTGAATGTCAATATTTATCAAAAGTTTCCTGCAAGAAAGAAGATTCAGATTTAAAATATGAGATATTTTCTCTGAAGAAAAAGAACAAAAATTGAGTGTCCCTCAAGGTAGTGTATTGTCCGTTACCCTGTTTAATGTCAAAATAAATGATATTGTAAAAAACATAAATAGCGGAACAAACTGTGCTTTGTATGTGGATGATTTCCTGATGGTATAAAGTAAGAAATATGAACCCTATAAAAAGACAACTCCAGATATGCATCAATAAGCTCAACAATTAGAATGGACTAAAGTTTTCAACAGAAAAAACAAAATCAGTCCTCTTCTGCAACCAACATAAACTCCACCTTGACCCAGGACTGAAAAGTGGTCACATTGAAATTCCAGTAGTAGAACAATACAAATATATAGGAGTCATTTTTTACCACAAACTCTCTTTTACTCCCCATATTAAATACTTGAGATCCAAATGTAATAAAACTATACAATTACTTAGAACTATACTGATTGGGGAGAAACACTATTAAAATTATATTGCTCTATAATCAGATCAAAACTTAATTATGCCTGCTTTATATATGGAGCAGCCAGGAAAACATATTTGAAAGAACTTGATACTATACACTATGCTGAAAGTTTATATATGGAAGCAAATGGACCATCTCTTAAACTACAACATGAAAAACTTGCTCTCCAATACTACCTAAAACTATCATCATGCCCTCTAAATCCAGCTTACAGTAATATTTTCTAACCATAATACACAGAAATTTTCCAGTAAAAAGAAAAATCCATCAAACCTGTCAGTTTATGTATTAAAAACATCATAGGAGAAAATCCGATAGATACAACACAAATTCATAAATCAGTTATTTCATCTATACCCCCTTGGATCATAAACCAACTTAAAATAACCTTAGACCTCACAAGATATCCAAACTTCAAAACAAACTCTATTGTATAGCAGTCTGAAATATGGAATATTAAAAATAATCACTCAGACCATCTTTATATATACAGATAGAGTAAAATGCAAAAATGGAGTAAGATGTGCTGCCATACTAAAACAGAATAAGCAATGGAAAAGAATTACAAATGTAGCTTCAATATATACTGCTGAAATAATTGCTGTTAATTGCAATTAATTGCACCTGACACAGTAACCCTAACGACCTACAGTGAATTTATAATTTTCACAGACATTTTATCTGCACTTACAGCATTAAAAAATAAAAATGTTAGTGACCCTCTAACCACAAAAGTACTTACTTGTCTAAAAATAAAGAAATAACCTTTTGTTGGATCTCAAGCCATCTTGAGCTACCGGAAAACGACAGGGCAGATTCAGAGGCAAAAAAAAAAAAAAAAGACCGAAAGGATGCAAAATCATTGGGATACATTCATTAATAACAAACTCCAAAACATTAAATCCACTATTGGAGAAAGGAACTCAGAATATGAAAATAGAAGAGACCAAGTCATGATGACCCAACTGATGACCCAACTGCACAAGGCCACACCTATATAACCCACCTTTTTTTACTAGAGAGCACAGAATCCCCAATATGCACGAGAAGAAAAAGTTACAGTGAAACATATACTGTTAGAGTGTGTAGATTTTGATCTAGTGCGAACAAAATATTACCAAATGAGTAATTTTAAAAAACTTTTTATGAAAATAAAATTATGAAAATTATGAAAATTAAAAAACTTTTTATGAAAATAAAACCATCCAAGATTGTGAATTTCCTAATTGAAGTTAGATTGTACTCAAAAATATGAGCAATTGAAAAATGATACAAATATTTTTTACCAAACTTTTGTTGGCATTAAATGACCCACTGAGCTTGATATGCCACAAAACAAAACAACCAACCAACCATAAAAACTATTTTTATTTCAGTTGTTACTAACATAGCCCCTCACTTGTTTTATTAGATGTTGTGTTCAGCTCCACATTCTTCTACTGCAGAGGGGGCACCAGGGAGCTAAGATGGCCAGAGCAGAAGCCGTGGAAGTATTTGTAGAAGTAGACAGAGGGAAGCCAGATCTCATCAGTGAGAAAGTGACTGGAGTCATGCTGCCAGGTTGAGATTGGTTATAATGCAGACTCTCCTTTGGATTTTGTTGAGAATCCCCAAATGAATAGCAGGGTAGCCCAATCAAATATGACAACACTATTCAATGCACAGGTGGATGGCTGATTTGTTTATGTGTAAAATGGATTCAGTTGAGAAAAACCTCCTTGCCCGATACAGTGACCTGACCTTCCTTACACTAGATTTAGTTATTGATCCAATGTAGTTATTCCATTTGAGGTCAAATGAGAGAGTGAGACAGAAAAGGCACAGTGTATTGCTTTTCAGAGGGTAGCTTGTTCGAAGCTGATGGGGGTTAAAGAATAGCAGCTTCATTTTGAAAGCATTAAAATTTACGAACCATTTCTTACCCCAGTGTACCCCAGATTGGAGGTTCAGTTCAAGATCTGCAGTGAGGTTTGTTTTATCAACCTTGGCAGATTTCTTACTGAGGCAAGAGTAAATAGTGGTGTTGTCGGCATAAATGCCTACTTGGGATGTAATCACATCAAAGAAATTGTTGTCGGACCCAGAATAGAGCCCTGGGTGATACATGTATTCGTATGGTAAGATCTGGAGGCTTTGCTAGTTTTGTTTCCTCACATTCTCCTTCTCCCTAAGAGATTGTTTAAATATGGAGATCACAATTTTTTTTTTCTAGGAAGTTTTTCTCCAATAATTGTTCATCTTCAGAGTCTATATTGCTCTCAATTTCACTGTCGTACTCGTGTTGTGTTGACATGATATCTTCATCATCATTACTTTCTAACTTGGTCTCCATGTGCTAATATCCCATTTCCATTTTTCCTGCTATCACAGTGTTCTGTCCACTTTGCATTTTGAATCTTGATTCTTGCAGATTAGATTCAATATTTTTTGTAACACAGTTTTTCATTAATGTTATAAAACATGGCCAATGGGGCTCTAATTTTTCTACTCATGAGGGTGAACAGGCTTTTCAATTTTCCAATTTCTCCCTCATAATATTTAGCAGTCACCTGTTTCAAACACATACCATATTCAATAACTGCTCCGCTCACTTTTTAAGAATTCTTCATTAACTCACCTCTTTTAGCATTCACTAGGTTTTTCTTCAGTGTTATAGTTTTTTTTTACTTTTTATTGACTGATATTTTCAGATATCATTTCCTTTATCTCTCTTGCATGTGCAATTGCTTATACTTTTATAATATCCTCACAACCTGCAAGAAAAGATAAGTTATCTGGTTTGTTGCTGGCTTTATCAGACCCTCAGTGTCTTAAAATTCAAGTGCTTCTCTCAACATGGCAATTACCACTTTCAGGCTTCATTAATTTCATCTGACACTTCACACAAGGAATGTGGCCAACAATCCAGCTTCAACACTGCCAAACTCCTGATGCCCACTGCCATGATTTACATTTTGATTTCATCACCACCCAGTTATATGCCTTCCTTGCCACCACCACCATGATCACATTTTCTTGATACAACATTCATCCTGAATCTAACTGAACACTCTGCTTGACTTAAATACAGTCCATCCCTTGCAATCACCAGCATGACACTGTTTCATTGATACAGCATTACAAAGAGAACGCAACTGAAACATTCCACTACAGGCCTACCAGTAAGGCCTAATCTCTTGTTAACACAACCAACAACTCAGAAACATGACTCGCTACAGATATATCCTCACAGTCACCACCATGACCCTGTTTTGTTGGTACAATATCTGACCAAATCCAACAAGAATCTACTATAGGCTTACCAGCTACATTTAATTTTTTGTCACCACTGATGTCAACTTGGTAACAAACACACACTATCATCTATCAACAAACCACAGTGACTTTGATCGATCAGCATGTGTCAAATCAAACCAATGGCTAAACCCACTCCAGACCTATCATGTGACCTTAACCAACTTAACCCAAGAAATCGGTCAACTCCTGGTACTATCAACAATATCATCGCACTTAACTGATTACAGCAACCAAAGATAACATTTTCTCTAATTTTCTAACAACTTTAAATATACCTTGTATATTAAACAAATATTCACTGTTTAAAAATCTAACCCTTATTATTCCTTTCCTTTCAAAACAAAATGATCATTATAACAATAGACTAAGTCAATTTTCTTGTTCAAAATCTTTTTTTTTTCAAATATGCCATCAGTATAGCCTGCACCCCATTATTGTCTATATGTTGGCTTTGAGAGAGATAGCAGGTAAATATTGAAAGTAGTATATAGATTGGTGATTTGGTCTCACTATTTCACTGTTGAGCTAGCTAGACGCAACCATCATTTCTGCTTTTTTCTTGCACTACCTAGCTATGGAACTTCATTCCAATTTCTTGTTTCTCTGATAACTACAATTTAAAAATTTAAATTCTATGTCAGTCACTATCTTCTGGAAGCCTATTCCAATAGTATAACAAAATTCTGTATCATTCCATAATACTAAGGAAATGCTTAATTCTATAAAAGCTAAGCAATACACACTGTTCATAGCTCAAAGAAATTTTGGCAAGCCAGTTAAGAATTTTATCAAAGAATTTAATCTTAGAAATATTATTTTAAATTTCTAATTCTCTACAGATTGTCGTAGATTGGGGTGCCTTATTAATTTATTATTGCATTATTTCTGATTATCCACCAAAAGAGATAATTCAGTGAGATTCTTGAATGAATGGCACTAAAAGATCAATATCGTTCTTTCTCTTCTATTCACTGTGTCCATTCACTCTTGGCTGTTCATTTCTCTCCACAGCTTCCTATCTCTTGTAGCTCTTAATTATGTTTGCCTCTTTGCCATCCCTCCCTTTGTAATGGTTATCATCTCAGAATGTGAAATCAGAGA
This sequence comes from Ascarosepion bandense, assembly GCA_037127315.1. Lineage (NCBI taxonomy): Eukaryota > Metazoa > Mollusca > Cephalopoda > Sepiida > Sepiidae > Ascarosepion > Ascarosepion bandense. The sequence goes on along the minus strand of JBBBDQ010000132.1, from coordinate 295,763 downwards.
CCTATGTTTGAATTGTAACTGTATTGGTTACATTCACCTATGCACAAATATTCTTGGAAAGGTATGAATCCATCAAGCTATGGGTTAAATAGTAGGAAATGTATCTAGAAAAATCATTGTTATGCTTAAGAAAATTGTTATTATTCCCTCACAAAAAGAAAAAAAAATTATTCTTACACTCTAATAGCTTTAAATAACCAGCAAATAGTTGATAAGCCATGAAAAAATCAAATTAAAATAAATCAACCCCACCCTTATTCCATAATCCATTCACACAGGTTGATCAGGGTGATAGTCTGCTGGCTTCCCCTGTTCTTCTTTGCTTTTGTACATCTTACAAGTATCAAATTGTATATTTTTATAAAAGAGTTGATAAAATAAAAAGTATTATTCACAATCTGTCATGATCATTAATTATTACTCATCAATTAAAGATGTTCTTTGAGCCTAATTACAAATTCAAATTTTGATTTTCTTTGTTAAGCTTTAACTACATTTGCACGATACAGTTTTTTTACTGACTTTCCTCTTTTTGGTTCAGCTTTCTAAATATTAACAATGGTGCAGTTTGATATATGTAATAATCTTGACAATGCCTGAAATTCTGGGATGAGGATTTATGATTGTTCACATTATTTACAGTTGTACTAATATCCTCCTCTTTGTTGGTGTAACAATGTTTTAAACATTGTGCTCACTAGCCATCTACATAACTTACAGAGACTTTTGAAATATACACTTTATTCAATCTTGTTTTCATTAATGAAAATTAGATATTCTGAAAGATGGACATCACAATAAAAAGAAACTACTCCAATAGATTGAATAAAGAAGGGGACTTTAATCTAAATATAAACAATACCTCCTATTCACATAACCTCTTTCCTTTACCAGCACACTGATCGGGATCCATTTTCTGACTTTCTTCAAGATAATCCTTGGATAAATATTCTTAACCTCCCTACTGATAATTGTGCTAGTGAGGTTTCTTCTTCAGTTAAAGCCAACATCAATGCATTTGTACCTCTATGAAAATGCCAGGTGAAGCCACAATGTTCTTCATGGTTCACTATAAACTACAGGCATCACTTTTTTTTTTACTATACCAGTGTGACACTTCCAATCACAACAGATGCTTATTTGTGTCTGTGCATAATAATTGTAAATGTATCATTGAAGAGGCTAAGTCTGCTGATAGATTAATGCACCATATAACCTATAACAAATTGAGTTCTCATTACTACTGGCTCTGTAACAGTGTAGTCAATATGATTAAGTTTTCTATTCCTCTTCTTGTCACTGAATTTGAAGTGTTAAGATTTTCTGCAATAAATTAGATTGTTTTGTTTGCAAATTCTCTTTAAACTCTACTCTTGACTAATTTAGAATGTCCTTGCCTGACTTTCTACTTAGAGCTGAGACTTTACTGAGTGATATGCATTTAGATCCTTCCAAGGTTTCTGCTATAATCTCTAATCTCCAAGGCAAATAGTCTTTAAAAAATGTACTCCTGATCTGGCTCCTGTTTTCTCTAAACTCTTCTATAAATACCTGGCCATCTCTTGCTTTTCTACTTGTTAGAAATTCTATTCTGTAGTTCCAGTCTTTAAGAACTCAAATGAACTATCTGATCCTTATAACTATTGATATATTAGCCTTCTACATCTTTTGGACAAATTACCAGAAGCTCTAATCAATTTTGGATTGATTAAGCATCTCACACTGTAGAGTTTTCTTTTATATAAGCAATATGTCTTTCACTTCTCTATGTGAACTGCTGATGTATTAATAATTATTACTTAATGCGTCTATCAAGATTTAGATAAGAGTGGAAAAACTCATGTTGTTCCTTTAAAGATCTTGAAAGCATTCAATGGTGTTTGGTATATCAGCCTTTTCACAAGTTGAAAGCTTATAGAATTTATCGATAAATTTTTGAAATGATTTAGTCTTGCTAAAAAATCACAAAATGTAAATAGTCTTGCATGGCCACTCTTCTAGAGATTTTTGAACTAATGCAGGTGTCCCCCAGGGCTCTATCCTTGGACCCACTTGTTCTCATCCTTGCCTTTGCCATGTCATTACATCACTTTAATGTCTGCAAGAGGTTATCTACTATAGATACCTGCCCCCCTCATGACATAAGAATCTGGTAGGCTAGCTGAAAAATGTACAACTTGATTGTCTTCATCAATGGATTCTCCACTAACTAACAGCTCTAAATATTTTCGTTTTTGCTTTATGTCTGTTAGCATTATCTCCTTTTTTCAATTTAAATGAATATAATCTCCTCCTCAATGCTAACTTGTCTGCCAATTTTTTCTACACCATGGCAGGATCCTGTGAGTCTCCAATTATATTCAAAAGTCATGGTTTGACTAACAGCATAATCATTGTCAAGGCACAGTCTTTCCTCAACAGGTATTTTGAGTTCAAGTTTGCATCTGTTTTCGGTTCAGCAACAATTTCTGTCTCATTAACTATGTTTCATACACTTTCTCTGATCAATGTCACTTTGCATTCTTCTTTCCATATGGCATAATATATCCCATTCAATGGCACAAGATTAATAAATTTTGTTTCCATCACCATAGTCAATCTTATATTTTAAAACTTCAAAAAAGTCTCTTCCATGAGCAGCAAATTCAAGATGGCCATTATGATTTCACAAGGTCTGTAAAGTTCAGCATATTCTGGTCTAATAACCTTTACAGTATTTACATTATTTGGACTATTATACTCATCTTTGTTGCCATATGTCCTTAAGGACTCATGCCTGACTCGACACTTAGAGTTGTGAGTTCAGTACCAGGCTACAGTAGTGGTGAACAAGTAACTTGCAGGATTAGAGGGAGATAGCTCATGACTTCCAATCAAGGCTTTACACAAGGAATGGAGTTCATATACCCCAATGATTGTAATAAAGGGGTCGGGTTGAAATCCCTAGCACCTAAAGAAGGCCAGAGCGTACAATGGCCAAAATGTCGTACAAATGGCAACATCGATAAGGACAATAGTCTGAATAATGAAAATACTACCTCATCTCAGAAATATAGACAAATACTAATAACCTTTGTTAGAAATTTATGCATCAAGTCAGATACTAAACACAGACATACCTTGTTTTGTGTGAATACAGGTATTTAACTTCATACTTCAGACAGGAGGATAAATGCAAGAAGGAAACAAATACATGTACTACTGTGTTAACACACACAATGACTTAATTATTTATGATAAATGACATAACAGTGCACCCTTACAATGAAAATAAAAATAAACAAAATTGGTAGTTGATAACTCTGACCCAATTATTTAACTGTAAAAGTTCATCTGACTAGAGTGGAATTATCAACAATATTTTTCTCTCTTCTTGTGTACTGATTTCGAATAAATATTTGTTTGTCGAGGAATTTTCTATTTTTATGGAGATGGAATAAAATCTTGTTCACAAGCAGCTCTTCTTGAATTTTTTTTGTCAAGAATATAATCCTAGCAATGACAGAGGTCTCATGTGAAACTAATTCTTTTATCCCTTGTTGAAAGAATCTGAAATTCTAAATGAAAAGATTTACAAGAGTTATTTTAATGGTTTTATCACCAAAAAAATGTTCCAGCAAACTGATTAAATGAAAATTTGTTATTGTCCAGAATGGAGGCTGAGATAAATTCAGCACGTGTATCAATTTGACTGTTTGCTACAAGTGCATCTGATATTGTCTGTCTTCAAAGGATTTTTGTGTAGAGCAAATTAAAATAGTTTTAGAACAAATGTCCATATTTTACTTTTCTGAACAATGAGGATTTGACGTGATTTATCTTATTCTAAGAGCTTATATTAGAAAAAATCTACCATATTCCAATGACTACTCACTAAGAGCTTTAAAGCTTTTATTTAGATGTTGTGATTATCCTTTTTCACTATTTCAAAACTAATATTGTTGATTTTTTTTACTTTTCTGCCTTTTCAGCTTTCATCTTACAGCATTTTCTTGCCATAATGCATCACATTTCTTCATGTTTCTAATATTAATTTCATTATTTCTCATTGTGACAGATTGCATTCCAACATTAGAATTCAGGTTCTCCGTATAATTCCTTTTGGTCATCAGTCCAATGTGTCAAGTTAATCTTCAAATACCACTATCACATCAGTCTGAGACTGCTGATTCACTTTCCTAATGGTCAGAAGGTGGCCCATTATAGTCTGGAAATCTTTGGCTTGATATTTTCATGTTAATTTTATCAACCTACACTTCCATGCTGGTATAGGGTAACTTGGAAACGTGTGTTGTTCCCAGGCATGAGGATTGAAAAAATTTACACACAGCTAGATTTAAAGAAAGCTTTTTTCAGTTATAAAGTGGGTTTACTCACAACAGATACTAACCTGGAAATTATATCTTCACAATGTGTCTTTTATATTGATTCTCCTTCTCAAAGAAAGACAGGCTTCACTATGGTTTACAAATGCCATCAACCTCATAGATAAGTACTTTTTTTTGTTTTACTCATAATCCCAGGTTCTTTCAACAATGAATAAAATAATTATTTTCTTGGTCAGCTTTTGTCTTTGCTTAAAATAATGATTATATTTTTTCATGTTTGCTATATTGTAATGGATTTTTATTTCTTCTCCAAAGTTACTTTGTGAACAACCTTATAGTCAGAATAATTTCATAATTGGTCACTCTAATCAGAAGCAGAATAGAGAGTGTTGAGATTTTGTACTGACTAGTCAGTACATTCTACTTCTAAGAGTTTTTGTTGTTGTTATAATCCTTGTCTTTTCATATCTCTCTATAGACTACCTGTTCATTACTTTTTTGAGTTAAAATGCATTTTTAAGGAAGATAGTTGAGCAATATTTTATCACCTTCCCCACAGTTTAGAATTCCTTCTCTTAAATTGGCTGTCACTAAAAGCTAGACAATATGGATCTATGCTACTAGTCAACTCATAGTAAAAGAACAGATGAACACTTGACATTCCCAAAGGTATTAGTGCAAAAGAAAACCACACAAACTCATCTGGAATTAGAATTTGGGTCCATTTTTCATGCTTTTAACCTATACGCTGAATGCACATTAGGATTAGAAGAGCATTCAGTTGTAAACAAACTTACAATCAGTTGATTGCACTCAAACCTCTTTTCTTCAGGATGGAGTGAAAATTGAAATTCAATCTTAATAACCATTATTTTGGCTATGACTGATTAACAAAGATAATGCCTTTATTATTACTCTAATCTCTATCTGCAAAACATCAAGCTATAGTCTCATATCTTATTTTCATTATAAGTTGATGTCTAATTTAAGATTAGATGCTATTTATTGCCTGGATCAAAATATTTTTCAAATTCCTAACTAGGTTTCTAATTTAATCTTCATTTAATAAATGAAGAGGAAGCAGGTAAATAATAATCATTCAAAGACATACACTGGTGTTTAAGATTCTAATCATTCATTTTTCTTTGTGCATAGACAGGGAGCAATGGGTAAATTGTTACTATTTTATATTTTTAATTTTATGCAAGCATGTTGATTGTTTTTGATTTTTTCAACTGCACAGTACAGTAGGTTCAGTTGGGCCCCATCTGTGAGAAAAAAGGGTCCATGACACAATTTCCTTCACCAGAAATTTTGGAATGGCATACTGTACTGCTTGGCATTTGCACCAGAAGCTCTGATACAAACATTTCAGAGTGTTTGGGTATCAATCTGAAGACAGCGCAGAGGATTTGGAAAGAGTTGAATGAGTTAAATGGTGATTACAATGGTACGGCACCTAAAAAAACTCACTGACAGGAAAAGAAATTCCAAATTTGTTTATCAGATTGAGGCCATGATTGATAACAATTCCTTCAAGTCAAGCAGATTCATAGCCAGAGACACAGGACTGTTTGGATTTCTTATCAGATAGGTAGTGCATAAAGACATATGGTATTTCTCATGCAAAATGAGAAAGAACCAATTATTATTCCAACCCATGAAGGACAAGAAGAAAGACTGTATTACAAATCTTTTGCAAAAGCTCAAGCATCCTCTTCAACAGAATTTCTGCCAGGATATGATGGGGAACACACACAACAACTGTTGGCTAATGTGCCCCAAAAGATGAACTGAGAGTGATGAAAACCAAATATGTAGTGATGGCATTGTTATGCCCCCATTGATTTTTCCACAGGGCCTCATACTTAACACAGAGGCTTACATCAAGTTCTTTGAAGAAAAAAGTGTTGCTTTGGATCAAGAGGCTGGTCAACAGAACTCTGCACCATACCACACAGGTAGGAGTACCCAGGAGTAACCATGACTGTCAGACAATTTATACCACCACATCACTCCTTACATCTGGCCATCTAACTCTCCTGACTGCAACCTTTATTATGTGCAAGGTGCATTTGGGCAAAAGACCAAACAATTCCTTGTAATACCAAAGATCAACTGAAGACAAGGAATATGTCAGATTTCACTGAGTTAAAAAGACTGTTCCGTAGAGATGCAGGAGATTCCAAAGTTGTCTAAGGGTGTGGTGAAGCTAATGGGGATTTTATTAAATAAATTTACTCTTTAGTATTTCAAGATATTTTTCTGTCATTTTAAAAAATATATGTTAAATTGAAATATCAGTGTTATCATTATTTTTGCATAATTTAGATGGCAGTTTATCTATCACATCCTGTATAGAGATATTACAAGGCTTGTCTTCCATGAGTAGATTAATGTCGGGTAATGAATAGTATTTCTCTTTAACCTTGAGTTCGATGCAAAGCTCATAGCAAAGAGCTTTGTCTCATCCAACAACGATGAGATAATCTCAGGGCTATTTATAATGAAGAACACTGACTTTTTATCTCTATTGTGTATTGTGTTTGCAATTTTCCAAAATTGGTAAGATTTAAATTTTTTGTTTTCTACTTTGGATCAAACTGGCTCTGCATAACTGCCCTTTGCATTTTCCAGGATTCTGCACAAAGTTATGAATAAGGTAAAGATTTTTCTGTACCATTCCCTCTGATAGAGATGGTAGTACTAGTTGCAGTGGGACATGAACTCAGCACATTCAGGTGTGAGCTAGGTTTGACAATTTGGCTTTTGTTGGTATTTTTGTGATGAATAGAGCTTTCACAACCAGAGATAATTTACTCAGAAATGATAGATCTGTTTTTACTGAGAGTAGTGCTTCTGTAATGTTGGGTCTGTCATTGTCCCAATCAGTTCTGTTATATCAGTAGATTGTCCTATGAAATGGTACATCTAAGAAGGTCTTTAAATTTTCAACAACCTTGACATAGATCAGAGAATGATTTGAGATGCCCAAGAAAAGCAACATCAATGAGGTGAGGAAGTGATCTAACAGTTTAGCATGAAGCTCAGCAGAATTGAGAACACAAGTAGGCTTGTCTATGTCTACAATCTGGGTCAACTTGTAAGCTATGGAGAAATCATAACAGTCTTCACTTCAACAGTTTTTTTGAGTGGATTAGCCACTCATGTTGAAATCTCCACATATGCACTCTAGATCATGAATATCAAAAAAAAAGATTTTATTAAATTTTGTCAAAACTAATAGGTTGATTTAAATGTTATGTAAGTTTCTTGTAAATTCTTCCCCTTACACAAGCCAAAATAAATATGTGATTTTCTAAATTTCTATGTTGGAGTTCTTTTTTCTTATATTACTCTTGGTTACCCTGTCTATTTTTGTCTGCCAACTAGATGCTAGTTGGAAACATCCTTGTGATGGTGAGTCTCATACTCTTAATTGTTCAACAGATGAGAAAGAGACTTGAAACAATAGAAATGAGGTTCTATAAAGGATACTTAAAATACCATAGACAAAGTATATGAACAATGACAAAATTTTTGAGAAAAGGAAAACAAAACTTAACATCTGAAAGCAATAGATGACATTTCTAAGGCAATTAATAAGGGAAGACTGCTTGGACATTTTGATACTCACAGGGTAGATTGAAGGCAAGAGGGACAGAGAAAAACAATGCATAACCTACTTAGAGAGCTTGAGTAAATAGCTGGTGGAACAAGGGTTAGAAGGGGTATCAAAAAGACCAAATTCAATAAGAGCTACAAAGGACAGTAATTTGCAGGGATATGAAGGGATAGGGCACATTGAAAAAGAAGAAGAATTGTCTTGTAATATGAAATAGAAAAAATTTAAAAAAATTATTTCTTGTTGCAGTTCCTATTGTACAATATAATCATTCTTTTCTATTTAAAGCATCAAATTTCTGTTTAAAACCTTTTTGCTTATTTAAGTTTGTATCAGAGACTGTTTTGACTTACCACTTACTCTTCTTTTCTTTTATTTGACACACAGTTCCTTGTTAATTATTCTGTAATACCATTCTGCAAGGTCTGAAGATGAATGGTCCACACTATGACACTATTACCTACTTACTGTATTTGCTTGAAACTATTTTTAATTATTGATCTGTGGTGGTATACAGTATATTTATTTGTATTGTATTGTATTGTAACGGCATTCACCCAGGACGGGTTGAGCCGGCATCCCCAAGAACATTTGAAGCGTCTCTCCCAGCGGCGGCCCACGATCGGCGATCTTGAGCCAGCTCCACTCCGATCTCTGCCCAGTCCCGGTTCCATCTCCGAAATCCCACGACATTTGGGCCCGAGATCGGCTCCATGTCCCCCTTCAGCGTGGCTGCCCATGTCCTCAGCTGACCCCCCGCACGCTTGCGCCAGCCCGGTAGGGGCCTCGGGAAGAGGCAGTCGCAAATCAGCTCACCCGGAGGACAGCGCGCAGCATGGCCGAACCAACGCAGTCGACGGAGTCGGAGAGCAGCCGGTATCGGTTGAAGACGGCATGTTTGACGAAGGGTCGATGTCCACACCCGATCAATCCGCCGGAAACGCAGGATCCGCCGGAGACAGTCATTGTCGAAGACCTCCACCCTCTTGAGGTCCGCTACGCGCACCGGCCACGTCTCGCAGCCATACAGCAAGATGGATCGCACAACAGCTTGGTAGACGCGGCTCTTTGTACGCAGGGCGATCTCCCGCCTTGACCAGAGACACTTCTGGAGGCGGTTGAAGGCGGCCCTCGCAAGGTTGATGTGACGCCCGATCTCATCGCCACCCTGGCCGCTTGGGACAAAGGACGAGCCCAGATAGATGAAGTGGTCCACCATCTCCAAGGGTGTTCCGTCGAGCAGGATGGGTTGTTGGGCCTCTGGAGGCAACAGCGCCGTCATCACCTTCGTCTTTGCAGCATTGATGTGCATGCCGACTGTATACAGTATACAATTTAGATATTTCAGAATTAATTTTTTGGCAGTATGATATCCATCTGAAATTCTTGATATTAAAAACATGACTTCACTTTTTAGGTTAATGTTTTGTTTTTGTAGTAATTTGAAACTGTTGTAGAGGAATATCCTGTCCTACTCGGAATGGATATGGTCCGGTCTATAAAAGACTGGGACTAGAGTGAACTATAGAGCCATCGTCATCAGACAAGAGCATACATCACTAGATGGAGGCATTCTTCACGAAATGGACGTATACATCCTAGACAGAGACATTGTCTACTTGATTGTCATACCTGTTATTATTCGTTGGTGTCCTTGTATTGTATATTGGTTTATTGCACTGTGGTATAATAAATACCTATTAATATATTTCAGTGTTAAGTATTATTCTTGCACTATTCTTTTCCCTGATTATCCCCTCACGGGATATATCAGAAACATGATCAAAACTACCCATCATATAGCCTATTTGATATTCAATAATCTGTATTAAAGTAACTTAGATGAAGTTATAGGCTATGTAAAGTATTAATCTTTCAGAAAACATTATTTAACATTTTCACAACATCACATGTTAAATGATGATAATAATCAGCTCACTTTTCACACTGTTTTCATTTTGTCCTTTGTACATTGTTGAGAAATTTACATTGTTATAAAATTGGCTTAAATATGTCAGTGAAGAATTGCTGGAACTGAGTATGTTGTGCTTCTGAAATCAGCGTTTGGATTGGGGTAGACTTCTGATTCCTAAATAATTGCTCTGTAACAGGCACAAAGTACATATGCAGTTGAAATTGGAGAAAATAATTAGATTGCCCTTTAATGCAAAAAATATGAATATCAAGTGTTTTGATAATTATGAAATATCTCGATAAAAGACATGCAAAATCCAAGTTTGGAAATAGGATTACAAAAACACTTATCTAAATCTTTTTAACAATTACTGGGGTATATCATCCTCATTCCCTGTGTAAAGCCTCAATTGGAAGTCATGAGTTACCTTAGTTTAACCCTGCAAGTTACTTGTTCACCACTGCTGTAGCCTGGTATTGAACTCACAACTCTAAGAGTCAAGAGGTTGCATGAGGATAAGAACTCTCAGAAAACAGCCTCAGTCTGTCTACCCTATGTGAAGGGGCTATCAAAGAAAATACAAAGAATGTGTGGTCTATATAACATCAGGATGATCTTCAGAAGTAATTCTACACTTCACATGTACCTCTTCCAAGTAAGACCCCCAACAGAGGAAGGCATGACTAAGGACTGTGTGTATACCATTCCATGTAGTTGTGGAAACAAATATAAAGGAGAAACAAGCCACCCCCTTAAGGTAAGGCTACAAGAACATTTCAAGGCTTTAACACAAAGTAAGATGAAAAAATCAGGTATATAGAAGAAGAAAGAGTATCACTGCCCCCATATGATGAAGTTGAAATAATAGACAGAGAACGTTGCTGGAAACTATGTAAACTTAAGGAATCAGCACATATGCTAGGCTTCAGAAATCTCCTAAGCCAACCAAGCATAGAGATGAACACAATATGGGAACCAGTAATATGAAGTGCCAGAGAAAATCATTGGTGTCAAAAATGGCAATATGATCTCTGGTAAAAAAAATAATAGAGAAAACCATTAAAATCAAAAAATTGCAATATGAATTCTGGTAAAAAAGGTTACTAGACATTAGGTTTATAAGTCCCAAAAATTCAGTTGTTCTTGTCCTTAGGGACACATGGCCCAGTTGATATAGACGTTGGCTAATTCCTGACTTGTGAGTTCTATACCAGGCTACAGCAGTGGTGAACAAGAAACTTGCAGGGTTAAACGGAGATAACTCAAAACTTCCAATTGAGGCTTTACACAAGGAATGAGGATGATATACCCCAGTGATTGTAATAAAGAGTTCGGTTTGAAATTTCTAGCACCTGAAGAAGACCAGAGCATACAATGGCAGAAATGTCATACAAAGATGAGGACAATAGTTTGAATAATGTAAATACTGTGAATCTTCCATGTCGATTTAATGAAAGATGCTTAAAAGAAAGGTTGCTGCACAAATAGACACAAATTATACATTTGGAGTTGATTCTTTATTAAGTCTCACACTTTTTTATATCTATAAATGAGCTGTGTTATATTTTCTGTTTCTTTGTTTCTCTGACTAAACCAGAGAACAGTTACTGCACTTTTATTCAAACCATTGGTTTATTGAAATGTGTTTTGATATTTAATAAGTTTTAACACGAGAGAGACAATAGGACATTTGATGCAAATATGTCAATTTATTACTTGACTAAAATAATCATCTCATAGAAATTCAAATATACCTGAATCTGCAGTACAATGTGCATTGTGGTGCAGTGGATTTTGACTCAGAACATGAGATTGGGGTGCTGAGTTTGAATTCCAGCTGAATTCCTTGCATTCATTTACATGCAAATACCCTTGGGAAAGGTATTAATCTGTCTCTTCCCTCCAGTTATGGGTTAAATAATAGGGTAGATTTGGTTCTATAGCCTTTGCTGGCAACCAGACTACCGCAGAAAGCAATGACAACCTAATGCAGGATAATCTTCTGCCCAGTCAGTCATGTGTCTTTCGGGGCATGATCGCTCAAAGCATGTATCATGTATGGTACTTAACTGACTGACTCAGTACAATGTATTTGATAATATCAAACCTTACTTAAACATGAATATATTATATTAGACATATAATATGATATATTTATGTTTAAATATAATGAATATCAAACCTTACTTAAACATAAATATGTTATATTAGACATATAATATGATATATTTATCTTTAAATATATAGACAAAATGTTGTTACCAAAGAAAAAAAATGAGATCAGAGACATTCCGCTCACTTCTTCTGTATTAGTAAAATCAGATTCCTAGCTTCGCTTATCCACTACTGACCTTTTTTGTTTCAACCAACCTGACAAACACATCAACATCAGGCTTTATCTTATTTTGTATTTATTATTCCTGTCTTCTTTTCCTTTCACCTGACCATCAGTACTTGCTTCATTTGTTCATTCATGCTACTATACAGATGCTTATAACACACACACACACACACATATGAATATGTACTAAGTGATATTAGAATGTTGTGAACTTCAATTTCCTGGCAGCCTAAAATGAATCCATTCTAGTGAAAGACCTGAAGGACTTTTGGGCTATGGTCCTCATTGAAGCATTCAGAAATGATTCCATTTCTTTTGGTCTTTTTGAAGTGATACTAACCAATTTGAAATGCTCACCTCACTCCAAAACATAATAATTGTGGGAACTTATTTTTGTATCGATGTCTATGCTACCTGGAGCCACATCTTGTCAATAAAAACCCATAATAAAGTTTATTTTAGATCCCAAAATTTAAAACCAAAGAATGTATACAGAACAAATAAATAGAATATATAAATAGATAACATAATAAATTTTAAAGCATAAATAAATAAGTAAATAAAATATATATTTCTTATATTTTCATTTATTTATTAACCCAGTATCCATTGAGTTAAAATAAACATTTGACATTACAACTATGCAAATAAAAGTAGAGATCACTAGCTGTTACAGTCATTATTTATTTTTTATTTTATATTGCATGAAAGTATTATAATTTATTTAATATATGACAAATATTAACATAAGGCAAACTCTGCTCAAAAATGCAGCAAAAGTCATGTGCATTGCAGACAAGTAAATGTTTTTGATGTTTAGATCCTCAGAATGCCATGCCAACTAATTTTTCTTCATGATGTCTCTCAGAAAAATGAAGGCACTTGGCAATGTATATTTTATTGTTAAGTAACATGTGACAGGTTATATTGAGTTACATGGCTCTAGCAGCAAGCAATGTTTCCTGACCTGACCTGACCTGGCCTATTAATGAATGCTCAAGATGGATAACCTTGACAAAGATAAGGGTGCCATTTGTACATTTCTCTACCCTTAATTAGAGAAGTGCAATTCTGTTTGTCCTGGGAAAATTAGTGTGATGTGATTGCAAACTGTTCTCACAGAAGTTTGAATTTCTTTCCTCACTTACATTCTCAATTAACCAAACCTTCTAATGTACATTAGTAAAACAAGTTAACGCATTTCATAAAGCACTACTTTTAAGTTAATCTTTCAGGTTAAAGGCTCATGCATAACGAATGTGTAAGATTAAGCCAGTCAGAGTCTCTTTCTGTTCTGTTTATACATGGTTTAAGGAACTTTTTTACTGTTTTGTAATCTTCTTCCATGTTCCGTGTCCCTTCAGAATATAGGCAATCATGGCCTCCCTATCCCTTGTAGCTCTTAACATCCTTTGTTACTCCTCCCAAGCCCTGCCTCACTATCCATTTCCTCAAGCCCATCAAGTATGATATGCATTGCTTTCCTCTGTCCCTCTGTTCCCGCTATCTGTCCTGCAAGCATCAGATTCTATAAGCCCTCCTTCCTCATTACATGTCCCAGAAACATCAGTTGTCTTTTTTTGATGTTAAGTATAAGTTTCCTTTTCATTTCCATCCTTTACAAGACCTTTTTATTGCTAACATGTTTGGTACATGGTATCCTCAGCATCCTTCTGTAGAACCACTTTCCAGTTGCTGCAAGTCTTTCATTTATCTTTGATGAGATTGTCCAGCATTTGCTGCCATATTGAAGAAAAGACATCACAACAATCCAGCACTCTCTTCTTTGCTTCCAATTAAATTTTCCTGTCTCTCAATACTTTACTCAGCTTCTGGAATGCATCCTTCACCATGCCAATACTACTTTGGATCTCAGTACTGCACTTTCCATTCTCTGTTAGAATACTTCTCAGGTATGTAAATTTCTGTACCTGCTTGATTTCAGTATCTCCAAGTTGTAGTTGGCATTTTGGGCTCCTATTTTTAGTGATGACCATACATTCAGTTTTCTTGTAATTTATTTAGTCCTTTCTTTTCACTTTCTTTAGTTACCTTCTTTATGAGGTCTTGTAGTTTCCTTTTGATGTTTGCTATCAAACTATACCATCTGCATATCTTACATTGTTCAGATTGTGGCTGCAAATGACAAGTCCTAGTAAGACTTGTAGTTCTTTCAGAATTGCTTTGCTGTAAGATAGAATAGATCTGGTGAGAAGATCCATCCTTGTCTTTGTATATCTGCTGAACTCATTTCCTGTCTGTATGCAGACATTTTTCTGCTAGTACAGGTTCTTGATTATTCTAATGTCTTTCCCAAAAAGGTTGCCAAGCATCTGTATCAAGTCTTTGTAGTGTGCTATGTTGAATACCTTTGCATAGTCTATGAAACACAGGTAAACATCTTTCTGCTTTTGTATTGCTTTTTCCAATAACATTCTGAGCTTAAACATTGTGTTTCTTATTCCAGTGTCCTTGACAAAAACACACTGTTCTTGTCCTATCTCTGGCCTGATTCTACTGCATGCTCTATTCATCAGAATTTGGATGATCAGTTTTGTTATGTGACTCATTAAGCTGATTGTTTGGTGGAGTTCACATTCCTTTTCACCTGGCTTCTTGGGCAGTTCTATGAAAATTGATCTGCTTAGGTCTTCCAATATATTACCCTTGTTGTAGATTTCATTTATTATTTCTAAGACTGTCAGTATCTCTATTACAATACTATCTGGTTCTGCTGATTTGTTTCTATTCGATTTGGCCAGTGGAGCTTCTTTTATGGTTTAATATTTCTGGCCTGTTGGTGTTTCTGTGTATTGTTGGTTGCTCACTCTTGTCATGAAAGAGATTGCCAGTATATTCAGACTATCAGTGAAGAATTTTCTCTCATATGATATTTCCATCCTTGGATTTTACACATTGTATTGATGTGCATATCTTTTGTCCTGATAGTTCTCTCTTTTATTTTTGCATGTCTCTTTTATTAGTCATGTTCAATCTCTCTATTTTTGCACATTTGTCATTGAGCCATTCTTCTTTAGCCTGTCTGTATTTACTCCTTATTTTTTTTTTGTGTAGTTTCTTGTATTCTGTTCCCTGTCTTGACATTGTTTTCTGTCTCCTTTGCATCATGTCAAGAATTTCATCTGTGATCCACTGATTTTTCTTTTTATGTCTGTTTTTCCTTGAGGGTAATGTTGCCTGCTAATGTTACTAATGTTTCTTTAGTATGTCCCATTTCTAGTTTCCATTTACAACCTGTATACGATCCCTCGTATTTCATTTTCACACTGTCCTTATATTTTTCCTGATCACTTCTAATAATACTAGCCTACGATAGCAAAATATGAAGAAACAGTAAAGTTTCTTTAGAAATAAAGAAATTAAGGGTTGAAGGGTTCTTTAATATCAATACTGTATGATGGTAAATATGTGCATGTGTAGTTACATAAACATAAACCTCACTTTAGTCCAATGAAGTCCTAAAGGATCAAACATGTCACATGAAAAACTTTCCACTTTATCATAGTTTTTCCCTAAAATCTTCAATATACCTCATACTTTGAATCTATTTTCATATGTTTTATCTGGATTTTTTGCTGAACTATACTTTTTCTGATACACCTTTGAGTTTAATAAAACTGGCATATAAAGATTTATGTTAAAATGTATGTATACAGATAAAAACATGTGTAAGTGAATATATATATTTGTGTATATATATATATATATCTATATGTTTATGTTATATATATATATATATATATATATATATATATATATGTGTGTAAATAGGTGTGTATGTAATTTTTATATGTACATATGGGTGTATATTCATGTAAGTATTTATGTGGTTAGAAACAAGTGAATGTGCAAGTAAGGGTTTATATGTAAATAGGTATATAATTTAAATCCCCTAAAACTACTCTCCAGTGTTTTCATATAATACTCATGTAATTCTCCATTAAAGGCTGTATACATTTTAAGCCTTTTTTAAAAAATTTATGGTATTAATATTATTTTTATTATTTAAATTTCAAATTTATTATTATATATTTTTTAATTATTATTGTTTGTTTGTTTTTGAGGCCTAATGACCTATCAATCATTATGGGATCATTTTAAGGTCATAACCAATGATTTTTGGGTAAGGTTATTTTATTTTTACAACATTTTTCTTTTTCACGATTCATTGGAATTTGTTTTTAAGTGCAGGGTCCCCAAGTCCTACCCTTGTTATTTAACCCATAACTGGAGGGAATGGACAGATTAATACCTTTCCCAAGGGTACCAGTGCTTAAGTGAATACAGGGTATTCAACTGGAATTTGAACTCGGCTCACCGATTTCTCTTTCCGAGCCGATATCCACTGCACCACAACGCACATCTGTCACTATACGTTTACAGCACCTGGTATTCCCAAGCGGTCACCCATCTAAGTACTGACCAGGCTCAACGTTGCTTAACTTCAGTGATCAAGCAAGAACCGATGTATTCAATGTGATAGGCTGTAAGCCCTTAATTATTATTATTCTCATTATCATTATTAGATTTTTAATTAAAATTATTTCTTTTAATTTTTAAAAAATTTTATTTTTATTAACATTATTATCATACTACATTCTAAAAATTAATATTAATACTGTCAACCATCACAGGCAACCTCTCCTGCCTCCCATAAGCATGGACCAAGCAAGTCTCCCCGAGAGCAATACACTGCACTTCCTCAGCCTTACTCGCTCTTCTGATCTCAAATGTAACCACTACATTGAGTCCATAGCTAAATCCACTGCTAAGAAGGTTGGGTCACTGTGTTGGGCCAGAATGTCTTTCCCACCTGAATCCATCCTGCATATATACAAATCAACCATTCGTCCATGCATGGAATACTGCTGCCATATATGGATATGCTGTTCATCTCAGTGTTCTCAACAGGCTCCAAAGGAGAATCAGTAATGTGATAGGTACCAACTTGGCAGCCTGACTACAGCCACTTTCCCACCAATGAGATGTGGCCTCCCTTTGTCTGTTCTATAAATACTTTCATGGCTTCTGCTCCATCCAACTTAAGTCACTGGTGCCTCTGCAACAGGTGTTTATTCATGCAACCAGATTGGCAACTGGGTCCCACCCATTCACAGTTAGATTAACCAAATGCAGACGACAATTCTGCTCCTGCAGCTTCTTCTCTCGCACTTCCCGCCTGTGGAACTCGCTTCCATATTCTTGCTTTCCTGATGGCTACAACCTCCAGGAATTTAAGTGCAATGTCAATACCCATCTATTAGCCACTTGACTCTAATAGGAAGTCATGATTTTGCTTTGATTTCATTTTAATTTTTTGTTGTGGCTAATTTTAAAAGTTTCATAGTTATTTGAATGAGTGCTTTTTTGTCTTGTATTTTTTTCAAAGAAATTTATTTACTGGAGGATAATTTTTTAATAATTTTTTTTTGTTTTAAAATTCCTCTGTTAAATTCCTTGGTCGTCTTCCTTGCTCGGCCATTCTATAGTTAGTTGACTCCCACCCCCCTATACAGCACATAGCATCCAAAAAGATAAAATAATTCTTCTATCAACTGGTTTAAGCACATGTTTTTTGGGTTGGGAACAACTTTAATAGTAAGTCATGATTTTACTTTGATTTCATTTTAATTTTTTGTTGTGGCTAATTTTAAAAGTTTCATAGTTATTTGAATGAGTGCTTTTTTGTCTTGTATTTTTTTCAAAGAAATTTATTTACTGGACTTTAACTAAGTTAAAACTTAGTTAACTCAACGCCCCTACTTTTACTTTTTTTTATTTTTATTTTTTTTTTAATTGGAGTAGATAGACTAAACTATCGCCTGGTTCGCACTCCACCCACGTCTATTGTACAGGTGTAGAGGCCCATCCCTTGTTCCCTGTTTAGGATGTGGTTTCCGGCTTTCTCTTTTCCAAATCTTTTCACTCTTGCATAGCCCCCTGCACATCAGTGGCATTACCGCCTTGCTCGGGGTGATATGATTAAAAAAAAAAAAGTTCTTTCACCACCCCTTATATCCTTTCCTTTCTCTCAACCTTTGCAACTGTCATCACACCTGTATTCCCATCCTTCTCTTGCTTCTTTCTAACTGGTTTGTCTTCCTCTTCACTCTCTTCTAATTAATCTTTTTACTCTTATGTAGCCCCCTGAACATCAGTGGCATTACCGCCTTGTTTAGGGTGATATGATTAAAAAAAAATATCATTGTCATGAAAATGAAACGGTTATAATTATAAGACAAAAGTATTATTATCGTAGAAAAATTTACTATAAAAATCTAACAATTCAGTTTATCTATTTCAAATACAGTTCCTTAAATTTACTGTCTTATAATTGAAAATGTTTAACCCAAAGTTCAATCCAAGTTCATCTTATCATCTGGTTAGTAAATGCAACATTTTAACCATGACACCCATGTTCAAAAATTTACATTGAATATCTGACTCCCTCTCACAACGACAAATTGTTTTCCTTTTTCTCCTTCTCCCCACTATTTCTTTTGTCTGGATAAATCTAACCCGTTCATTTTTGTAAAAATAGGTGTCTCCTGTTTGCTACCACTTCTTTCCATCACCTTTTTAAGCACATTTTATTGATTGAGTGACAGTTAAAATTTACATATGTTAAAAAAGATTCTTGAAAAAGTCTACTCAACTATGTTTTAGAAAAATGCCTTGTGAACCGGCCATCTTCTTTTTGGGAATATTTTACATGTGAGACATGTCTGAATCTGCTTACATCCTAGAGTTTTGCTACTTTCACTAGTGTTATATAAAGAGTTTCTTCTTTTGCACTTGTGGAACTCTAATGCTTTCTTTCTTTCCAATTAACTTAGATCTTCAAAGATTTAAATGCAATGTCAGTTTGCTCTGTCTTTTTCATTCTTGTTTGTTTTGTTGTTTACTTGTATCCCTATTAAAACTTTTTTTTCTTATTTATTCTTTTATCATTTCAGTTATTATTATTTGTGTATATATATATATATATATATATATATATATATATATATATATGTGTGTGTGTGTGTATATATATATATATATATATATACATACATGTGTGTGTGTGTGCATATGATATATAATAATAGAAGAAACAAAAGTAAAGATAATGATACAAAGTGGAAAAGCTTATAAACAATATGTTTAACCAGCCTCTGCTGAATTCAAATTTTTCAGGTTGGAATGAAACACAAAACTATGAATGAGAAAAATTGAAATATTTAAGGAAAAGAAATTAAATTAACATATCAGATCAAGTGACCAGAAAACAAAAATGTTTTCTGTTTTTTTTGTTTTTTTTTATATATATATATATATATATATATTACAGCTGTTGGTGTCTGTTGGATTAGAAATCACTCCACTTCAAGTAGATCTCTGTCTTTTTCTCTCGCTTGTATACTGCACTGAACTAATATTGGTTTTGCAATGATTGGTAATAATATGTATGGTCTGGTTTTCATTTTATTGTCAAGAATTGTAAAATTAGTGTACAGATATCTTTATATATATATACATACAATAAATAATGGCTCATTGATAATTACTGAATACACTAGTCTCTTCAACAATAAGTTCTACTGAGTAGATAAAAGAGTTTGTGGGAGAGATGAACTAGGCATGCATGCTCAATACTTCATTCAGGATGACTTATGACTTAGTGCTAGCACATCTTTTTGCAGTATCTGAAAAGTTTTAACAACCCAGTTTCACTTACACGGCTTGTTTCAATTCTTGGTATGATTTTCAGAGACACTGAAATTGTCTCCCCATGCTGATTTTTAAAAAATTCTCAAATTGCAAAAAAAGAAATCATTTTTAGGACATATGCAAATACGAAAAGTAACAACTGTCCAAATGCACAAAGAAGAAGAAACTGAAATATTTACAATGAATACACAAAAAAGAGGTAGAGAAAAAATAAGGATAAATGTATATATATGTAACATACAAGTTGATGCAGGCAATGAAGTTACATACCAGAAACTTTCTGGATAAGATTATGACAACCTAAATTAAAAGAAGTAGCATACAATTAAATCAATTTGATGGAACAACCATAAAAACAAAGGGTATTTTTAAGGCAGTTTTGAAAGCAACAAGCATTTTGAAATAGTTTTCATTACAGTTGTAGCATGCAAAAATTTTCACAGATTATTACGGATTGATGTATCAAACATAGACACAGTGAGACTAATCAATTTAATGGAAGCAGAAAGAAATGATGCAGGATTATTGAAAGGCTATGAAGCAAGCATTTGACTAAAGAAAAACTATCACCCAAAGTATATAGAGTCAAG
Source organism: Ascarosepion bandense (assembly GCA_037127315.1). Taxonomy (NCBI): domain Eukaryota; kingdom Metazoa; phylum Mollusca; class Cephalopoda; order Sepiida; family Sepiidae; genus Ascarosepion; species Ascarosepion bandense. Next base: position 275,230 of record JBBBDQ010000132.1, on the reverse strand, counting down.
AAAAGTTTCAATTCATATCCTACCTTAGGTAGTAGCCAAATTAAACAAAATGATGCAACAAGACTTACAAGAGTAACTCAAGGTAGTAGAAATTGGGTGTCACCATTAGAAGCAAAAAAGAAACTTGATGAAGATTTAAGAATATGTGGTGATTACAAAATAGAAGTAAATCACCAGATATGTTCAGGCTCTTTTTCTTTGCCGTATATTGAAACTGCAATGAATGAGTTAGCAAAAATAGAGTAGTTTGCATAAATAAATCTCAAGGCAGCATACAACCAAACAGAAATTGACAAGACATTCAAAGAAATAACCATGATAAACACTCTTATAGGCTTATTAAGATAGACTTGTCTAGCATTGGGGTAAAAACTTCCAACCATATTTTTACTAAAAGCAATTGAATGAGTCTTATTAGAAAAAAGAAAAAATATGATAATATACTGGGATGATATAGGTGTATGACTGCTATGATTCAGGAAGGTGTTGTATTGTATGCAAATTAATGGGCAAGTATAAATAGAGAATAACTTGAGAAGTAAGAAACAGAAAACCTAGTCAAATGAAAGGCTGTGCTATGACTATTACTACACACAAAGAAATGCAAAACATAACACCAGGGCTTTGTCACTCCTGTTGAATGAACCTTTTCTGATTGAGCACTCACCATGCTTGGCCAGTTGTTAGTTGGTGAGACTATTTAACCTATAATTTGGAGCTTCTGAATTTAAAGTTGTACTTCTTCTAGACTAGTTGTCACTTAAGACTATAAGACACTGTCTGTCATGCTATGTACTCTTATCTGAGGAAGAAGAGAGGGATTCATAGCTTTCCCAAGGATATTTGCTCAAAATACTCAGCTCTCTAATTCTTCAATTTGAACCACTATTCATTACTCCGTAATGTTCCCATAAAAAAAGTTAAAAAAATAAATAGAATTAGTGAACCAAATATTCTAATATTCCAGATTCTTTTGCATTTTTTTTACAGAAATGCCCTTATAAAAAGCATGAACCTATATCTCACGAATAACTTAGGTTTAAATAGCAGAGCAAAATGGGCTGTATCACAATAGCAACCAGTTTAAAAGAATGACAAACAACCTCCCCCTTTAAAACCTGCTTGCTACTAAATTTGTAGCAGTGACATCCTTTTCAATACTGTAGTAACCTGATGCACCACAGGAACTTTGCACGTACAAGATTAAAAATTCAAGTACAAAATTTAAAAAATTGAACTACAAGATATACAAAATTCAAATACAAGATATACATTGTAGTGTCTGGTGACTTAAAAAAATTTCCATGTATTTTTTTTAGTAAGAGTACACACATCATTTATTGCATTTCAGAAAAGTACAACATAGGAGCCCAAATATTGATTATAAGAGGTTGTCTTTTATATGAATTTGAACTTGGAAAAAAGAAGTTAGCCATAGATAATGTATTTAGTAAAGATTATGTAGTTTTTAACAAAGATAAGGTTTATGGCTATACTGTCCAAAAATTGTTTGGAAGATTTTCAAGTAAAAATGAATCACGCAATGATGATCTTTGTGTTGAATATTCGAATATGTCAGATATCATTGAGCAAAGATTTCTAAACAATGGAAACTATCCTAATTAATACTTGACTCTTATCTGACAAAGATTTCTGAAATCAGTGTACAATTTTCCTGGGTAATATGAGTACCCCATTGGAGAAAAATCTCTGAAAATTGTTGGATTTGTTTTTATGATTAATACTTGACTCTCATCTGACAAAGATTTCTGAACACAGCAGGAACTATTTTCCTGATTTGTATCAAGGTATGATTTTTAAAAATTTTAGAAATTTCTTTTGAAAATAATATTTTTTTGTGTGTGTTGAATATCATGAACAGAATATGAAACAGAAGAATAAGGGAAAATTATTGTTTTGTTTATAATTTGGCATCAAATTATTTTTTTAAAGCAGTAACTTTAAACTTTTTTTCAAAAGTTTCAGTAAAAGAAAACAATTCTTTTTTTGTATGAACTCTGTATGTTAAATTTTTTGAAAATTTTTTGTGTCTGAAAATCAGGGATAAAATAATATTGTTTCCATAAATTATTTGGACTAGTTTTCAGATATTTGTTAAGTTCCATATACTTTGATTGGGGCTTTTCTGTCTTTCTAAGGTTTATACAAATAAGCTTCAGCCATAATCCCCCATTCTTCTCAATTCCCCAAAACAAGTAAGTAATAAAAATGATTTTTTTTAACTTTTTCACTGCTGCATTTTTATAACATTGTTTCATGGCTGTACTGGCACATGCTAAGAAAAATAGGAAATTACCATTTCTTATAGGCTGTACCATTTTAGTTTCTGCACTACAGATTATACTAGACAATACCACAAACATTCAATGTAATAAAGATCTGTCATAAAATCAGTCATATTGTACTATGTCTAACATTTCATATAGAAATCAATAGCTGATAAATGTATGTCTTGAAGTATGTACATTGTGGTGTAATGGTTAATGGCTTAGAATGAGAAATTGGAGAACCAAGTTTGAATTCTAGTTGAATACATTACATTCACTTAGTCACAAATGCCCTTGGTAAAGATATGAATCCATCTCTTCTCCCCTAGCTATGAGTTGAATAGCAAGACAGCCTGGATCCAATAGTCTTGGTTGACACTCAGTCTACCACAGCTTACTGCAGTCAGTTATGAATCAAAAGTGATAAAGTCACCCAACTGTGAATTGTATATGTCACTTAACTGAAAAATATGTAATTATGTCTTTGACTCTTGGAAACATTCAAGGAATTTTGAATTTTTATTTAATCTATGGAGGCCACACTCAAGCAGGATAGAATAATGATAGTCTAGGAGATTAAAACATTATGAATTTGGTGGTATCATAGTTTGTGAGTTCGGTTCTTTGGCTAAGTCTCAGGCAAAACCTGTGCAGTAACTATGATATCCCTAGACATGGACATTGAAACAACCCGGTATTTAATGAAAGAGTTTAGCTCAAAATCTCCCAAAGGTTATTGAGATCAACAGACATCTGAAAAAGACTGAAAGGGACAATGGCACAAAGGCACAATTGTAATAATATTGGAAATATTAGTTCAATTGCTTGGGATAGTCCATTACAGTTAATTGTTGCTATTAAATATTGTTGTGAGCAATTGGACATGTTTGTCTGGTCAGTTCATCTAGAAGGGGTGAACTGATTAAAGAAATGAAAATCATACCATGTGATCATGTGTTTCAGCATGGGCAGGTAACTCTGATAAAGATATGAGCAGTATAGATGTTGGGCTAGGAAAATTGATTTTGAGAAGGTTTCTTGGTACTTTGCTCTTTCTGTTTTTCTCAAAGATGTGATGTTTATTTTCTTTCTTGTGCTAACCAGAGAATGTAACTGGAATGTTCTTATGTTTAATTGCAGATAAAGGAAAAGGAAATCGAGCATGTCATCAGCTGTAACATAGCAAGATATCGGCAACAATGGAACAGAAAAGAGTACAACCTGGCAAAACTTATTTCCAAGGTGAGAACTTTGCCAGTTTTTGAACATTGAAACTAGAAAAAGAAGTACAACTTCTTTCTGAAACTTTAGTTTTTACATATATAAAGTGTGATGGATAAGTGTCATCTAAATTACACGAAAATGTAAATAAAACTGACATCTCATTTTAACAGATATATTTACCAAAATTACCTAAAAATGTTTTGAAATACTAAAGAGTAAATTTATTTAATAAAATCGCCATTGGCTTCAACCATGGTCATTCAACCACTGGTTTTCAAAATTTTTAAATATTGGAATGCTCATAAGTGAGCATGAATAATATTTATGATTGTTCATAAATTAAAAAATTTTGAAAACCTTACATTTTTACATTTGTTTATAAATAGATATTTCTGTTAAATTTTCTATGAAAAATATTACAAGAAACAAAAAATTTATTTAAGAGAGAAAATAGATTTTTCAAAACATGATTTTCTTTAGCAGGCATTAATAATAAAGGAAACTTGTAGGCTTATACCAAAAGTTTGCAAACAATAACTACTGTAAATCTTTATAGCAGAAAAGAGGGAGAAACAATTATAGAGAAACTGTCATGTATATACTTATGGTATAGATGTGGTTGTTATAATAAATGAGTAAAGGCTAGGTTTTATTAACTATACTGCCATTTTATTTTGTTGTTGACTCAATAAGGTTACATCTTTTGTTATATGTGAATGTTCATCATTATATATGTATTGCTGTGTTCAGGTTATAAAGAGCTTTTCTTCTGTGAATATTTATATTCATGTAAATATGGCATATTTATTCTTGCATGTGAGTTTCAGGTAGAATATATTACCAGATTCCTGTTTTTGTTATGTTCTACGTATTTGAATATGTAAATTGTACTCTTCAATTAGTTCCTGGGTTTTTGCATATTCTTTTTGTAAAGATTATTTAAGACACATCTTCCTTTGACTGATTGGTGTGTTGATTGAATCTCCAGCAGTTGTTGTGAACTCTACACATGTGTGTGTGTGTGTGCAAGCTGTGGGTTAACTAAAGAGAGGAAAAGAGAGGCTATGCATGTGTTCACTGTTCTTTTTATATTTAGTTAATGCCTACACTTTTCTGCTTTGAGTTTGGCAGGAGTATTAGTCATTAGCTGACTTTCACATGATGTCACTTGACCCATTAAATTATAATTAGGTTATATCTAGGTTACCAGAAATATGGAGGAAGAGAAAGAAAGAAAAGTATGTATATGTTGAGAAAAAGAGACAGAGAGAGTTCATCTGTCACTCTATAAATAATGAGGAAAGGGTATATTTAAATATGCTTTACTACCTATCTAATCACTACATATCTGCCACATAAACCTCCCCCAGTAATATTTATAACATACATCAATTTTTTCTGTACTTATCCACATATATATTTGTAACAAATACATACATGTTTCTTATTTGTAAAACAATTGTCTGTCTTAATATTTGTGACTTGAAACCCTGCAGATATGAGTTAAGAAGGCTACCTGCAAATATCTGTCACTGTTATCTATATAGAATAATATTCAATATATGCCTATATATCTATTTATAAAAGATACATTTCTAGAGAAGGTTTTCTAAAAAGTTTTTGTTCGGACTAAGGAGCCCTTTCAAAAAAAAAGGGAAAGAGAAAAGGAAATATGATTATTTGCTATTTGGCCAGATTTGTTGTGGATTCGACCTTAAATTTTTTAACAACCATTTGAAGCTATTTGCAAAATATGCCTACATGTAGATATTTGTAATATTTTCTCCCTGTAGATATTTCTTACAGAACTTTACACTGAAGCTATCCAGAGTCAATGAGTACTAACTCTGAAAGCCTGATTGAGAGCCCCAGGCAGTGTTTTGTGACCCTTGCTATCTCATCAACATTTGTTTTTGTCTGCGTACATTTATGCACAACTGAAGATGAAATTTTTTACATATTTTGATGTCATGCTGAGTTCCTTTTTTTGTCTAAATTCATGAGTTGATGTTAAAAATTACCACAAAACATTGTTGATTTATTTAAAATGAAATGATATATTATGACATGACACTAATTTGTATTTAGATACATTGTATTTATTATCAGTGTTTTTAATTGAATTGTTCCTCTATAGTGTATATGATCTATTATTGTACATAATTAAGTTACAATAAAATTTGTATTTTATATGAATACTACCTTATAAAAATTGTGATGTAGTAGAGAGCAGGGCCCCATATAATAGATTCAGTACAGAGACGGGAGATACTATCCCTGAAGCTGCAAATAAGTGCTAATGAACATATTACAATCTGTTAAAACTACTCTGAGTTTGATCCTCACTGGGGGCTAAAAACTAATCTATGCTGAGTAAGTAATTATGTTACCTTGTTTTTTAGTTTGTCTGATTGGTTGATCCTTGTGATTCTATAGTGAATTTGATCCTCACTAAATATCTACTGGTTGTACCTTTGCTTAAAAACTATGCAGATGACAACATGCTGATTGCAGATGCAGAAAGAAAATTGCAGAAAATCCTTGACAAGGTAGTAAAGAAGAAAAGACTATCACTTCTAATTATACAGAATGTATGGTAGAGACAGCAACTCAAGATATATATGATTTGGAGGCATCAGAATCAAGTAGGTACAAAAATTTAACTAGGAAGTGTTTTAACAGACAATGGAAAATGTGGCACAGAAATCCAAAGTTGCATTGGCATAGTTAACTTGCCTTTCAAAATGCAAACAAAGTATTAAGAAACTGGAAAATTTCATTAGGAGCAAAATAAAGATTGCTGAACTGATATATAATATCAGTCCTCCTATATGGTAGTAAATGCTGGCCAATTTCCTCACTGATGAAAAAGAGACTTGAAGCAACAGAAGTATGCTTAGAATACCTTGCACAAAACATATGAGCAGTGGAGAAGTTTTAAGAAAAATGGAAACAAAAAGAATGCTTATACTTAAAATCAAGAAGAAACAGTTGGAATTACTAGAAAATATAATGAGAAAAATGGACGCTCACAGAACATACTGAAAGCTGTTAAAAGCTTACCTAATGAACTTATATTTAAAATTAGAAAGAAATAGTTGAAAGTTTTGGGACACACAATGATGATATTGAGCTAAGATAATTTGACATGCACAGGTTAAATTAAAGGTAACAGAGTCAAAGAGGAACATTAAATAATCCTTCTCTATCAAGCTTGTATAAATGTATGGCATATAAGAATATATCTTTAGGTTTTGCAAAAAAAAGTGAATTTTGGCTAAAATTGATCTTTTTCACTTTACTGGCAACCACTAGTACTGGGTTCCAAATTATCTGTTTTTCTTTTCTTTTCTTAAATGTCTTTACCATTTTGTCAATGATCAATCTGAATTGGCATCAGAATTTACTTCTTTTTTTCTTTTTTAAATGTAAGTGATTTTCATGTATTTTTTTTCTGTTTTTCTCTCTTTCCCTGTTTCCCATTTTCATATTTGCTTATTTTTAATCATATTCTTAAATAAACGTTTATCTTCATGTGGATGTTTATTTTAAGTCTCTTGTAGTAGAGACTAATTTCTTTTCTCTTTTGATATGTATCTGCCATTTCCACCCTGTGTTGAATGCCACTTTAGCCAGCGTTTCATATATATATAGTAGTTTGGATTAAATTTAATCATTTCACTAGATTTGGTTTTTGGACAAAAATCATTTCACTTTACTGGTAATCTGTAACGCTGAGCTGTTTATTTTTTCTTAGTCACTCCACCACTGGTCTAAATCCTTTACTGAAGCAGTATGTGATCTCCTGACTTAAAACTTAGTAAACTGTTTTTTTTAAATTGGAGTATATAGACCCTACTATCACCCGGTTTATACTCCTCCCACTTCTTTTGAACAGGAGTAGAGGCTCACCTCTTTGTTTCCTGTTTAAGAAAGGGGCCCTTGGTTTCTTTCTTCTTCTCAGGTCTTAATAGTAGTGTTGCTACAAGTTTTTTATGATTTGTGTGGTTGGTTGGAACATCTCTTCATGCTGAGTGTACCAGGTTGGCAGTTTTGTGATTACTGCTTTCAAATGGTAGTTAGGGGGTCAAACTGTTGCATAACATCTTGAGGCAACACTAATCAACAGTTGAATAATATTGGCATTTCTTATAGTGGCGTGTTGCACATTAATGGATGTCCCTGCAAGTGCCTTTGGTGGGCAACCCTGAGACCACATTATGCTACAGTCTGCACCAGTTTCCTTTCCACACATGTTGCATTTAATGACTGACTGCTACTGCTACTCTTATCAAAATAACTCTAAATTATGACAACAGACAGTCACAGATATAGAATTAAACCAGTCAAACAAAAGCACCTGAACCCCTCAACATTTCAGTTTCAGTGTTTCTCTTATGTCTATGGTATCTGTACCAAATTTTGCAGTGTGAAATCATTCCTTTATGAAAGGTCCCCTGATATCCTAGTTCTCTGTGAAACTAACCTCAACTCTACAATTCCTTTCTCTGATTCTTGAATACTAAATACCTTCCACTCTTTAGGAAGAACTCCAATGTCCACATGTATTGGATGTTTATGTCAGCAGACATCTCCCTCTTTTGAATCTCTTGTCCACTCCTACATATATCTTTGTCTCTCTCTGCTAAATTCAGTAAGCTAGCTTTTCTTTTTCTAAAGCTTCCTTTTCTCTTCTAACTGCTACATACTAGATAGTATTCCATATAATATAGACAAGGTCATTTCTTCTAATCCATTCACTAATATATCTGTGTTCAGTGACGTTACACGATTTCCACTGTTTTTTGTGATGTGCCTTGGAACAAAGTGTTTAGTCTGCCGGTAGGAGACTGTGCATCTGAGGTTTCCTCCTCAGTGAAAGAACATCAATGCTTTCAACCCACCCAAAAAGTTTTGACAAGCCTCATTCTTCCTCTTGGTTCTCTATTGTTTTCTCAGTCATCATTGCTCACAGGAAGCACTTCTTCTGGCTTTACTAGAGTGATGTGTCTGACTGTACATTGTATTATTTAAAGAGGTTACAAACAGACAAGGTGACACTCAAGTGAAAGAAAACAACATGTGTGTAGATGAAAGAAGAGAGGTTTATTGTAAAAAGAATACACGACAGCCAGACAAGGAATCTGGTGGCAGGCTAGTAATTGCCAAAGCAAGTCAAAGGTATCTCATCTCCTGTACTCACTATATATAGCTATTAATTTTGTTAGTCCATACAGGTGATAGAAATTGTGAGACATTCCATTGCATCTCCCACTTTGAATCTTCTCAACTTCATCACTTTGTAATGTATTTGGTGACTACCCACTTTAGTTTTTTAAATCCTCGTTGCCACAAATGTTGAATCTTTGAGAAAAGCACAGTAACGAATTGTGCACCCAAGTGGTAAACTACCAAATATAGACATTGTAGAGCAAACTGGATTGTTCTGTATGAGATTGTTAGTGAGAAATTAGTCTACTGCAATATGCACTTCTATATACACTCACTCACTTATCAGTAGCTATGACTCTCATATAACAGATAGACTCATCCATCTTACGATATCAGAAGGGCAGTAGGCTATTCCACTACAACACTATAAAAATTTAAATATCTGTGATGTGTTTTAAAAGGAGAGAAAATCAACATCCAAAGACGTACTGGAATAGGGAAAAATGTCTTCAAAAACTAAGCAAAGTATTAAGAAATAAAAAAAAATCATGAGGCATAAAAACTACTGAGCTCTTATGTAATATTAGTCTTCCTATATGGCTGGACAATCTTTTTACAGATAAGAAGATTTGAGGCAACAGAATTGTGTTTTTGCAGAAGGATTTGATGAATACAATTGAGTTTTAAGGAAAAAGGTAACAAAAATGACACTCACTCTTTTTTTTATAACTGTTTCACCCCAAGCAAGGCATTTTACTGCCACTGTTGTGCAGGGGGTTACATAGGAGGAATGTTATGAGGAGTGAGAGGTTGCAGGGGGTGTCAGGAAGAGAGTAGGAGAGGAAATAGAATACTGATGAGAGTGGGGTGGATGAAGAAAAATGCATGAGAGAGAGGATGTAAGTTAATGAGACAAGAGATGATTATTGACTTTACATTTCAATTTTTGGAGATTGTAACTGTCAGAAATACAAGTATGCGGAAGAGAATTCTACAGGTGGGAAGTGTGAGAAAAGAAGCTGCTGGAGTAGAATTTGCGTTTACAATTTATTGGTTTCACAGTAAAAGGGTGAGACCTAGTTGCTCATCTTGTGGCTTGAGGAAATTCATATGTAGGGGGTACCAGTGAGCTAAGTTCATCGGAAGAGAAGCTGTGAAAGTATTTGTAGAAGAGACACAAGGAAACTACACTGCCAAGTCGGAATCGATCACATTACAGATTCTCTGTTGGATTCAGTCGAGGACACCTAAGATGGATAGCAGGAACACACGACCAGATATGTCAGCAATACTCAATGATCAGACGGATGGTAGACTTGTATATGTGCAGGATTGTTTCGTTTCTGGCCCTACACAGAGAAACGACTTTCTTAGCAGCGGATTTAGCTATGGATTTCATATAGTTATTCCACTTGAGGTCTGATGTGAGAGTTAATTCAAGGAGACACAGTGTTTTACTTTCAGGGAGAGAAGTCTGATCCATGTTAATGAGCAGGAGAAACAATTGTCTGTGGTGGTTATTAAATAGCTGCTTCATTTTGGAAGCAATAAAATTTATGTGCCATTTCTTACCTCAGTCCACCATGGATTGGAGGTCCTTTTCAAGCGCGGCAGCAAGGTTTGCCTTTTCAGCCTCAGTAGATTTTTGATCGAGATGAGAGTAAACTGTAGTATCGTCAGCATATATGCCCACTTGGGATCTTATTACATCAGGGAGATCGTTAATATAGATAAGGAAAACCATAGGGCCTAGAATAGAGCCTTGAGGGACACCTGCATGCATGTGATAGTATTGGGAGGCTTGTCCGTTCAATACTACCCTCATTGTATGGTTTGAAAGGAAGGACTGGATTAGGTCAAACAATTGTCCAGTTATACCATAGCCCTGCAGCTTGCATAGAAGGCCAACATGCCAGATTCTATCAAACGCTTTGGAGATGTCAAGGGCAACAGTTCAGGCTTTGCCGTTTTTGTTGAGGACCTGGTGTATATACTCAGTGATGGTCGTGAGCATACCAGCAGTAGACCCAGTGAAGCAGAAGTCACAATTGTTTGGAAGCTGAAAGAGATAGTTAAAATTTCTTGGACACATAATGAGGAGAGAATGTTTGGAAAATTTGACACACATGGAATATACTGAAGGCAAGAGGGGCAAAGGTAAACAGTGAACAATTTAGCTAATGAACATGTAAATAAATGTTTGGCAGAACAGGGATTGGGAGTGATGACAAAAAGACAAATCTGACAAAGAGCTACAAAGGATAGGAAGTTGTGGGGAGACACGTTCACCCATGTTCTCAAGGAACAAGACACATAGAAGAAGTAGAAAAGCATTGAATATTAAATGCTCATTTCCAGTCAACATTAATTTAATGTATGATTTCATGACTTATTTCAACAAAAATCTATATATTTAAATTGATAATTGCAGCAGGTATTCTCTTTTTATTCTGGAATAAATTATATTGCTAAATTGCAAGTATTTTTTACACTAAAAGAACACAAAAAATCTTTGAGTAAAAACAAACAAATTCATAAGCCTAACCAAACATGAAATAGGTAAAATAAGTAAAATAATACTAGAAAAGATCAACTCAGAGCTAAGGAAGAATTTAGGAGTAAATCTATAGAAAAATATGACTATCGACTGGTTCCCCAAAAAAACAAACATCACTGAGCATTTATACAACTATATATGAAAGATTTCTACCCTTCTATAACAGAATCCATGCTAGATACAGCCATCTCCTTAGCTGAAGAATAAATAAATACAAATGAAATAAAAATGATTAAACACTCCCCAAATCACTATTATTTACTACAAAAATGTAATAAAATAAATAAGCAAAATAAAACAATCCAGTTCAATAAATATGTAAATGCATCAAGTAAATAATACACTAATAAAAAAAAACTATGAATACATACATAAACACATGTAACCATAATAATAACAATCAATAATATATAATAAGGAGTAAAAACAATGTAACAAACAATACTATAAAATAACCATGAAACAGGATTCAGATCCACAACTATTTCCACTCAATAGCCCCTAGAATATTTGGAAACATAACTGCTACTGTCTAACCAATAACCATTAGAATGATACGATAAACATCCCCATAATACTCCATTGACCAACATATATAAATAGTTGTGTCAAAACACACATAGCCTGAAAATTGTGTTTAAGCACAAAACAGGCTGTCACATCTGGTTTTTGACCTCAATGTCCACTTTTATATTTGCATATGTTCTATCTCTGACAGAACACTTTAACCCATAAATATAGCATACCTTAAAACTATAATTTTGTCATTATTTTCATTGTTTAGATAGTTGTCCTCATCTTTATTGCTACATTCACAACGTTTTAGCTGTTGTATCCTCTAGTTTTCTTCAGGGGATTCAAATTTCAAACTGAACCCTTTATCTTGATCACAGGGGTTGATTCTTCTCATTTCATATGTCATGCAACTTCTGGATGTCTTATTTATCTCCTTTTAACTCAACTCTCCAAGTTATTTGTTCACTACTGCTGTAGCCAGGTATTGAACTCACAACTCTTTGTGCCAAGTTACTGGATTTAGCCAATGCTTATATTCATGGGTTATGTGTCTTCAAAGACAGTTGATAAAAGTGTTGGCTAGATCCAGTGATAGACAAGTACAGACCAATATAATTTTCTCATAAATATATAATGTAAAGCTGCTTATTTCTGAGTGCATACATTTGCTAGGATGTTTTGCTGACTTTACTTAGAGTTTGTGAGAAAAATGTGCATAGAATTTGTGACTTGCATTTATGGCTGTTACCCAAAAGTTAATTAAACACTTTCAGAATGGATAATAAACTACATAGTAAAACATCAACTTATATAGCTGTTGTAATTGTCCAAGAATTTAAAAAAAATGTCTGCACATAACATGTGCACATCATTTATCAGCTTATAGCAGAGAAGACTTTTTCATTTTTCTGAACATTTGATCACTTCAAGTATCACTTGAAAATAAACACCAAATGCTTTTTTCCCAGCTGAACTGTAAAATGAGTTCTTTTATTAGGAAAGTATTTAATTAACCTTCAGGTAGCAAACATTTTGGTCATTAACTACTTGAGAACAACTGAAAATTTCATTGACGTGAAATAGCTAATGAAATATTGAGTAAGAAATCTTTTTCCTGGGCTGGGTTTTCTTATTTCTTATTCTGAAATTAAATCCAGTAGTGGTTCAAGAGAATTTATAAATGATAAAAAGATTGAAATTTAATGTTGTGAAGTGATTTTTGTTCTCGTCTGTAGTCTAGGTGTTGAGCAATTTATTTTACTGTATAGGTACATGTTTACCTCTTGGTCTTTTTGTTTTTTTTGTTTAAGCTATTGGGTCACCTAGTAAGTTGTATGATGGTCACATTAACATTGTTTTCTACACATCTGTACTTATTTATAAATAGAACTTTGTGTGTGTGTGTGTCCGTCCATTACCTATAGACTCCAAAACGGCTGAACCGATTTTCTTGAAAATTTACACAGTTGTACTATAAGCATCTGTGAGTGTTCTTAGCTAGGTTTTGTGTCAAGGTACCCCCGATAAATATCAAAAATTGATAATTGAAAAAACCAGGTTATAGAAGGAGTGGTCCGATTTTAATAAAATTTCATACACTCATAGACAAAGACATAAGAAATGATATTCAGAAGTTTCAAGGTTGCAGTTCTTACAATAGTGCAGAAAATTGATAATATATATATATATATATATAAATAAATAAAAGGCAAAATGTTTGTGTGTGTGTCTGTTTATCTGCCTGTATGTCTTTATTTTTTCAGCCCTTTTATTTTAGTTTTTGTTTCAGGTTTGACTCTGAGTAGGTATAATTGTAGTTCTTAGTCTCAGCCATGATACCATTTACTCAGAGGACTTATTTAGCCTTCAAAATTCAGTTTACGATGAAAAAAACTTATTTGATATCGATACCAGGAAATCAAAATTTGACTTACATCCATTCATTTTTCTTTCAGTCTACGGTTTTGCTTTAACTGGAAACAACTATTGCTTTTTAGTTTTTCATGCCAACGTCCAAAGAGTCTGAGCTCCAGAACCATGGATTAGTTTTAAAGCTTTCATTACACCTGAACAATGCCGGGCTATACTGCTAGTAGCCTTATATAATAATTTTAAAATAAAAACTTTTTGTTGATGTTCCCAATAAGTGACTGAAAAATTGTGAGTTGATAAGTATTGAACATTTTTACTTTGAATAATTATCGTCCTCAAGTATATTGCACACTTTACTGAAAGAAATTCTGCTAAATTTTATATACTTTTCTACATCTTTATATACTCATGCAGTTATCCCCAGTGCACCATTTTTGGTCCTACTTTGTTTTTAATTTTCATTAATAACCTTTCTGATGGAAGCTTTCTGCTTGGTATTTACAATGATGACAGCCATTTACTCCTGTCTCAAGAGTAAAAGGCTAACTATGTCAATGAAGTCAAAATGGTAGCACAAGTCCAAAATTACCTCAAGTCTGTTGTTAACTAGAGCAAAAGATAGCTTGTTAATTTTAACGTCTCCAAAAGTAAACTTTTCTCAGTTCATCATCTGAGATACTTCTGTCTTCCATCAGCATGGCTTTCATGGTAACTGTTTTTAGATAAGCTCTTCCCTATGGTACCTAGACTTTTTGAATTTAAGTGCTGTGCTAGACTCGTGTCAAGCCCTCGCCAATTCATGGTTGAACTGGCTAGATGTAATAACAGATTCTATGCTGACAATTATTTTTTTCACTCTTCTTGCTTGTGGAACTTACTTTGGGTTCTGTATTTTCCAACCAACTTTTATCTCCAATTTAAATACAATGTTAATCACTAGTCTTTTGATTACTCTTTTCTTTTCCTGTTCATTATTAATATTTCTGTTTGTCATTCTTATACATCCAGTAACCCCTTGTGTTGTAGTAGCTTTACTGCCTTGTTTGGGTCAAACTTAATATATATATATATATATATATATATATATACACATACATACATATATATATATATATATATATATATATATATAGGCAGCAAGTATTCATTCAAACAAGTTTGATTAAAAAGAACTGACTGGGTAAATCAGTTTCATTTTTATTATTCCAATTTTCAGATAAATTGTTGAGTATTGTGCTCAAATTTGAGGATAAACTGTCTAAAACTCGTGCTGTATTATTTTTGTTCAAGTACTTTAAACTTTTGCAGTCATTATCAAGAAGTGATTACCACACAGACACCTTATGCTTTACATGCAAAACCCACTACATGCAATCTGCTAAAGATGTAAAATCTTGATCAAATTAAACTGTGACCATATGACTGTCATGATACAAAGTTGATTCTTCTGTCCACAAAGTCTCTCAGTTTTTCTCTCACTCACTCCCTCACTCTCTATATATATTATTATGCTGTCAATAAACTATCACTCTTTATTTCTCTAATTGTGACATTTACCATCTCTGTTTGGTGACCCTACAAAATCAGCAGTCAAATTAACA